>MU089526.1:0-404159 GCA_014858505.1 Corymbia citriodora subsp. variegata
AAATGAACCTAGCAATGTAATTCAATCTTCCCAAGAGGCTTCGAACTTCCTTAACAGTAGAAGGAGCTTTAAGGTCACAAATAGCTTTAACTTTCGATGGGTCGATCTCAATGCCTCGGCTACTAACCATGAAACCTAATAGCTTCCCAGACTTTGCCCCAAATATGCATTTTGCAGGGTTAAGTCTCAGCTTAAATTTCCGAAGTCGATCAAATAACTTCTTCAGGACTTCAAAGTGGTCTTGTCGACGCTTCGATTTAGCGATCATGTCATCGACATATACCTCTATCTCTTTATGCATCATGTCGTGGAATAGAGTGACCATTGCCCTTTGATATGTGGCTCCCGCATTCTTTAAGCCAAATGGCATCACCTTGTAACAAAAAGTTCCCCATGGTGTGATGAAGGATGTTTTACTTTTATCTTCTTCTTTCATCTTGATCTGATTGTATCCAGAAAACCCATCTACGAAAGAGAATAATTCAAAACCCGCAGTGCTATCAACCAAAACATCAATGTGAGGCAAGGGAAAATCATCCTTTGGGCTCGCTCGATTTAAGTCACGGTAATCTATGCATACCCTGACCCGTCCATCTTTTTTCATGACTGGTACTATATTAGCAATCCAATCAGGATAGTGAGATACTTCGATGAAATCCACCTTCAACAGCTTCATGACCTCTTCTTCAATCTTTTTGGAAAGGTCAGGTTTTGTTCTTCGTAGCTTTTGCTTTTTAGGTGCCACATTCGGATCCGTCGGTAAAGCATGCTCCACAATTTGTGGATCTAACCCTGGCATATCCGCGTATGACCACGCGAACACGTCTTGATATTCTTTTAGAAGCTCAACCATCTTTCTTGCTTCATTCTCAGACAAATTAGCTCCAATCTGCGTTTCTTTGACATTTTCTACATCTCCCAGATTCACAGTAATTGTTTGTTCAACTGTCAAAGGCTTAGATTCTTCATGACGAATCCAGTCTCTCTCTATGTCTCTTTGAACATCCTCGTCATCATGCTCAGACTCACAAGAATCTTCGTTGTACAAATCCGAGTCACATATGTACCTACCATGATCATGCTGAATGACATGCCTGAGATGCAAATGAGAGGGTTAGTAAAATTACTTAATAAGGATTATGCATGATGCATTTTTATTTTTTATTTAAAAAAAAAAACACTTTGGAAAAATGTTTGAACTGAGAAATCGTCCTCATATCCTTGGACTTTTTAACCCACAAATTTTGAAAACTAGGAGTCGTGAGGAAGTCCAGGCCTCAAAGTATCATCATAGGACTGGTTTGGCACTTCCTCACGTCCTTAATAAAACATGCATGCATTTGTATTCACATGATAAGGCCGTTTTACAATATTCATAATCTCAGACCACGGCTCACAATCCAAGATCTTGATTACATAAAGGAAATAACAAAAGTAGTGAAACGACTGATCCCATGCAAGGGAGAACGTAAAGGAAACGACATGAAAACTAAACAAAGCGGTCGATCAGCATCCCTACTCCGATGGCTGGAAGGGAATCATGGAAGGGCCTGCCTCTTCATCCTCAGTAGTGGCGCACACAAAATCAAGATCGAACAAGTCAGCTATGTTCGAGATGGCCCCCTCCTCTTCTTGCAGCAGTTTAGGCGACTTGACAAATGTCCTTTCGAAACGAAGACGGAGTTCCTCTAGTGAAGGAGGGAGTAATCCCTGTTGATTCCAAGTTGGAATAGTTCGGCCTTGATAGCTAGCTCGACTCATGTGGCTATTAAAAGCACCTCGGCTTCCGAATCCTCTAGGGTAACCTTGGTTCCCACGACTAGCTCGGCTTTTGCCTCCTCCTCTCGAACTTGAACCTAACAGCTCTCCACTTCCTTTCTTATACTCAGAAGCTTCTTGGTAGCCTAAACCAGTTTTCTTTTGATTTCCCACTACCTCGATAGGCTTTACAATGCCTTGTGCATACATTCCTAACCCTACCCCTGGAACATGGTTATATTCTAGTAAAACTTTGCTTGCCATGATAGACGAGGCGGAGAATTCAGGACGTCTAATGATAGACCCAGTGGGCACATGCACCATTGATACCAGTTCGAGGGTTTGATAGCTAGGTTCCTCATTCACTCCGGGCTCTACATATGGGATGGCTGTGTCTTGGAATATCTTGAAGTCTGTTTCACAACGAACAGTCACTAATTTCTTCTTTGAAATGAACCGAACCATTTGATGCAAAGTGGAAGGCACAGCTATAGCAGCATGGATCCAAGGTCGACCCAAAAGGAGATTGAAGGCACTAGGGATGTCGAGCACTTGAAATTTTATTGTGAATGGAGCCGGACCAATCAATAATTCAAGCTCGATTTCCCCCATTGACTCCTTCCTTACACCATCAAAAGCTCGAACAGTGGATTGAGATGTAGTGATTTCCTCCTCACTCACTCCGAGGCGATGAAGAGTAGCCAATGGACAGATATTCAGAGCGGATCCGTTATCGAGCAGTATGCGGGGTACAATCATATCACGACATTTGGCCGAGATGAGTAAAGCTTTGTTGTGGTTAGTGCCCTCCTCAGGAAGATCCTCCTCCGAGAATGAGATTTGGTCCGCCAATAAAATGGATCCGATGAACTCCTCCAACTGTTTGTCGCCAATATCTTCGGGCACATGAATTTCATTTAGAACTCTCAAAAGTGCATTCTTATGTTTCTCAGAAGTTTTAAACAGCTCTAAAAGTGATATTTGAGCCGGCATTTTCCTCAATTGCTCTATCACATCAAACTCACTATTTTTTATCATGGCCAAAAACTGCTTAGCCTCTTCATCAGTGATAGCTTTCTTCTCAACGGCTTCCGCAGGCATGTAACAACGACCCGATCGAGTGACAGCATCTACTTCCTCAGTCCCGTAGTCCCATGGGACCGCTTTAGTACTGAAATTGGCCAAGGGCTTCTTCAGATTCTTCTCTTGGTCAGAAGGTGGTAGCTCAATCACAACAGGCTGTGATCCGTCCGCTTCTATCTCTAAACTTGCAAACCCTTCCGTGGCCAAATCGATGACCACGTGCTCGGTTCGATTCTCGTTATAATCCCATTGGTCCCCTTCAGCGGATAAGTTAATAACAAATGGTGTGATCATAGCCACAACATCTTCTCCAAAAGGATTTTCCATGCCGACGTGTGAATCATGCATATCAGTTTCGCGTTTCTGACCCTTCCAGTCTTACATTCACACCTTCAACGTGAGCAGGTAAAGGGTTTTTTTGGACATTGGGTTGCTCTTTAAATGATAAAATCCCTTTGTCAAGTAAGTTCTGAACTTTGTTTTTCAACGTCATGCAATTGTCTACATCATGGCCTTTTTCTCCCATATGGTACTCACATGACTTTGCTAAGTCGAACCCGAAAAACTTAGGAGGATTGTCACGAGGGATTTCTTTAGCCACCAACCTCCTTTCCAGCAGCATGGGCAACAACTTAGATAGCGGCCTAGGCAGAGGAGTATATTGCCTTGAAGTCCACTTGTTTGGCTCAAAATTCTGATATTTCCCACGTGATGGAAAGGAGCTTTGTGCACTTGCAAATGGCTTTGGGGCGACTGGAGCTTGTACATAAGCTACCTCAGCTTCTTTCTCCTTCCTATGGGTAACCTTTCGACTTGATCCCTCAGTTATACGGCCATCATGTATAGCTCCCTCAATTCTTTCACCCACGGCAACCAAGCGAGAGAAGTTTTCACAATCTAATCCAATCATCCTGTTATAAAAGTCAATAGGAAGGGTGTTGATGAACAGCTCCACCATCTCTTTGTCATCAAGTGGGGGTCGAACTTGTGCGGCCAAGGTACGCCACCTTTGAGCAAATGATCTAAAAGATTCATTTCTCTTTTTTTCCGTGCGAGCCAGTATGCTTCGTGTCGGGGCGATTTCAGTGTTATACTTGTACTGCATCACAAATGCTTCCGCTACATCCTCCCACTTCTCCATTTTCTCAGGTTCGAGCAAAATATACCATTGTAACGCCATCCCAGTTAAACTCTCCTGAAAGGTGCGAATCAGCAAAGGGACATTTTGAGCATAACGTCCCATCCTATTCAAATAATACTTCAAATGGATTCTAGGATCCCCAGTGCCATCGTACTTAGTGAACTCCGGAATTTTGAACTTGTCCGGGAAGTCCATCTTGGTATATTGAGATAAATCTTCAACCATGCTAGCCTCATATCCTTGCAAGGCCCTAAGCTTCTCCTCCAGTTTAGCAAACCTCTTGCCATTCTCCTCCTCCATTCGGGCCGAGATGGCTTCCGAGATGGGGTCTAATTCCACCACCACAGGGGTTTGATGCGCCATTTCTTCAGTCAGCTTCCCTCTACTATTGGCATTACTGGCCTGCGGGGTTGCGGGTGTGTTTTGATTAGAGGTGGCAGCTGCCAAGCTAGACTTGATCTCGCTTGCAAATTGCGCGAATTGTGCAGCTAACTCGGTGATTTTGTCGTCGAGTGCGGTGATCCGGGCGTTTTGTTCCTCAGCATTCATTTTCACAGATCTGGATCGAGTACGGATAGGCGAACGCTTTGAAGCCGTGACGATGGTACCTGGTTCATAAATAGGTAAATATACATGAGCACGAGATGTAAAATGACGCCGGCCCATGACAATGATCTAATCGCCCCGTTTCGTTTGTTCCATAAAAGAAAAGAGTCTCTGAACAATGCAACTAAAAATTAAAATTAAAATAAAATATCCCGACATCGGAACTAGGAAAATAAAATAACAAGACTCCTTAAATAGAAAAAATAAAAATAAAACAAAATACAACTGACCTAAACACCATTGTAAGAAAACAAGAATAAACTCAAGCAAATTTTTTTTTGTTTTTTTTTTTGCTTGATCTATGTACAGACGGGGGAACAACTTTCTTATAACTGTCTAACTAATCCTAGCCGACTTGGATGCACGCTCCTTGGCCTCTTTGAGCTCCCTTTTGAGGAACTTGATCTCCGCGCGATTAGTGGCCTTTGATGGTACATTAGGGATCTTCGGGCGCCACTCTTCGGGAATTTTGTGTTGGAGAATATACTCCATCGAGGCATAGTAGACCTTCTCTTTACCTTCTAACTCTTCCTCGGGCCAAACCAATTTTTGGGGACGACACATGTCCCACATCGATTGAAGCAGCATAATGGAATTCTCGTGATCATGATCTCCATTCATGAAATCGGTCTTGAGTAAGGCCTCTTGTAGTGTCAATGGAAGCTGCTGTACGACTTGATATTGTCGAGCAACCCTAGTTGGGTAATACTCGGTAGCACCCGTTATTCCTAACAAAGGAATGGGCCCGATACCTCCACATGTGAGTCGGGCCTCGTGAACCCGGAGCCATCTAGCGTGCCATAGGAAATCTTCAGGGTCGGGATTTTTCATAAAGCCTAACCAATCGAAGTGGTGATAATCTGGTGCATGCTCTTTCTTTTCTTTAAATTTCAAAATGGGGTGATTAAGATCACCAATGTCATGTATGGTCATTAAATTGCCAAATCCCTTGAGGTGAGAGAGGAACCAAATTTGCAAAAGCTCAGGAGGAGCACGTAAAGCTTCTTTTCCATTTTCTTTAAAACGAGTGAGTGAAAGAAAGGTCTCGGTCAAAACGGCATTAACAAAACCCTTTCCCACACACACCTCTTGAACAACACTTGCAATAGACGGGTCAATAGTATTCTTACCATGAGGAAAAACCATAAACCCGAAGAAGGCTAACACGAAAATCCGCCTCATTTGGACTGACGGGGCATTTTGAAAAAGTCTATTCAAAAATGAAAATGGGCAAGCATTGCGGTTGGCTTTCAAAACTTTCCTTACAACTTCTCCTGTGACCCTAAGAAAATCAGCTAAAACTGATGCATGCTCTACTCCGATGGGTGGTCTAATCAATTCCGACACTAAAGGTTTCCCAATGATAGCACTAAATTCCTCCAAGGTGGGGACAAGCTCATGTTGGCCAAAGATGAATGTGGAGGTCTCGAGGCACCAAGTGTGTGCTAACGCTCGAACAACACCATAATGGACTTCTATGTCTAATAAAGAGAGTAACCATCCCACGTTGGCTTGCACGAACTCACGACTAACATGGTCAAATCTACCCCACCAAGCACGCAGCTCCTCCTTTGGGACAGGAATAATACGAAGCTCAGGTCCCCCCATTGCATACAACCTAAAACTCGTAAACAACCTAATTGTCATGGACCGGTCGAAAAATAATGAATGTAAATAAATGGCAAGTGTGAGAGCTTCAGAAGACTTACTTCACCCAATAAAAAATAAAGTCAATCACGTAGACATGCGCATGATACGTGGGTCGATTTTTACTCTAGACGGCTCAAATGAGGCCACGGGATTACCGGATTGAACCAGCATGGTCGCGGTTAGGTCGGGGTTCCCATGACTCCGGCTTTGTCAAAGAGTCGACCCGTGTTGCGCGGTTGCAACCGGGGTGGAAGCTCTCGACGTCAGAAGAATTTCGGAATTGAGATGGGTGACTCGTACTACATGGTGATAGTCGGAGTGGTATCCATTTCAACACCATCCTAAGTGATCCTATGCGGCCCAGGTCCGGCGGCAGATTATGTGTGCTAAAGTGTAGTGCCATGTAAGGAAAACATGCACAACAATTTGTATAGCAAACAACACTTCAAAAATTTAATCATACACTCATTCAACCACATTCACCAACCTACAAAACAAAATGTTAGCAAAAACTCCACCCCTTATTACTCCAATCCTGCACCAACATTTAACACGAGGTTAGTGCACTTACCTCACCTTCTCGAATGCGCTGCCAAAGAAACACATTATATAACACATAATCAAGCAAATTAGGCCTAAGTCCTCTAAGGTATAGAACTAGTCCCCAGCGGAGTCGCCAAGCTGTCGCGACCTAAAATTTTTGGGAATAAAATATAGGTTTAGGGGTATTGTTAATTTCGGGCTGACGGCCTTTAATTAACTAGGACTCTCCCAAGCCTATACCCCGCGCGACGTTGGGATATTCGTAAAAAAATTTCAAACAAGGAGTCGCCACTAGTCTATTGAGGTCGACTAGGAACCGAGCGAAACATGGAAGCGTGTCTCGCTTTTTACGCAACCAGAGGGTCTAGGGTTGGGGACTTGATTACGTTAGTCATGCGACTAACGCCCTTTCGGTACCTAACTTGATCATGTATTAATGAGGTCATAGCAACGTATTCGAGAATTCTAAGATCTGTCCTAACCATTCTAAAGTGAGAAAATAACGTTCAAAATGTCATCGCAAAAATAAGGTGCAGGAATAATCCTAATAACATAAACTAGGAAAACCTATTGTGGAGCCCTAAAGGCTTATTCAATTTTAGTATTTTTTTCTTTTTTAAGGGTTTTCTAATTTCTTTTGGAATTTTCTGAATTTTTCTGAATTTTTCTGAATTTTTAATATTTTTTAATATTTTCGAATTATTCGAAATTAAATAAAACAAGATTTCGAGATTTTTGATATTTTCTGACTTTTCCGAAAATTTAAGAAAAATATTTATTAATGTTTTTGGAATTTTCTGATTTTTTCTATTTTTTTTGGAATTTTTTAATATTTTAGTATTTTCTAAAATAAAATAAAAATAAAAACAACAATATTTGTTTTCGAAATTTCCAGATTCCTGAAATTTTCCGTGCATTTTCTCAATTTTCATATTTTTATTTTTTTGATTTTCTGAAATTTTTTTAGATTTTTTTTAATTAATTAAAAAAAAGTGATTCAGACCGGGTCGCAAGACCCGGCCCTGCTAAACCGACCCGGCCCCTATCGGGCCGGGCCGGAACAACGACCGGGCTGGCCGAATGGCCCGGTCAAAACATATTTTAAATGGCCCATTACAAAATAAATTAAAACAGCCCATTTATGTTTTACAAAAATCAGCCCAATCACCTGCCTAAGCCCACTCAAAAAAAATTCAGCCCAGCCCTTGTCTCTTTCTATTTTCGACCACTTATTTTCCTATATATATATTTTAATTTCGATTTTCTTATTTTTCCTATTTTTTAATTCTTTTTTCTTTTCACTTTTTGTCTCTTCTGCATGTATTCCTTCTTCTGCATGTCATCTTCAACCTCCGCGACCTGCATGCCCGACGAACGTGAAGCCGCCTCACCGGACCGACGTTAAGCGCTGCTGCGAGACCTCACTAGCCCTAAAAGGGGTCGCCCTAGCATCGTCCGGCGCCGACCGTTCCATCTGACCGACGCCGGACGTGTCGGCGATGACCTCCGGCGATCCCGGAAGCTCACCGTCGCCGGAAAAATAAAAACACCTCTTTTCGACTCCAAAACGTGCAGAAATCACATGAAACTAGCTAAAATACTAAGATAAACACGATATAAAGCCATATACAGTCAAAGATCTACAAAAACAGGTCATCGAGGATGGATTAAACCATGAAATTTTCTGGGTTTCATTCGAGCATTTCATCGAACAGGTTACGTGCATGAACGAAAACAGGGCTATTCGACTCGAGCAGGCCTGAGGCCGAGACCGAGCTTCCATTTAATCATACCAGCATGCAGAACAACATTAATGGAGGAGCGTCGGGGGCCGGGGCTCGCCCGAACTGGTCGGCGCGAACTCCGACCCGATGCCTTGCAAAAACAGCAAAGAAAATGACCCTAAAAAAACCTACCTGGTTCGGGCGAGGCGTCACGGCGGGCGTCGGCCGACGAGCGGGCTCCGGCAGCGTCCAAACACGCTTCTGGGTTTGCTCTTTCACCTCTGACTTCCCCCTGTCTCCTCGCTACAACTGCGACTAAACATTGGCTGGCTTCAAGGACAAAGAGCGGAGGCACAGCAACGGGACGTGGACCTCGGGTCAGGCGTGGCTGCCGGCGGTCTCTCACCCTCAGCCTCTGCTCTCTCCTTCTCCTTTTTTTTTTCTCTCTTGTTTCTCCTTTTTTCGTCACTCCAGCTTCCTCCCCCCTTCCCCTCGGCTGCCGTTCTCTCTCGTTTTCTTCTTTTTTCGAAAAAAAACCGCCCCATTCTTCTCGGTTGCCCTCTCCCTTCTCCGTTTTTTTCTCCACGATCTCTCTCGGTGATGGGGGTTATTCGAGCGGCGTGGTTGCCCTCTCCCCCCACGTTCTGCTCCTCGTCTCTGCGGTGGGGGTCGCCCGAATAGCCCCCTTGTTTCCCGCCCTTCTCTGTGCGTGTCCGTTTTCCTTCGTGGGCGTGTGTCTGTGTCTCTCTCCTGCGCGTGCATGTGAGAGAGGAGAGAAAAGAAGGGAGGATGGACCGGGCCAAAAATCCAAGGGAGGTGGGCTGAAGGAAACAATAGAAAAAGGGATGGGCAAGTAGAGGAGTGGGCTAGGCTGAGCCCATCCGAATTTTTTGATTTTTGATTTTTTTTTATCAAAATTTTTTATCTTTTCTAGAAATTAATATGTATTTATAGAAGCAAAATAAATGGGCATTTAAAACAAAACAGACCAAAAAATCGGGTGTCAACACCATGGCTGAAGAAATAAAAATGCCATCGTTCTCTCTCTCTCTCTCTCTCAACAACTTTTCATTCAAAACTCCATCCTATATGATAACTCTGCACCTACACAATGAGCGCTGTCCTCATGCTCTATTTCTCTCTCACTTTCTCCACTTGAAAGTTCCATTGATCTATTATCCCCCTCTCTATCTTTCTCGTTGAATTGAAGAACACATTTGCCCCAAATTCTAGGGTTTGTTCATGCTCTCTCTCTAGAAAATCTCATTTGCTCTCTTGATCGGTTCCTGCATGTCTCTAGTGGTTGATGTTCCCTCTCCGTCTCTGTGAAGCTTTATTCATTGGCCGGCTCATTGCTCCACACGAGACTCACCTGAAGAAGCTTGATTTTGGCTCAGTAATTCTTTGAATTTGAGTAATCATAGTTTTTGGAGTGCTTATGGCGTTTTTTGTGCCTTGGTTTGTCTAATAAAGTTGACTGGAGAAATGATCAAAAGAAAGAGTTGAAGAGCTTATGGTAAACAAACCAGTTGTTCACCTTTGATAATGTAGTCGCATTGGGTCTTAAGCATGTTTGTTCACAAAATAATGACATGTCGAGTTCATATTGCTTCAGAACATGATATGACATTAAAGCAAGTTGCCTTATCTTTGTGCGGAAAATGTAGGAGTCTTTTCGCTTTAGTCTCTTGCATATAAAAAGATGAAAGTTGTGTAGGAGGAATGACGAATAAAGCTGATATTGAAATAGTCGATAACTTTGAGGTTGAAATTTGGGGTGGAATTGGGGGTGCTAGCCAGAGTGGAGATAGTGAGGCTGGGGTTGAATTAAATGATGAAATTAGGATTGAACTTGTGGTTAAGGCTAGGGGGGGCTTGATTATGGGTGTGCTAGCTAGAGTGGAGATAGTGAGAGTTAGGGGTGAGCATGGTTTGAGTTGAGCCGGTCCATCCCTTGACCTTAGGATCAACCCGCACAGTGTTGGTTCTCAATTTTTGGGACCAAGGACCGACCCTATTGAGCCTAGGACCGAGGATCGGACCAACCCAATGGGTTCGGTGTAGTTCCAAGGTTAATTCGGGACCAACCGATAATTTTTTTCATTTTTTTGTATTTCTGAAAAATTAAATTAATTATTTCAAATTACATATTCATCGATACTATGGTTTTAACTAAACTATAAATACGAATACATATTCAACAAATTTAAAATAATGTAACAAAAAGTTTCACACTTGCTACAAGCAAGAAACCATAAAAACGATTAAGATTGCTCATAGAGCCATAAGACGAGTGTTGCTCATGAGCGAAAATGATTTCTAATTAGGGCTTTATTTTCTTTTGATTTACTTAGCAATGAGCGAGACGAATAGAGATGAGCGGCGCAAGCGTCAAACAGCAAGTGGGGTGAGCACGGCAAGCAGGGTGAGCAATCGGAGGTAAGTGAGATGAGTGTCAAGTAGCGAGTGAGGCAAGATTGTTCACAAGTGAAGTTGTTTCTTTCGATTTACTTAGCAAATTGAATACTAAGAGGATAAAATAGAAAGAAGAGAACAAGAGTACTAGAGGAGGATGCCATTTGAGTTAGGGTTTACTCTTTAGAATAAATAAAAAAATACTATAAAAAATATTAGAAATATAATATATAATATATCTAAAATATATTATATATGATATATGATGCCATAGTTGGTTCGGGTTGGACCAACCCAAAACTCCTAGGATTGAGGACCAACTTGCACAGTATTGGTCTAGGGATTTTAGGACCAAGGACCGACCTAGTCCTCCTGAAAATCAGACTAGGACCGGTAGGGTTTGGGTCGGTCGAGGGTTGGTCCGAGGTTGACCTTGGACCGATGCTCACCCCTAGTGAGAGTGATGATGCCGTTTATTTTGAGCATGATGATAGTGAGAGTGATGATGTTGAGATTGATTTATTAACCTCGATGTGTGATGAACTCATCCTATCTAGAGATAAGGAAGGGATACATTAGGTGGGGATGGCAAGGGAGGCAAATTTGCTATTGATATTGCACAAGAAGACATGAATGAGGATGAAAATGATGAGAACATCGAAGAGCATGAAAATCTCAGGCCCCCCCTAAATCTAGAGATGAGGAAGTATGTGACCAAAAAGAGCTTTGACCATTAGATATGACTCTACCCATGATCATGAAGAATTGCAATTTCAAGTAGGCATGAGATTTGAGTCTCATACTCAATTTAAGAGCACGGTGTAGAAATATGCAATCATAAATGGCTACAACATTGGAAAAGTGAATTTAAAAAGATGCATGTGAAATGTATGATAGGATGTGAATGATCTCTTTATGGTAGTTGGTTGAATAAAGAGAACACGTTTGTTATCAAGACTATTGAAGAAGAACATACTTACCCTAAAAGCATGAGAAATAAAAGTATATCTTACATTTGGCTTGTAGAAGAGTTTTTGCCTAAGATAAGAACAAACTTGAAACATACTGCAGCACAATTGCAGGCAGATGCAATGGAGATGTCGAGACTTATACTCAACAAAAGAACTTGTATAGAGCAATTGTTAGAGCTATTAAGACAATTAGGAGTCCATTTGCCAAGCAATTCAAGTTATTGACATTTTATAAAGCTCAATTATAGCAATCTAGTAAGAATGTCACATTTCATTTTTTACTTAGACAAGCACAAAACATGTTTAAGATATTTTATGTGGGCTTCGAAGGGCTAAAAAAGGGTTGTCTAGAATGTTGTAGGAAAATGATTGGACTTGATGATTGTTTTATTAAGACCGTAGTAATGCAAATGCTACTTTATGCTATAAGAAGAAATGGAAACAATCGGATGTTTCCAGTTGCATGGGCTGTTATTAAAGCAGAAAAACATGACAGTTGGACTTAGTTTCTCCAGTTTCTATTCACAGACCTGCAAGTAGGTAGAGGAGACAATTGGACCTCCATAAGTGATCAACAAAAAGTAGAATGAGCCTCAAATTTTATTTTTTCCTTTATAAAAGTGTAACATCCTGAAATTCGAGCCCTTTGAGGGATGAGTGAACGTGAATTTCGCCAATGCATTGTTGGTTGATTTCGCTCGGACCCAATCATTTCCGAGATACTGACCTTGAGGGGAAAGGCTACTGAGGATAGAACTCGTGCGACTAAAGAACTTGACCTGGGAAAACGACTCGACCGTAAGACTTGCGTAAGGACGATCCTGTAGTCATGCAGGCCGATTTCAGGGACGAATAGAAGTCAATTTGTGGACAGAAATAATGGGACGACGGGTGATTTCATCTACTGTTATAGAACCCGTGAACGACCCTATGTCGATCCTTGATAATCGTGTACTTTGAAATAAGAATCTATCCTTCGCAATTTCATGTCGTCAGGGACGTCCATGTGTCGAGAAGTCTTGAACGTGGTTTGGCACGAGTCGGTTACGTGTGAATCCTCGAAGCCACTTGTCAGTCTGAATTATACCAAAATGATATTTGGGCAAAATTGACAAGGCATGAGAATCCAAGATTGGACTTCGAATTTTCGGGAACGTCCGGGACGGACTTTTGGACGATGCTTCCTTGATAGTCAACAGTGTCGGTCGAGCCGAGTTTTGAGAAAGGGATTTTGGACCGAGAAACCGAGCCTATGAGGATGTGGGCCGGGCAAGAACAGTGAGGGCCTCACACCCAAGGTGGGACAGCCACCGTGGAAGACCGAGATAACGAGCGAGTCCGTTGGACCCAACCGACCCTCACCCGTCCTAGCCCGGTGTCTAAACTTGAGCCAATTCGAGCCCAATAAATTCCCGAGCCCGTTCCTACCCATTTCCCAGCCCGTTTCCTAGGCCCGCCCTTCATTTTCAGCCCAAGGACAGATTGGGAAATGTGCTAGGTGAAAATGACCAAAATGCCCTTGGATATTTTGAAGAAAAGTCAAAAGGAAGAGAGAGAAGATGAGGTCATTTTCTTGGCAAGTTGGGCAAGCAATAATGGCCTTAATGAGGCCTATCTCCAGCCCTCACTCTCTCTCTCCTCTTCATCTTCTCCAAAATCGCAGCCCTCTTCCCCTTGCTTCTCCTTGCAATTTCTGCAGTTTCTGTTTTGGACCTCTCACCGAAATTTGAGTTGTTCATTGCCTTCCCGGTGGAATCTCGGGCCATGCCACCTATCAAAATGTTCAGAACAGAAATTCCGTACTTTTCACGATGGCCGATCACCGAACGGAGTTGCCTTCCGACCCGTACGGCGGCCAGAAGTTACCGGTCTTCCGTCTATCACTGTAGCGTCGCCCTCTGCACAGCTCCGCCTTTTCTTCCGTTTCTCTCCATTTCCGGCCAAACCACCACCCATCCCAGCCACAAGTGGTTCCCCCTCGACCCCAGGTGCCGTTGGTCGCTGGCCCACCGCTCGCCGGAGCTCTGGGCAGCCCGTTCAACTCCGGTCAGCCCCTGTCCTCCTCCTGCAGTGCTGTTTTCTGAAGTTGGGGATGTGAGCAGAAGCTTTTGCTGTGATTTCCGTCTCGGGACCGCCTTGGAGTGTCGTTGGAGAAGTCCCTGGGTGTCACGCCCCGAACCCCGAGCACGCGACAACCCCTTACCATGGTCAATTGAAAGCGACGTCCCAAGACTCGTCGACGACCATTCATTTTAATCTTTTGTTATGCGCAAGCGGAAGACGAACCATCCCCAGTCCAACAATCAATCAATCAATCAGGGATAAAGGGATGAATAACAAGAACAACCATCACTACTCATTTACACAATTTACTGGATTAACCAACGGAGGATCGTCTTTTGAATTATAAGCTCGACAAAAGGGGCCGATCCATCCTCTAAGCCAGGCCAAAAAGAAACTAGGCTAATCCAGCTATACAGAATGAACCCTCGGGTTCAACACCACGGTCACTCGGACCCATCGGACTCGACTCCGTCAGGTCGATCACTAGAGAAACGGGGGGCAGGATTCTCCACAGCAGGTGCACCATTCTAAAGACCTGAAAAAGGTTAACCACGACGGGTTGAGATAAAATCTCAGCGAGTTCTTCCCCCTAAGCCCCGGTTAGTACACCAACTCAACCCGAGGTATCTCTCCAGAACCACCCCTCACTCAACCCGACCACAAACACCCAGCAATCAGCAATCAAACCACAGACAGGTTCAACCAACAATCAGAGGTTGGTTCGCATGCAACCTTACCCGGTATGCCATACCCTGCACGTTAAATCTCATTCAATGCAAGCAATGCAACCAACAATCGAATAGTCGGTTCGCATGCAACCTTACCCGGTATGCCATACCCTGCACGTTATAAGTCAGCACAATACACGCAATGTACATGGCCGTTAGATGATGCAGTTCATCAATCACATGCGAGTCGCGTCACAAGCGATCTCACCTGGCCATTGCCACCCCTGCACGTTATCAATTCATGCGTGCGTGCCATAAATGATATGATCACCTCATGCATAATCGGAACCAATGATGCCATGTTTTCTCATGCATTCTCGCATCCACACGTGTTCCGATTATTACTGCCCCATAGGACTACAACTTGGCCAAGGTGTAACGGCGCTACGGCGCCCTTCCTCCGCAGAGGCGCAACCGTGCCCTTCCGTGCTATTGCTACGGCGCTACGGCGCCCTTCATCCATAGAGGCGCAACTGTGCCCTTCCGTGCAGGCCGAGGCGCTATGGCGCTACGGCGCCCTTCCTCTGCAGAGGCGCAACCGTGCCCTTCCATACCCTCCGAGGCGCCACGGCGCTACGGCGCCCTTCCTCCGAAGAGGCGCAACCGTGCCCTTCCTCCGAAGAGGCGCAACCGTGCCCTTCCATGCCCTCCCTTTCCATAATCTCCGATAAATCGGGTTCAACTTAGTGATCATGCAAGCATTCCATCACAATCCACTTATTATCTTTGAGCATTAGCCAATGCACACATACTTGCATATAAATCCTCAAATCATTTCTCACAAAAGCGGTCCATTTCCGATGTCCCTCGGACAAACCATTTTCCCCACCTTTCTCATAAAAGCGGTCCATTTCCAGTGTCCCTTGGACAAATCACTTTTTTTCTCATAAAAGCGGTCCATTTCCAGTGTCCCTCGGACAAACCATTTTTCCCTTTTTGTGAAATTCACACTATTCATGCGAATGTTTATGCCACGACACATCAATTTCACTTCATATGATCAAGACACATGAAATTATGCACAATTTCACTTCCGGATGAACAGTATTCCGTGAACAGTAATCCATGAATAGTAATCAATGAACAGTAATTTCCGAAATTCAATTAATAATAAATTAAATTCAGAAATTAAACAAAACACTGATTAAACACAAATTAATCAATCAATTAAGCTAAACAAGCTTAATTATCACATAATCCACAAATAAGCACAATTAAGCATAATCAAGCATAATTAAGCAAGATTAAGCTAATCTAATCTTAACCACATATCTAACCACCTATCTTAGGGCTAATAAAACTTAATTAACCCTCCTAAACCAGCATTAACACTAATTAACCCAACCCTAAGCAAGTTTAGGCACTAAATAGGGATTAGAGGCTAAACTCACCCGTTAAGCGGGCCGGCGACACGGCGCGGCGGCGGCGACGAACCCGACACCCGGGGACCTCTACCACAGCGATCCAAGGCGGTCCCTGGGCTGAGAACAGCAGCAACAAACTCGAAATCCCTCTGCAACTCTGAAAAACTGACTGCACAGGAGGAAAGTTGCTGACCGGAGTTGAACGGGCTGCCCGGAGCTCCGGCGAGCGGCGGGCCAGCGACCAACGGCACCTGGGGGTCGAGGGTGAACCACTTGTGGCTGGTATGGGCGGTGGTTAGGTCGAAAATGGAGGAAAGCAGGTCGAAAGGCGGAACACAGCAGAACTGGTCGCTACAGTGACGGTCCGGCGAGCAGGCGGCTTCCGGCCGCCGTACGGTTCGGATGGCGGCTCCGTTTGACGAACGGCCGACGCTATCAGTACGGATTATCTCTCCCGAGCGCAACGGTGGGTGGCACGAGACGAGATTCCAACGGGAAGGCAATGAACAACTCAGATTTCGGTGAAAGGTCAAACTGAAAAACAGAAGGAAGGAAGGAAAACCATGGGAGAGAGGTGCTGCGATTTTGGAGAAGATGAAGAGGAGAGAGAGAGTGAAGTGAAGGCTGAAGGATAAGCCTTATCCAAGCCATCAAGGCTTGCCCCACTTGCCAAACAATGACCACATCTTATCTCTCTTCCTTTTTGACTTTTCTTCAAAATATCCAAGGGCATTTTGGTCATTTCCACCTTGCACATTTCCCAATCTGTCCTTGGGCTGAAAATGGAGGGCGGGCCTAGGAAACGGGCTGGGAAATGGGTAGGAACGGGCTCGGGAATTTATTGGGCTCGAATTGGCTCAAGTTTAGACATCGGGCTAGGACGGGTGAGGAGTCGGTTGGGTCTAACGGACTCGCTCGTTGTCTTGGTCTTCCACGGTGGCTGTCCCACCTTGGGCGTGAGGCCCTCACTGTTCTTGCCCGGCCCACATCCTCATAGGCTCGGTTTCTCGGTCCAAAATCCCTTTCTCAAAAACTAGACTCAACCGACTCCATCGACTGTCAAGGAAGCATCGCCCGAAAGCCCATCCCGAACGTTCACAACAATTCTAAGTTCAATCTTGGGTCCTCATGCCTTGTTAATTTCTCCCTGATGCCATTTTACTACGACCCATACTGACCGGCCATTTGGAGGATTCGCGATTATTCCTTAACAAAAGGGCTTTGAATTTCAGGACGTCACAGTACGTCCATGATGGGGTATGTCCAAGAGACACTTATTGCTTATGGTAGAGTGTATTTTAGAGAGGTACCCTTTGAAGGGGTATGAGCGGTTATTTTTTCAAGAGAGGTATAAAATGACAACTTTAGAAAAAATAACCACCAATGGAATGAACGCAATTTGAGAGAAAAAGAATCCTCTCAATCAGAAAGAAAACACTCAAGAGTTCCATCATCTACTTTGAGAAATAATTGGCATTAACACTGTGGAATGTGAATACTTTCCTCATGATTGTATTTGGACCAACGTGAAGTCGAATCGTTTATCGTTCGTCTGAGATTCAACGTGTGTTCCTGGGATAATTTTTTATTGCGCATTGAAGAGGTAAGTCGTTTCTTCCACCGACTATTTCCTTCCAACATTTCCCCTTTCCATCAACTAGCTTATTTTATTTCTTTGACCAAATCCTGCCCACACTCACCAGCTGTGAGATTTATTCATCCCTTTTTTGGTATCCACAAGTAATTGTGCACCCATGGAAATTGAGGTGACTTCCAAATATGAATAATTGCCAAATTACTTCTAATAATCTATCCAAGTTTATCACCCCACGTGCATGCTATTTGTGAGTTTTGGCCATCATATCCATCTATGGGCTTGGAGAGATATTTAATCTCGTGGGCTCAATCAAGCTTATATAAGCCTATTACCATTAATGTTATCCAATAAAAATGCTTCTAAAATCTAATTGCAATTTAACCAGTATTTTTGTTTAGCGCTAAAGTTTAGACACTAATTTTTCTATGCGATTATTTACTAAGTGAGTAGTTAAAATTTAGGTGTTAACAATTCTTACTATTGAAACTTAAGGTTCAATGTGCATTGCATCCACCATAGCGAATGACAAGAGTGGGTATGTTATCAAGACGTCCATTCCACTCAACGGTGTTCATTTGGCTAGTTGCTCTAATAAATGAGTGCAGTTTCTATTGTCAACAACTGCCTTGTTTTCAACAAAGGCCATGCAAGATGCATCCTCAATAGGTCCTTGGTCAGCTCTGTCAGAGATAATTGTACTTTTCTCCTCCTAGTTGCTGACTAAAGCGAGACTCAGGTCTAATCTTTTATTGTGAATTACATCCATCTTGGTGTCATTCCCATTCTTAATCTGACACAAATGGCCCAAAGCCAAGAAGAAACCACAGTACTTGTTAGAGCCAGTTGTCCTCAATAATCTTCCATCATCAATTTCTAAAAAAGTTCCTCATTGCCGCATACACGAGTTAAAGCAGAACCGACAATTTCCAAAAGTTGACGGAAAGGCATATCATTGGGAGTGGCCTCCAACTCCCAACAAACTTGGTTGATGGTCTTGGCATTCTCAAAATAGATGTGAGAATATGGTTTCTTGGTCTTCCCTCTACCATGGTGCTCAAACTTGTAGAGAATGATGTACTGCACAGTTCAACATTATCGTAATATAAGGGTGAGAAGTTTTTCAGAGAAAAAGACAAGAAAACAATGTTCCACCTCTTTCATGACATATGATCCGACAAGGAACTCTCGAGCTTGTGATTGACAGCATTTAATTCATGGAAACAAGGTATGTTAGCTGTGTGCTATACCTATTCGATTAGCATTTGTAGAAATCCTTGGGTGTGCTTCTCGATTGTTCAAGTTTCAGTATTTTGGAATCCATTTCTTTCATTGGCATCAGAGCTTGGTTAATCTATTGTAATTGGCTTGTTTTCAAATAAGGATTGGCTGGAAATCGCGAACCGATATCGACGGCTACTTCAGTACGGAAATGGACACCCGACTGTACTGCTCGGAGCTGCTTGTTGGAATTCAGTCCAATTAAAATTGTTTTTGATTACAAAAAGAACGAGGGGTGGCATGCCGTCAGGGGAGGCTGCACGCGAGGCCACAAGGCGTGGCCTCATCGACGCTGCCACGCACAAACCTTCTAGTGCAAGCGTATCACGCCCCAGCTAACCAGTGCAAGCGTGGCTAACGTCAGCCACGCCCAGTTATCCAGTCAGGTTGATCCGACCCGTTGACCCAAAAAAAAAAAAGTTCTGCCTATGCGTGTAGGCACATGGGAGCTTTGATTGGGACATGGTTGGTGTTATTGTATTCATATTGAAATTATCTACGCTGTGGTATATTAATTAATGTGATTGACCTTGATGGGAGCAGATTCCTAGACTTCTGCATGTCAATGTCTTCGATGTTCCCAATATTTTGTTGTATCATGGATTACAAGTAATCCTTCCACTCTGTATTCATTACAATAATAATGGTAATTATCATGCAAAGACTAATATACTAATGACGCGGGAACAAAGATTGAATCTTCTAAGATTAAGAGAAGAATTGGCCAATTAGGATGTGCATGGTGCTTCCGTTCCCGGGAACAATTTCTAAGCATTTGAAGGCATTTGGTAACTGTTCAAAATTTTTATTCCCAGGATAGAAATGCGTTTGGTAAAACCTTAGAATTTCTAGTCCGAAATATTTTCTTTTAATTTTTTAATAATTTAAATACATTTTTCTTTTTTCTTTTTATCTTTTATCTTTTTCTTTTTTATTTATCACTTCCTCCATTGTAGCCGGTCGCCGCCGCCGGTAGTGGCTGGCAACTGGCTGGGTGAGGTCCGGCGAGCTCGTCGAAGGCTCACTTGGCCATCGGCGAGCTCTGCCTCGTAGATCTGGGCGAGGCCGAGC
Source organism: Corymbia citriodora subsp. variegata (assembly GCA_014858505.1). Lineage (NCBI taxonomy): Eukaryota > Viridiplantae > Streptophyta > Magnoliopsida > Myrtales > Myrtaceae > Corymbia > Corymbia citriodora. Next base: position 19,994 of record MU089526.1, read on the forward strand.
CTTGCCGGGCCGACCTCGCCAGGCCAGGGCGAGGCCGACCTCGCGTTGCTTGGGTGAGCCTCACCGGGCGAGGCTTGGCCTTGCTCAGATGTGCAAGGCCGAGCTTGCCGGACCTCGCCTAGCCACTCATCGGTGATGGGGTGGCAATAGGCTGAGGGAGGAAGAAGAAAAGGAAAGAGAAAGAGGAGAGAAAAAAAAGAAAGGGAAAAAAACTGATTCTTGAAATTGCTCTCGGAAACAAGAAGCAACTTTTTTTTTTATTCTTGATTCCGTTCCAAATCTATTCCCAGAAACAAAAATTTTAACAAACAGATTTTTGTTCCAAATATACTCCCGGGAGCAACAGAATAGAAATTTTCACTATTTGGCTAGTTACCAAACAGGCCCTTAGTGACCAGATGGTAATGTTAACATATTAGAGCATGTTATCATGGCCATTGAAATGATCCAACAAATAATTTGGGAGGTCATCTTATGGAAGATGCTGAAAGGGCCATTGCCTTCGGAAACACCCTTCCTGAGGTGTGGCAAACCATTGTTAATGAACTTCAAGAATTCGACCAATGTCGATAATATAAAATACTTGTGGAAGCTTTTCTGAGAAAGTATATAAAGACTGGGGCAAGGAAGATATCAACTCTTGCAATGAATATGATCTAACACAAATCTGATAGATTTGCAAAGGTCTTCCCTTGGAGGAATTTTATTAGTCTATTTCTGTCTTTTTTTTTATAAAATTGAGAAATAATGATGTTATTTCTTTTGGAATTGTTGCCTTTAGTACCCTTCACTTTTGATATTTCTTTTCTTAAAAGGCTTATGCATTGTTTATGGATTAATTAGTTATGACTATTCAATGGCGTTGTTTTTTATTGATATTGTCTTATGCATGTTATATAATATGTGGGTAGTTCTAGAAAGTTTTAGTAACTTTAAAAAAACTTAATTTTGCATAAATAATTATATTAATGATAATTTCAAATGAGGATTTTTAGATGATGAATGGGAATATATTGACTTTTCAAATCAAAAGCCTTATACAAAATTATTCATTAATGTAATTAGTTTGTGTAAAATAGATGAATAGATGTTAGACATTAATAATTTGTGCGTATATGTCTAGTGAACTCTATGTTAATATGCAATGGCTTCAATATACAAGAATACCATAGTTGAGCTCAATAAATGAGAGAAATTGAATGGTGAAAATTATGAAATCCAGAATATGAAAATCCAATATGTGTTGAAAGAGCAGGAAGTACTAGAAGCTCTTAATCAAGTTATGGAAGAATCTTAAGATGGAAACAGTACACAACATAGAAGGGATATAGAAACATTTGCTGCATGGAAGAAAAATAATTCTATTGCTCACATTACATTGCTAAGTAGCATGAAAAATGATATCATGCGAGAGTTCAGGCAATTTGACAATGCCGGAGACATGTTGGGAGCATTAGCAGCCAGGTTTGGTCAAACATTTGTTACCAAACTAAGACAGCTTGCCATGAGGTTTGACTCTTATAACATGTCTCATGGATAAGCCATGAAACAACAGTTGAGGAATATGTCAAAAATGAGTAGTGAATTGAAAGATGCTAGCTACATATTAACTAATGAGCAGTAAGAGCAAGCAGAAATCTATTCTTTACCTCAAAGCTAGGAGCATACGAAACTCCACTTGACCTACAATGAAAACATAAAGACTTTTGAGGATGCTATGCACCATCTTGAACTAAAGGAGGACTGCCTTCTAGTGGCTAAACCAAAATCCAACATTTATTTCACTGGTTCTAGCTCACATGGAACATCAGGCTCTAAGCGCAAACATTGTGGTGGGTTCAAGAAGTGGAATAGCAAGAGAATGAATCCTTCAGAAAAGAAACCAAGGTTTAACCAATATGGGAAAGGAAATCGTCCTTTCAAGAAGAACTTGAGATGTTTTAATTATGGCAAGAAGGGTCACTTTGCTTGCAACTGTGGTGAGTTGAAGAAGTTAGAAACCCTTAGTACATTTGAGATTGTTGCTTATGTATCAAGTTCTATTTTTCTAACTGAATCTCATCCTTTGTGGACTATAGAGTCATGACCCACAAACCATGTAGTGAAGGACAAAAATACCTTCAAGGAATTCCGATGAGTTTGTATTCACACTTCTAAGACCTCATTTGAGCCTTTGATGGCATGAAAAGGGGATCATTAGGGGAAGTCGACTTAGAGCTAATAATTGGACTCGTGAAGTTTACACAAACTTTCCAAGTGATAAATATCCCAAGTAACTTCAGTTTGTGCTGGGACGGCCATGGATCCATGTTACACATGCAATGCCTTCAAGTCTGCATCAAATAGTTCGATTTGTTGTGACTAGCAAGATCGCATGCCAAAAGGATTCCAATCTACCACGTGATGGCACTGTTTTTTATGTGGAGCTTGAGGTGAAAGATGAATCAAGCTTCCATTTTTTTGAGCTAGTTTTCGTATCTCACATCCCTGCTAGGGCAATCATACGAGAGCCCTAATTTTCTAAGTCCGCCATCATGTTTGATAAAGTACTTTTGCAAAATAGGTTTGTATTTGGACAAGACCTTAGGAAAATGGCTCAAGGTATCTGCACCCCAATCGAGATTCAACCCTTAAAGAAGCGAGAAGGGCTGGGTTACCAATAAGACCAAAAGGGTCAAAGTGATTGCAAGAAGCCCATTATGAAAAAGAAGGCACATCAACATCTGTTGCCTCTTCCTTTGAGCGATTGCTTTCCCGGTCCACCCAAGCTGTTTCAAGAAGAAGAAGCTGATGTTGGTGATATTGTCACCCTATTGAAGACTGTCTTTTCGGCGCCATTTCTGACAACCTTGATTCTCAAGATGGCACATTTTCTAATCTCGTTGGGTAAGGGATGTTCCCATGTTCTATTTTTCTTTTGCTTGTATTCCATTTGATTCTCCCTTACGAGGAGATTTCATTTGCTCATTTCATTCTTTCAAATGTTGTAATAAGTTTGATCACGAACTTTGGATCCAAGACTTTGTATGTTGCAGCACAATGCTTGCATTTCAATAAAAAGCATTCTCATATTTTATTAATAGATATGTGGGGTACACCAAACCAATCCTATGATAATGCTTTAAGGCCTGGACCTCCACACGATCTATAGTTTCCAAAATAGTTTTTGTGGAGCGAGGATGTCCAATAATATGAGGATGAGTTCCCTTCTATTTTTTTGAAAACTTTGAATTTAAAAAGATTTTTTCACATGACATTTGCATGCATGCATTGCATTTATTATTTTCATATACTAACCATTTCATGGCTACATCTCAGGCATGACACTTTACATGATCATGATAGTCATATGCATGACTTGGATTCTCCTTATGAGAATTCAAGCGAACCCGATTATTCTGAGTTGAAGATGAATAGGATTCCAAAACTGTTAAAAGTGAATGGATATGACATGAAGAATCTAAAACTCCTACAGAAGAACAAATCATTATTGTAAATTTGGGAGATTTTGAAAACCCTAAAGAAATCAAAATTGAGGCAAGTCTTTACCCAATGGATGCTGATTGGTTGATTCAACTTTTAAAGGAATATCAAGATGTCTCTGCTTGGTCCTATGCCAACATGCCTGGTTTAGACCTTGCAATTGTGAAACATTCATTGCTTCTTGATCTGAGTATTCTGCCTAAGAAACAAAAGCTTAGGAGGATGAAGCCGAAATTATCCAAGAAAATTGAAAAAGAAGTCATGAAACTCTTGAAAGTGGATTATGCCGATTGGGTTGCCAATATCAACCTTGTCATGAAGAAACACGAACGAGTTCGAGTATATGTCGACTATCGAGAGTTGAATAAAACAAGTCCTAAAGATGATTTCCCATTGCATACATTAATGTTCTAGTTGATAGCACGGCAAGATTTGAATTACTCTCCTTCATGGATGGTTTTTTCTGTTACAACCAAATCTAAATGAAGGAAAAAGATAAGTTTAAAACGTCTTTTATCATCCCTTAGGGGATATTTTGTTACAAGGTAATGTCTTTTGGCTTGAAAAATGCTAGGGCAACTTATCAAAGAGCCATGGTGACACTCTTTCATGACATGATGCACAAAGAGATTGAAGTCTATGTCGACAATATGATTGCTAAATCAAGAAAAAACCAAATTTTTTTCCTTTCTTTTTCATCTTTATAGAATTAAATGGCACGAAACTAATATCTATGCAAGATCACCTTTTATTTCAAATGGCATGAAAAAGTAAAACGACATGTGTGATCACCTTAGGTAAACACGATGATTGTTAGGTATTGAAAGCGCATTAATAGAAATATTAACGTAACCCAAGTCCTTGAATCCTAGATCTTTGGTTGTGTAGAAATCGAGAGAACACTCTCGACCCTCGATTGGGCTTTCTAGGTGGCCCCAAAGTTGAGGCTAGTGGCAACTCCTAAAGTCTTATCTTAGGTTGTTTAATTAACTTAGATAATAAAATCAACCCATCATGTAGGGTATGGGTCTCGTAGAGTATCCACAAGCTACAATTTAGCATACCCAAAGGGCAAAGTACAAAAGGTGAAGTGATGCCATTTTTTGAGGTGGAGCCATTTAGGAGAGCTATTGTAATGAAAATACCCCTAAATTCATCTCTCGTGCACAATTTCCTTTTCATAAAAGGAGCTATTGTATAGGAACGAATCATGACACCTTCCCCCTATTACACAAGGTATGGGTTTGGGAGAACCCCACATTCGTGTAGACCTCAATCTCGATTGGTTGAGATTGAAAGGCGAGGTGATGATGCCTTCATTGACATGGCTCGAGTGCGAGCTCGCGAGCAAATATCCCTGAACTCCATCCCTCCCAACATCGACCATTACTGAAGGTGGGTCATGACACTCTTGATAGTCTTCGGTATGGGGATTGTAACATCCTAAAAATCGACCCTATTTTAGGATTTTATAAAAGGGCAATATTAGTCGAAGGCCTAGTTAGTACAAATTTTCCAAACTGTGTGTTCATGAGATAATGGATTACAGAGAGGCGTCGATAGGAAATGATTTGCGTACGACTCGCAATTTCGATCAGGAACGAATGCTTCGACCATGAGAACCTGGGCGGGAACGATATCCTCTAAGTACTAGACTATTAAGGAAACAGAAATAAATCGATTTGGCAGAAGTACGAAGTCGATCTGCGGGTGATTTCCGCACGACTTCGATACGAACTACGAACGACGGTAAACCGAATCCTTTTCATCTGGTACTCGGGATTATCAATTGAGCCCCCGGGATCACACGACAATCGAGGGACGTCCCTGACTCGAGAATTGGCGTAAACGTGGTACAAAGAATGGTTGACCATGGGTCAAATGTGAGGAAAGTCCAAAAAGGGCGCTCGATAATCCAAATTGTACTACGGTCGCAATCAACTCAATTTAGCCTCGATTTTTAATCCGATTTTGGGAACCGACTTCTCAGTGATATCAGGACTAAATATTTGGATGTCGCCTCATTTATTTTGGGATTTTCCGTTGGACACGGAAGCGTCGGAAAAAGGAAAAATTGGACCGGGTTTCGGGCCCGCGGGTGGGCCGGCCCAAGACCGGCGGCCCAATGGGCCTTGCACCCATCCAGCCCAGCCCAAAGGGGGCCCAAGCTGGCCCATTCTCCTCTCCCTCCTCAGCCCATGGGCTTCTCCCTTTTGGCCTTTTGCTTTTGTGCCCAAGTGGGCTTTGTTTATGCTTTGTTTGTGCTTGTTTTTGATTGGCTCTTCAACAAGTGGCAAGCCCACTTGCCTTGGCTCTTATCCTTGACCAGCAGCCTCTTCTCTCTCCTCTTTCTCCCCCAAAATTCGTGCACCAGCCCAGCCTTCCTCTCTCTCCCTTTTTCTCTTCATTTTCTCTTCCATTTCTGGTGTTCCTTGCTGTCTTCACTGTTTTCCAGCCGGAAAACAGCCTTGCCGCCGTCACCGGAGCCGCCGCAACCGTCCAAAGTGTAGTCCTGGAAGTTAGGAAGCCAGCCGCGCACCCCTGGTCACCGCTGGTCGCCGTTAGCCGCCCGTTTCGGCCTTTTCCGCTCAGCTGTACCGGTTCCGCGTGAACAGTGATTCCGGGCTGTTTTGGCCCGTTTCGGCCATCGTTTGTCATCCGTTGCCATCCCCGAGCTTACCCCTCGTAGCCCTTGTTCCCCTCTACGCGCCGGTGTCGCCGGATTTCCGATCTAAGTAAGTTAACTTCCTAATCCTTGTTTAGGGGTTAATCTTGCTTAGGGGTTAATTAGTTTAATTTTTGTGCTTGGTTAATTATGGGTTAGTTTGTTAATGGTGGCTGAGTTAATTAAGCTGACTAAGGTGAGATTAATTGACCATAGTTAGTATTAAAGTAACTAGGGTTAATTAATTAAAGTAACTAGGGTTAGTTTCTAAAGTAACTATGGTTAATTATTAATCATGGTTGAGTTAATTAACCCTAGTTAGGTTAAATTTAGTAACCATGGTTAAGTTTAATATTATTTTATTAATTTCGGATTAGTTACTGTTCATATTTACTGTTCATGGCACTGTTCATACAGAAATACATTTTGGTCTCAAATTGATGTGTTCTTGGTTGTTATGATTTATTGAAGTGCCAATTGTTAATTATATGCGTGAATAATGATGAAATGCATGATCGAAGATCGAGTGGAAGTGAAAGTGTTTGATTTATTGAGTTATTCCCTAGAATTAGGGAATGTATGTGATTATTGATTGGTGGAATTTTGAGGATTTAGTCTAATATTGGAGAATACGATACTTACAGTGAGGTGTCATATAAAGGATTTGACTAAATGGTAAGACAACAAGGACGAGTAGTTATTTACGCGTCACAACGATTGAGGGCTTGTGAAGTTCAGAACATGAGCTCATAAAAATTTGGTGGATCAAATTTCAAGTGTTGACGAGTGGTCCTGTGGAAACGAGCTCATGAGTTGACGAGCTGGAGAAAGTTTTGTACTTTGAGATGCTCAGATGAGGTTAAAACCGTGAGGCTTGGTATGGGACAGGCCAAAGCGGATAATACCTCTATGAGATAAAGCATGTTTAAAAGGGACTTTTGTTAGAAGTGGTGCAATTCGTAGATGCCCATGACGACTGATCCGATGAGGGCGGGGAGTGGACGCCGGGGCCGGAGTGCCTGAGCAAGGAGCGACTCCTGGCAGGCTTCTAGGATGTCGAAAGGGGCAGAAATGAACTGAACTACAGACTAACGAAAAGAGAATGCTTGTGGGATAAAATTTATTCGAGTGGTATAGCAGAAGTATGGTCAAGTTTGTGGAACTCCAGTCTATTGGAATAACATTAGAGAAAGGATGATCTTTGGTCCAGAGATTGTTGGCAATCAGTGGATGTGGTTAAGATGTCAGGGGCAGGCTAACGTCAGAAAAGCGATACAGACAAGACTAAGATTGTTTGATTATTAAGTTAAGTGTTGCGTTTCCCTTAAGGTATGTCATCTTTGGTCGCTTGTGATTGCACCTGTTTATTAAACTGTCTTCTGCTGTCTTTCTCTCTGAGATGGTATTGCACTGATTGCTGTATTAGGTTGTATGTTAAACTCCCGAGGCGAGCGAAGTTCCTAACCGGGGCTTAGGACTTTAACTTGCTGAGTTTATCTCAACTCGTCGTGGTTAACATTTTCAGGCCCTAGATGATGCAGTACCCGAGGATCGAAGAGAGCGATTCCTCTAAGGCCAGCGAGTAGGCACTTGTGCAGTGTTAGGTTAGCTAGGCCGATCTCTTTTTGAGTAGGCCTTAGCTTGTCACCTATAGTAAGGTGTGTATGTATTTGCTGGTGTGCTGGCTAACCTTCAGATATATAAAATGGTGTTTGTCTTTCCTCTGCTGCTGTTGTTGCTATCCCTATTATTTGGTTTGGGAGTTGTTCGTTTCCGCATGTGCTTAATTATAAGATAAAATGAATTGGTCGACGACAGTACCTGGGACGTCGTACAGATAGACCTCAAGTGAAATGGGGTTGCCGCGAGCTCGAGAGTCGGGGCGTGACAGGGATGATGTTGATCTCGGGCTTGTTCATCTAGACCCTAACCTTGTGGGGGCATTCAAGATTAAAAATCCGTCGTTGTAGTAAAAATAAAGTGCGGAATGGAAAATTTGAACATTAAGAAGTATAACATCAATAAAAAAATAACAATTCTTACCAGCCAAACAATGGCAAGCACAAATCATACATCACATGGGGACAATTACTCAACGCTTAAAGGTAGGGTGCCTAAGGCTCCATTTCGATTAATGAAAGCAGTTTATTGTTACTATTATCAGCTAGTACAACTTTCATTAAGAAAATCAGCGGGTTTATTGGAATGAGGATTACTATGAGCATATACTTGTGAATTCCACCCAAAAACACTTCTAAAGGTTTTACTAGGGGCAATCGGGGTTTCAGATCGCAGTTGGGTGTGTGATGTCTTGCTAAAACTTGTAAACATACGATTTAAGCTTAGATAATTAGCACTTCAATATAATCCCCACATACACGCATACATTTGAACACCACCTACAAAACAAAGGGTTTACAAACATACCACCCCTTATAACTCCTACCTACAAAACATTTAACATGAGGTTCGCCACTTACCTCATTTTCCATGCGACTTTGACATGTAAATGACCCTACACAAGACACTTTAGTAAAACATGACAACCATCTTTTACAGCTTCAAGTCTACTAAACTAGTAATCAAGTCCCTAGTGGCATCACCAAGCCTGTTGCGACCCACCCTCAAATATGGTCGATGTCAGGAGGGATGGAATTTAGGGGTATTTGCTCGCGAGCTCACACTATAGCCATGTCAACTAAAGCATCATCACCTCACCTTTTTGTCTCGACCAATTGAGTTTGAGGTCTACATGAACAGAAGTTCTCCCAAACCCATACCCTATGCGATAGTAGGATGGTGTCATACACAAGAACAATGCACCTTTAAAGAAAGGACATTAGATATGAAGGACAAGTTTAAGGGTACTTTCACTACAAAAGCCTTCTAAAGGCAAGTAACTCCAAAGGTGTTATCATCTCGCCTTTTGGAATCATCCTTTAAGTAAGCTAAATCGTAGCTTATGAATCTTCCTATACGATGGGTTTGTTTTATTATTTAAGTTGATTAAACAACCTAAGATAAGACTTTAGGAGTCACCACTACCCTCATTTTTAGGGGTTGGCTAGAAAGCTTAATTGAGGGTCGGGAGTGTTCTCTCGATTTCTATGCAGCTAAAGATCTAGGGTTCAGGAACTTGGGTTACACTAATAATTCTATTAACTCCTTTTCGATAACTACCAGTTGTAGTGTTATCTAAGATGATCACGCATGTCTTTTTATTTTTTCATGCTATTTTGAAATTAAAAAGGTGATCACACGTGGATGGTCAATTTTATGCCATTCTAATTCTACTTAGAATGAAGAAGAAGGCAGACAATTGAAATCGAGAATGTGGTGCAATAAGTAAATGCCCTGGGAAAGCAATAAATTTACTCATGCAATCCTAAAAATTAAAAGAAGAAAAAGAAAGAATAAACCCACACCTAGTCCGTTTTTTATACAACATGGTTCTAAGGTAAATTCATGGCAATTTTGTCATGTAGATGATACCCAAAAATTCTCAAATTTTTGATGGGAGAACGATAACAATTCGAATAATATCGAATTAACACAGCGGAATAAAATAATCTCCCCTCTTGTGTAAACCTAATAGGAACCGATATAGTAGAGCAAAATAAATACAAAGTACGCAAACACAAGACTTTTTTACGTGGAAAACCCCCTCGGTGTGAGGAGATAAAAAACCACGGGACCGGAGTCCACCCGAAAATCTTCACTATCAACAAAATTGGGTGAACAATGTTCTTCTCTAACAAATACTAGAGGTACATAGCAGCAAAGATCTCAAGAACATAATTCTTGGCAATACACATAAACTTCACAAGAGATCAAGGATAAATCTGACCAAAAACGCAAGTTTTGATCAATCCACGAAAAACTGATGTAGGGAGCTTCAAACGAAAATCAAACCGTTCAGATTCGAGGAGACTGCACCATGAACACGCTGACAAAATTTCAGCTCAATCGGACCTCGAATCGACCTCCGATGCCAACTTGATGTAAATCAAACTTTGCCCCAAACCCCAGATTTTCTGCTTTCTCTTTTTCTCTTGTTACTATGTCTTTTGCGGCTACAACTTCAACGATAGTGAGAAACCCTATTTCTCCATATAACTTATTATATGGGCTTAAGCCCTTTTGGGCTTGCAACTCATTGGACTTCCTCCACATAGGAGTGAACCCAGCTAACAAATCTCCCCCTCACGACAATGTGGAGGGATTCTCCATCCTTGCTATCAATCGGCAATGTTCAAGCTTCTCTCTTGGTAGAGCCTTCGTCATCATATCAGAGCCATTATGGTCTGTATGAATTTTCTCAAGTTCCAACAACTTTTCTTCTAGAGCATCTCTTATCCAATGATATCTAACATCAATATGTTTTGATCTAGAATGAAAAGATGAATTCTTACCAAGATGAATTGCGCTTTGATTATCACAAAATAGCACACACCTCTTTTGCTTGAACCCAAGTTCTTCCAAGAACTTCTTCATCCATAGCATCTCTTTACTAGCTTCAGTCGCTGCAATAAATTCAGCTTCAGTTGTAGAAAGTGCAACACACTTCTGCAATCTTGACTTCCATGACACAGCTCCACCCGCAAAAGAAATCAAATAACCAGAAGTAGATTTTTGAGTATCAATATCTCCTGCCAAATCAGAATCTGTGTATCCAACTAACTCAAGTTTCCCGGTCCTGAAACTGAGTTTCAAATTTGAAGTTCCCCGAAGATACCTCATAATCTACTTCACTGCATTCCAGTGCTCTCTGCCTGGATTTGACAAATAGCGACTAACAACGCCAACTGCATGTGCCAAGTCTGGGCGTGTACATACCATCGCATACATTAAGCTTCCTACAACTGAGGCATATGGAACACTTTCCATATCTTTCTTCTCTTTATCAGTCGTAGGACTTTACTTCATATTTAACTTAAAGTGGGCAGCAAGAGGAGTACTAACCACTTTAGCCTTGTCCATATAAAATTTCTCAAGGATCTTTTCGATATATTTCTCTTGCGACAAAAACAACTTCTTAGCATCTTTGTCTCGGGTAATTCTAATGCCAAGAATCTGCTTCCCCGAGCCCAAGTCTTTCATGGCAAAAGACTTGCTCAATTGTTTCTTCAATAACTCAATTCTTGAAGCATTCCTGCCAACAATCAGCATATCATCAACATAAAGCAAGAGAATAATAAAGTCATCATCATAAAATTTTTGGACAAACACACAGTTATCCAAGGAAGTCTTCTTATAGCCTTGTTCTGTCATAACTGACGCAAACTTTTTGTACCACTGTCTCGTTGCTTGCTTTAGGCCATAGAGACTTTTCTTCAGTTTGCACACATAATCCTCTTTCCCTTTTACTTTAAAACCTTCAGGTTGTTCTATGTATATCTCTTCCTCCAAGTCACCATGTAGGAAGGCTGTTTTGATGTCCATTTGCTCAATCTCCAAATCTAGGGTAGCTGCCAGCCCTAGTACCACACGGATAGAAGACATTTTCACTACCGGAGAAAATATATCATCAAAATCAATATCTTTCCTCTGACCGAATCCCTTAACAACCAATCTAGCTTTGTACCGTGGTTGTGAAGTATGTTCATCTTGCTTCAACCTATATATCCACATATTCTTCAAAGCTCTTTTACCTTTAGGTAACTTCACCAGCTCAAAAGTATGATTATCATAAAGTGACTGCATCTCATCTCGCATAGCATCAAACCAATTGCTTTTGCACTCATCTTCTATTGCTTCTGCAAAGCACTCCGGTTCACTTGCATCAGTCAATAATACATACTTATCTTCAGAATACCTGGTGGAAGGTCGTCGGTCTCTAACGGATCTCCGGACTGGAATATCCAGTGGAACATCTAATTGAGCATCTGGTTCAGGAATAATATTATCCGTTTCAACATGTTCAGGAACATGTGTGTTATCTGGAACATTGACTTCCTACTATTCTTCATCAACCTGAGTAGGAATATTTGTAAGAGGAATTGGATCCAAATCATCACTAACCTGTGGTGCTGAAATCATCTCTGATTTCTCAATATCATCTATTGTTTGATCTTCCATAAACACAACATCTCTGCTTCTTACAATTTTATTTTCAATCGGATCATAAAATTTGTAGCCAAGCATATCCTGTCTATAACCAATGAATATGCACTGTCGTGTTTTCACATCAAGTTTAGACCTCTCATCTTTGGGAATATGCACAAATGCTTTGCACCCAAAGACAAGCAAATAATCATAAGAAACATCTTTGCCTGTCCAAACTCTATTAGGAACATCAAACTCTAAAGGAACGCATGGAGTAAGATTCAATACATATGCAACTGTACTTAAAGCCTCATCCCAAAAGGATCCAGGTAGCTTTGACTGTGAAAATAAGCATCTTACTCTTTCAACCAGTGTTCTGTTCATTCTCTCAGCTAAGCTATTTAACTGAGGCGTCTTGGGAGGTGTCTTTTGATGTCGAATACCCTGCTGTCTGCAATATTCATCAAAAGGTCCAATATACTCTCCCCCGTTATCAGTTCTGATGCACTTCAATTTCTTTCCAGCCTGTCTCTCAATTGAAGCCTGAAACTGCTTAAAAGCATCTAATACTTGATTTTTAGCTTTCAAGGTATAAATCCAAATTTTCCTTGAAAAATCATCTATAAAGGTAACAAAATAAAGAGAGTCACCAAGTGATTTTGTTTTCATAGGACCGCAAACATCAGAATGCACTAAATCCAATATACCTGACTTTCTTGAAGGAGGGGAGCTTTTAAATGCAACTTTGTTCTGTTTTCCTGCTAAACAGTGAGCACACTTCTTTAGCGCTAAACTTTTCAATCCTGAAAGAAGCTTCTTCTTGGCCAATATAGATAAACCCTTCTCACTGATGTGACTGAGTCTCTTATGCCATAACTCAGCTGCATCTTCGCTGTCTACTGAATTAATTTTTTCTGTGGACAACTTTGCCTGCATAAGGTACAACAAAGAATATTTTTCACCTTTAGCCACAACAAGAGAACCTTTGGTGAGCTTCCATTGACCATTACCGAAGGTGCTGCAATACCCCTCATCATCCAACTTGCTTGTAGAAATCAAATTCAAGCGGATATCAGGTATATGTTTAACATTATTCAATACTAACCTCGTGCCATTGCTGGTTTCTAGGCACACATCACCGATGCCTACAACTTGAGCCAGCCCATTGTTTCCCATCTTCACAGATCCGAAGTCACCTGACTCGTATGATATAAAGAAATCCCTACGAGATGTAGCATGAATAGATGCACCACTATCAATTACCCAACTGGTCTCATGAGATACAAAATTCACTACATCATCATAAAAAATAATGAGAAAGTCTTCTTTAAGTGCAGCAACACGATTGTCATCACTGTCACTATCACTTTTCTTCTCTTTACCTTTCTCCTTTTGTTTCTTCCTTTTTAACTAGCGACAAAACCTCTGAATATGTCCATTCTGATGACAATAATGGCACTCAACATTAGCAAATTTATTATACTTACCTCTGCTTTTATCTCTACTCTTGTCTCTGTTTCTCGGACCTCGAGACTCACTTCTTCCCCTTTTCTCAACAACCAAGGCATCAGAATGTGAAGAGGACAATCCTTGTGTCTTCCTTCTCATCTCTTCATTCAAAATACTACTCTTGGCCAAATCCATGGTAATCGTACCATTCGGGACAGAATTAGACAAAGACGTTCGAAACGTCTCCCATGAGTCCAGCAAAGTACCAAGCAACCATAGTGCTTGTATCTCATCATCAAACTTGATTCCCATCGCAGCCAACTGATTAATAATTCCTTGAAAAGAATTTAAATGATCAGTCAAACGAGTACCATCTTGATATCTCAGAGCCATCATCTATTTTATCAGAAATAACTTGTTATTCCTAGTCTTTCGAGTATATAACTGTTCGAGCTTATTTCATAAACCGCGTGCATGTGTTTCCTTAATAATATGGTTCAAAACATTATCATCTACCCACTGCCTAATATAACCACACACTTGACGATGAAATATAGACCATTCATCATCAGTTTTGTTCTCTGGTTTCTCCTCAGCAAATACGGGCAAATAAAAATCTTTCACATATAAAAAATCTTCCATCTTCCCTTTCCAAATATGATAATTCGAACCATTCAGTGTAACCATTCTACTTGTATTCGTTTCCATTGTTTAACACAAGGCAGAAAAATCAAGCAACAACCAGAAGCTCTGATACCACTCTGATGGGAGAACGATAACAATTCGAACAATATCGAATTAACGTAGCGGAATAAAATAATCTCCCCTCTTGTGTAAACCTAATAGGAACCGATATAGTAGAGCAAAATAAATACAAAGTACGCAAATACAAGACTTTTTTATGTGGAAAACCCCCTCGGTGTGAGGAGATAAAAAACCACGGGACCGGAGTCCACTCGAAAATCTTCACTATCAACAAAATTGGGTGAACAATGTTCTTCTCTAGCAAATACTAGAGGTACATAGCAGCAAAGATCTCAAGAACATAATTCTTGGCAATACACATAAACTTCACAAGAGATCAAGGATAAATCTGACCAAAAACGCAAGTTTTGATCAATCCACGAAAAACTGATGTAGGGAGCTTCAAACGAAAATCAAACCGTTCAGATTCGAGGAGATTGCACCACGAACACGCTGACAAAATTTCAGCTCAATCGGACCTCGAATCGACCTTCGATGCCAGCTTGATCTAAATCAGACTTTGCCCCAGACCCTAGATTTTCTGCTTTCTTTTTTTCTCTTGTTACTATGTCTTTTGCGGCTACAACTTCAACGATAGTGAGAAACCCTATTTCTCCATATAACTTATTATATGGGCTCAAGCCCTTTTGGGCTTGCAACTCATTAGGCTTCCTCCACATAGGAGTGAACCCAGCTAACAATTTTGTGAAGGGCTTGACTTCTAAATCATCATGAGAAAAATTCACACAAAAATGACAAAATGCAAGCATAGGCTTGATCAATCATGCATTTCGAATTTGCAAATTTTTCAAATTTCAAAGCAACTTCACAAAAATGGAAAAGGGGTCTATTGACATGCAAATGAGTCAAACTTGGCATCATTAGAAAGCTCAAAGTTCCTTAAGACTTCCTAAGAGGCATCAAACTCAATCAAGGACAATTTCATACTCAATTTGCAGCATTTGCACAAGCAAGCAACATGGTAACATATAAGGCAGAAAGCATCATAAAAAAATACATGACTTATGACATCTACATGACATGGCAAAATTTGGAGAAAAACCATGTAGATTGAACATACTACCATGATCATTTTCTATGCTAAATGTGCACATAATGTGACATACAAAATTAACAAAACAAGCCAAAGATATCAACCAACTACAATTGTAAGCATGAGACTAAGTTTATTCATGCAATTACTTGATCAAATGAAGTCCAATTGGCGCGATTCATACCTTTTTAGAAAAGTAATGTAGTGCACTATGATTTTTATGAAGACATTGAGGCCAAGAAATGGCAATTGCACAACCAATTTCACATAGATGCAATTCAAATTATAATGGGGTAGATAGGACCCAGAGTGAGTTCACAGGGGTTTCACCTACCTAATGAGCTCTTACATGATGTAGTCAAGACATTGTAGATCTAAGTCATATCTAAGTCCAGATCCTAATAGAAAAATAAGCAAAAATTCAAAAACACTGTAGGTTAGGTGAAGGCAACATGTACTGGGGTCAAGTTACATGAGTTTGACATCTAAACATGCTCCAAAAATTCTAGACAACATGTTTTAGAGCTTTTTTTTATAAAGGCATCGACTTTCAGATCTAAACACATTAATAGATAAAACATTTAGCAAAAATTCATAAAAAAATTTCATGAAGAGACCTAATGAACATTTTTTATGAAGATTTTATGAACAGACCTAATTGATAAGTACCTAATGAACATTTTTTATTAAGAGATCTAAGTCCAGATCCTAACAAGAAAATCAACAAAAATTCAAAAACATTGCAGGTTAGGTGAAGGCAGCATGTACAAGAGTCAACTTACATGGGTCTTCAATAGTTAAATATCCTCCAAAATTTTCAAGAAAAATAGACTTTGCAGACAACATATTTAGAGTATTTTTTATGGAGAGGTTGAATTTCAAATATAAACGCATCAATTGATAAAAAAATCATCAAACAAGTTCAAGGCAGAAACGCGACAACCATTTATGATCGATTCACAAGAAAAAAATGCATCAGTTCGCATTTATCAGAAAAATTCAAGAAAAAGTTATTTTGCAGTTTAGACTGTATCGAGCAGCTTTTGTGAAGGAATCAATTCCAATATCATAACGAAAAAATCAGCAAAAAAAGAAAAAAAATTTGCTAACATTGGATAAAACCTACAAAAACTGATTTTCTATAGTTTTTGGAATCAGGGTCCGAACTTTAGAATTGGTTTTCGGATAGTAAACAAAGTCAAATCGAGCTCATAAGATATCAAATCGAAGCTCTCGGACTGTATTACAAAAATCTAGAAGGCATTGAGGTCAGAAAATGACATTTAATAGCTCATATTAGCCCTAATAGAAAGTCACATACAAGGATTCGAAATTGTAGAACATCCTCACCAAGCCATAAAACAAGTTCATAGCAGCTAAACATTATCAATATAAAGTTCATAGAAGGCCCTAGAGTGAATCCTAGTCTCGGCTATATATCATAGCCTCGCTTCATTGGATTCAAGTTTATAGAGGTGTTTACCTTATGATTTCGTTCAAACCGAGTTTCGAATACATGATCAACTCAGCAAATAACAACAAAAATGGCTCAAGATGCTCCAAGGACCTCCAAAGTTTGCTAGAGGACTTCGGAATGGGCTAAGGATACTCTGGCCTTGATCCGGTTCAAATTCAAGTCAAATCGACTTGGTTTGGCGCCAATTGGACCGGATGAAGAGAGGCCGCTAGACGGGAGGAAGGAGGAAGATTGGAGGGAAGCTGCAGCCACTGGAGATTTGTGCAAGGAGAGAGGAATGCTAAGGACGGAGGCGCAAGTGGCGGTGTCATCGACGGAAGGCTATGCGTTGGCGGTTAGGCGATGGAGTGACAGTTAAGCCGACCTGCTTAGGTGGTTGAGGGGAGAGATCTACAATTTTTTCCTTGATGTAGCAAAATGAGTTCTCCCCTCAAATTTTAGAGGGAAATTTCATATATACTACCCCTCAAGATCAAATCCTAGCCATCAGTTCAATCCGATGGCTAAGGATTAATCTATCAAGCTTAACAAACTTCCTTAGCTCTTAAGTAAGATTAGAATTAACCATGTGCTCATCTAAAAAGCTGAGATTCATTGAGATCAAATGGTCCGGATCATTTTTGTGATTACAGATGTAATTAGGGGCATTTTTTTAATTTCACAAAATCTGTGGGTATTTTTGCAAAAAATTGAAAAATTAATGGCATGCAAAAATTAGCCATGGGACGAGCCACTGCGTGGTGTTATCGCAGACCAAGATTCGGTCGGCCTCCTCCAGCAGTGGCCAATTGGAACGGTCGAACCAATTTAGGTCGATTTTAGTCCCTTGTGACATGGTTCGGTCCCTATTCTCCTCTAAATTTTGCAATTTAGTCCCTAGAACTAGATTGTAAAGAAACTTTGCTAACCTTGAGGAAAAACGCTCCAATTTAAAAAGAAACAATCTAATTTTTATTAAATTAGGGTAATTAAGCCATATAAATGCATTTTGACAATTCATAACGGCTTAATTACCTAAGTAATATGAACAAATGTTGTACTTATGCCGTGGGTGCACCTAATTGGACTTTCTAGGCTTAAATGAGCAATTTCATCTAATTGTTTGCCAGAATTTGCAAATTAATTGAAATTGGATTCAATTAAAATTGCAAGACAATTTTTGACTTAATTGTCTATGGCTAGAGGGATTCATTGTACTCAAATTGACCTTGAATGGATGGCACAACCCAAAATTAAATTGAGGTCAATGTCAAAATTTAACCTCAATTCATAAAATTAAACCTTAGCTATGAATGGGTCAACTTAAATTTCATGAATTGAAGCTTAAAAACCTTATTTTCCTAAAGCCAAGTTAGTTAAATTCCCCAAATTAAGAATTTTACAAATGAATTTCCCAAAATTGACTCAGAATTTGTACATAGCTTAAAAAATTGAGTAAAATGGAAATGTTTGCTCGCAAATCATGTTGAATTGATCCAAACTCCTAATTAGGGGCAAAAATGTCAATTTACATCCCGACTTACCCAATCTTGAAATTGATTGAGCGAATGAATGAGTAATTATCTTTAGATCAAATGTCATAAAAGGGACTAGACCAAATTATGACTAGGACAAAAATAACTTTATTTTTGGTCGATTTTAAACCTAAAACCTAAAAATTCGGAAAATGAAGTTCTTCATTGATTTTTGTGAAATTTTTTATGCCAAAGTCAAATCAAAGTTAAAATGAGATAATTTTGAGGTTTTTGCATTTTTCAATTTTTTTGTCAAAAATTTGACCACAAAAGTCAAACCCTAGTTGACACTTTACTTGGAGTTTGATTTTGTGGTCGAATCATTGAATTTTTTCAAAATATTTACTTCTAAAGTGAAATTAAACTTGAAAGGAATCTTTTCATGTAAAAAGCCATAATTCAACCTAGGGTTGACTTTTGATCAAAAAGTTGACTAAAAAGTTAACCATTTGATTTTTCGAGTCTTTATATGAAATGAATAGGAAATTGTTTATTAAAGCTATCCCAACAAATAAAATTGAAAAAAAAAACACTTTTTTTTTGAAAAAAGTGCTCCATCATCATTAAAAACCCTAATTTTGATGTTCTTATCTTTATCGATATGTCGACTAAAAATCAAGTGTCGATAATGAGTACTTGTTCTTGAGTAACTTGGTTAAGCTGTCAGTAGTCGATGCAAAGGGGCAACAATTCATCTTTGTTCTTCACAAATAGGAATGGCACTCCCCATGGGGATGAACTAGTGCTAACGAACCTTTTATCAAGCAATTCTTGAATTTGCATCTTCAGTTCTTTTATACTTGATAATGCCATTTAATAGGGTGCCTTGGAGATATGCTTTATTCCTAGGGGCCAACTCAATAACAAACTCTGTGCCTCGTTCTAGGGACAATCTTGGTAACTCTTTCAGAAAGACGTTAGAAAAGTCTCGCACCACGACAATGTCTTACATCCTTAGTTCTTCAATGAACATGTTAAGAACGGTTGTGAAATAACCATGGCAACCCTCCTCCAGTAGTCAGGCTATTTCAAGTGATGAAATCAAGGATATAGAAGGTCCTCCCACATTTCCTACGAAGTCGTAACTAGGATGACTGAATGAGTTGTATTGGATTCCCTCACCATAAGAGTCCATTGCAACTCATTGTTTTGTGAGCCAATCTATTCTAATGATGACATCGAAGTCATAGATTACCAAAATAGCTAAGTTTATCCTTTCCTTATGATCATTAATGACTATCTTACATCCTTGACATCCTACGGCAAATGATACCTAATCTTTTGTTGGGGTGGAAACACTAAGGACAGTTTCCAGTGATTTTGGTTTTAATCCTGCTTATCTGACAAACCGTTCAACTACAAATGAATGCATGGCTCTCGTATGAAAAAGTGCATAAACAACATGTTCATGTAAGGAGGTCATACCTGTAATCACAATTTGAGAGTCTTGAGTTTCCTATTTGGTAACGACATATACTCTTCCTTAGGCCTGGGGTCATTGGGTATCTACGGGGCGATTCCTACTTACTGTCCTGCTTGCGGCTATTGAGGTTGCATCCCTAGCAGTCAGCGTGGGCAATTTCTCACATGATGGCCTTGTTAGCCACACCCATAGCATGCTCCTGTCCTAGCTAGGCATAAAGCTGTTCCATGTCACCTTTCATAAGTTCAACATATGTTGTTTAGAACATACATCGATTTTCCAATGTTGTTCTTCTTGTTGTGAGGGACAAAATACTTTCCTTCAGTCATCGGCCTCTTTCTAAGCCACTAGTTGTCTTGGGGAGATGAATACTAAGATCTAGTCGTAGTTGCCCATTTCCCGTTGTATTAGTTGGGCTCGCTCATGCAATTCATTATAGTCCTTCAAATTCAAGAACATCAACTGACTTCAGATTTTCAACTTTAAATCATCTCGCAACCTCTTTACCCTATCCATTAGATCCTCAATCAGTTTAGGCGCATACTTTGATAGCTTAGTGAACTTGGCCTCATATCAATTGATTTTAATGAAGTCATAGGAATTCTGCCATCTTCTACTTAAATGTGCATTTGAAAAAGTACTTTCCATTGAACGCCTCAACAAAGGCATCCTAGATCAGGACTGTACCTTTAGGAAAAATCCTTTCTTGGGTGGCATTTTACTAATAACTAGAATTACCTTGCAATTGATATACTGCCAGCGTTACCTTGTCTTCCTTGGAGTATCTCAAGAATGCAAAAGCTTTTTCCAACTCCTTGACCCATGAAGTTGCTTTCTCAAGATCACCCGTCCTGGTAACCTTAATGGCTTCAGTTTCAAAATTTGTTTAAGAAGTTTGTGCATTGGTCGTTTGCCATTCCCGTTTCCAATAATTGGGGTATCCCCAGGAGCAACAGTGGCCTAATTCTAATTCTGTTGTCCCATTAGATTTCTAGTGGTCCTAAGAACTTGCAGAATCCCATCTAGTTGGGGATTCTCTTATGTTCCACTTTGTTCACACTTGATTTTTAGTCGATACATCGATAAAAGTAGAAAAACCGAAATTGAGATTTCCAATCGCAGGGGAACCCATTTTTTGAAAAAAGATGTCATTTTTTAATTCTGTTTGTTGGCTAACCTTAAGAGGTAATTTCCTATTCATTTCACATGAAAATCCGGAATATCCAACGGTTGACTTTTGGGTCAACCTTTAACCAAAAGTCAATCTCGAGTCAGATTTTGAATGTTTACATAAAAAGACTTATTTTGTAACATCTTGAAAATTGACTCCATTTTAGGATTTTATAAAAGGGCAATGTTAGCCGAAGGCCTAGTCAGTACAAATATTCCGAACTGGTTGTTCGTGGGATAATGGATTGCAAAAGGGCGCCGATAGGAAACGATACGCATACGACTCGCAATTTCAATTATGAACAAACCCTTCAACCATGAGAATCTGGGTGGGAACGATATCCTCTAAATACTAGAATATTAAGGAAACGGAAATAAATTGATTCGGTAGAAGTACGAAGTCGAATTGTGGGTGATTTCCACACGACTTCTATACGAGCTACGAACAACGTTAAACCAAATCATTTTCATTTGGTACTCAGGATTATCAATTGAGCCCCTAGGATCACACGACAATCGAGGGACGTCCCTGACTCGAGAATTGGCGTAAACATGGTTCAAAGAATGGTTGACCATGGGTCAAATGTAAGGAAAGTCCTAAAAGGGCGCTCGATAGTCCAAATTGTACTACGGTCGCAATCGACTCAACTTAGCCTCGATTTTTAATCTAATTCTAGGAACCGACTTCTCAATTGGACACGGAAGTGTCGGAAAAGGAAAAATTGGACTGGGTTTCGAGCCCGCAGGTGGGGCGGCCTAAGACTGGTGGCCCAATGGGCCTTGTGCCCATCCAGCTCAGCCCAAAGGGGACCCAAGCTGGCCCATTCTCCTCTCCCTCCTCAGCCCATGGGCTTCTCTCTTTTGACCTTTTCCTTTTTTGCCCAAGTGAGCTTTGTTTATGCTTGTTTTGCTTTGTTTTGATTGGTCCTTCAAGCAAGTGGACTTGCCCACTTGCCTTGGCCTTATCCAAGTCTTCAGCAGCCCCTTCTCTCTCCTCTTTCTCCCCCAAAATTCGTGCAGTAGCCAGCCTTCTCTCTCTTTCTCTCCCTTTTTCTCTTCCTTTTCTCTTCCATTTCTGCTGTTTCTTGTCGTCCTTGCTGTTTTCCAGCCGGAAAACGGCCTTACTGCCATCACCGGAGCTACCACCACCACCCAAAGTGTAGTCCTGGAAGTTAGAAAGCCAACCACCCACCCCCGGTCACCCTTGGTCACCCCGAACTACCCGTTTCGGCCTTTTCCCCTCTGCTGGTCAGTTCCACGTTAACAGTGTTCAGGGGGCTGTTTTGGCCTGTTTCAGCCACTGTTCGTCATTCGTTGTCATCCTCGAGCTTACCCCTCATAGCCCTCGTTCCCCTCTACACGCTGGTGTCGCCGGATTTCCGATCCAAGTAAGTTAACTTCCTAATCCTTGTTTAGGGGTTAATCTTGCTTAGGAGTTAATTAGTGTATTTGTGTGTTTGTGATTAATTAAGGTTGATTGGTTAATTAGGCTGGTTAATTAAGCTGACTAGGGTTAGATTAATTGACCACAGTTAGTAATAAAGTAACTAAGGTTAATTAATTAAAGTAACTATAGTTAGTTTTAAAAGTAACAAAGGTTAAAAGTTAATCATGGTTATGTTAGATTAACTAGGGTTGAGTTAATTGATTAACCATGGTTAAATTAATTTTTTTTTATTTAATTTTGAACGAATTTACTGTTTACAAATTACTGTTCACGGATTACTATTCACACAAATTACTATTCACGACACTGTTCATACAAAAGTAAATTTTGGTTTCCAATTGTTATGTTCTTGGTTGTTATGCTTTCTTTATGAGCCAATTGTTAATTATATGCATGAATAATGATGAAATGCATGATCGAAGACTAAGTGGAAGTGAAAGTATTTGATTTATTGAGTTATTCCCGAGAATTAGGGAATGTACGTGATTGTTGATTGGTGGAATTTGGAATTTTGGAATTGTCGAGTAATACTACATGACATTGTGTGGGTTATTTGAAATGACATATCGCATGAGTATGAGCGCATGAGCAATGTTGCATTCACGACCAAGCAAAAGCAAAGACAAGAATGAACTGTTTGCTGATGTGTTGCATGGTCAGATTAAAGTTGATAGCCCGGTTGAGCCGGATGACCGCTAATCCTTCGGGGTTGTGCCATGACCATTGGGTCGCCTAACAGTGGTTAGATGCGGGGCTGCGGTAGTGGGACGGGCCCCATGCTCCTTAGGGAATGCCGTCAGTGGGGGAGAGCCCATGCCATCGCCATGCCTCGAGGTAGAAGACGATGCCTGGTCTACGACCAGTTGACCGCCAACCATAAGGTTATGCCATGGCCTATAGGGTTGTAATAATCGGAGCATGTGCGTGGATTTTGAGATATGAGAAAGTTTTGTGCAATACTCTGATTATTTGCATGCCTTTTACTATTGTTGTGAGATGATTGATAGTTTCTACAGGTAGCGTGTGCCAAGGCCAAGTAGAGTCGCTTGTGATTGGGCCTGTTTATTAAACTGTCTTATGCTGTCATTCTCTCTGAGGTGGTATTGCATTGATTGCTATATTAGGTGGTATGTTAAACTCCTGAGGCGAGCGAAGTTCCTAACCGGGGCTTAGGACTTTAACTTGCTGAGTTTATTTCAACCCGTCGTGATTAACCTTTTAGGACCTAGATGAGGTAGTACTCGAGGATCGTAGAGAGCAATCCCTCCGAGACCAATGAGTAGGCACTTATACAGTGTTAGGTTAGCTAGGCCGGTCCCTTTTCGAGTAGGCCTTAGTTTGTCGCCTGTGGTAAGGCATGTATGTATTTGCTATTATGCTGGCTAACCTTCAGATATATGAAAATGGTGTTGTCTTTCCTCTGCTACTGTTGTTGCTATTCCTGTTGTTTGGTTTGGGAGTTGTTCGTTTCCGCATGGACTTAATTACAAGATAAAATGAATTGGTCGACGACAATACCCGGGACGTCGTACAATTAGACCTCAAGTGAAATGGGGTTGCCACGAGCTCGAGAGTCGGGGCGTGACATATTTCAAGTTTAATTTTACTTTAGAAGTGAATTTTTTTGAAAAAATCTAAAGATTTGACCATAAAATCAAACTCCTAGTGAAAAGTCAATTAGTGTTAAACTTTTGATCTAATTTTTGACGAAAAAATTGAAAAAAAAAAAACAAAAATCACTATATTAGCTCATCTTAGCTTCAATTTGATTTTGGTATCAAGAATTTTGCAAAAATCAATTAAGGATTTTATTTGTTGGATTTTTCGATTTTAGGTTTGGAATCGGCAAAAAATAAAATTACTTTTGTTCTAGTCATAATTAAGCTTAGTTTCTTTTACAATGTGATGTAGAGACAATTACCCACTCACTTATTCAATCAATTTCAAGATCAGGCACGGTGAAATGTGAATTGACATTTTTGCCCCTGATTATAGTTCCGAATCCATTCTACATGATTTGTGAACAAATACTTTTATTCTACTCAATGTTGTGCATTAAGTCCAAATTTGGGGTCAGTTTTGGGAAATTCATTTGCCAGCTTGACAATTTGGGGATTTAGCTTGGCTTTAAGAAAATAGGATTATTGATTTTCAATTCATGAAATTAAAGTTGACACATCCATGACCAATTTAATTTGATGAACTGAGATCTTCAATTTCGATATTGGCCTTTAATTTATTTTTGATGTAAAGGAAGTGTCATCCATTTAAAGTCAATTTGAATACGATAGGTCCCTCTAAGCATGGGCAATCGGTCTAATAAGTGTTTTGCAATTTTAATTGAATCCAATTTCAATTAATTTGTAAATTTTGACTAATAATTAGGTAAAATTGCCCGTTTAAGCTTAGAAAGTCCAATTTGGTATGCCAATGGTATAAGTCTAATATTCTTCACATTATCTAGATAATTAAATCAATAGAAATTGCCGAAATGCATTCATATGCTTTAATTAGCCTAATTTGGATCAAATTAGACCGCTCCTCTTCCAATTAGGTAAGATTTTCTTTGAATTTAGTCCATGAGGGATAAATTGTATAATTTCACAAACCTATTAGATCAAACCAGCAAAAGAAGGGCCAAATTAATTGGACTGATGTGGACCAGTCTGACTAGTCATATCGACCACTAGCGAAGAAGGCCGCTTTGGCCCTCCTCTAGGCAATTCTTGACCGGTAATGACCATTATTGGGTGGTTCATCCCATGGCCAATTCTCCTATGCCCTTTAATTTCTCCAAATTAGTAAAAATGCCCCGGGTTTTCATGAAATTACAAAATCACCCCTACTTAGGTTCTTAATTGCAAAAATGATTTGGACCATTGATCTTGTGAAATCTCAACCCTTTAAATGAGTACATGCTTAATTCTAAATTTTCTTAAAGGCTAAGGAAGTTTGTTAGATCTATAGGATTAATTCTTAGCCATTGGATCAAATTGATGGCTAAGATTTGATATCAAAAGGGGATATAAAAAGAAGTTTTCCTCCAAAAATTTTGAGGAGGAAGTTCATTTGCTGCATTTTCAAGAAAAAACACAGATTTCTCTCTCTCTCTCTCTCTCTCTCTCTCTCTCTCTCTCTCCGCCGGTCTAAGTGACTCACACGATTCACTTCTTCATCAAAGAGCCGTCGATGATCTCCCTGGTGTATCTACGACCCTCTAATGGTTAGGGTTTGAATGAAGAGTGACCAGAGAAGCTCGGGTGGCCTTGTCTTTCCACAATGACATAAATTGATCCAAACCGGATCAATTTCTTCAAGGCAGCAAATTGGCAGTGAATCGACCCCTATTGAGTATTTTTCGATGTCCTTCAGCAAGTCTCAACATTCCTCGAGACATCCTTGAGGCTTCTTGCTGTTGTCTTGCGGATTTGATCATGAAACGGAGTTTGATTTAACCAAAATCGTGTAAAAATGTAACAATCTAAACTCAAATCCAATGAAGTGAGGCTACAATAGGTAGCTAGCAGTAGGATTTGCTCTAGGATCTCCTATGAGCTTGATTTTGATGATAATTGGCTGTTATGAGGTTGTTTGAATGTTTGATGATCATATTCTTGAAGATCAACATGTTATGTAAATTCGAATTATGGCATGCATGTGACATTTTGTTTTGGCAATTTTCACCCCTTAAACTTCGGTGAATGCTCCCATCACCCTCTCAATATTCATAGAGCATGTGAGAGCTTCGATTTGATATATAATAGTGCTCGATTTGACTATGTTTGTTACTAGAGAAGTTGAGTTTTGCAAGTTTTATCAAAAGTTAGCAATTTTGTCTAATTTTAGCTGATTTTTTGGCTGAAATTTTTTAGTTACATCCTTCATGAGAGTTTCTCCATACAACTAATCTATAACATATCTTTTTCCAATTTTTTTTTCTGAGAAATGTGCCCCAACATGTGTTTTTGTGAATTGATTGTGACTGTTCGATCCATTTATTCCTTAATTCAGCTTAGTGATTTTTCATCAGCTGATATGTTCCAATCTAAATATTGACATCCACATGAAAAATGTTCCAAAATATGTCATCTACAATGTGTGAATTTTTCAGAATTTTTGGAGCATGTTCAAGTGTCGCGAATGCATGCCATTTGACCTATGCACGTGCTGATTTCCTGTGATCTGCAATATTATAGAATTTTTGTGAATTTCTCTATGGGGATCTGATCTTAGGCTTCTTCATGAAAGATGTTCAATATGTCTTTCTCATGTCATATGATTTTTTCAGATTTTTTAGAACTCATATGGAAGGCGAAAACCCTTGTAATTTGAATCGAGATCCTATTTGCCCTGTTTTAGTCTGAATAGCATTGCATCAAACTAAATATGCAATTGACATTTCTTGTGATGTCCTGAATTTTGGCCAGTTTTGGAATATATGAATGATTATTTCATCAATGTGTTATTATTTAAATCTCGATACTCTAAATTGATCACTTACGAGATACTAACCAAAGGACAAAGACTATTAAAGATTTAGGTACGCAAGAGCAAAGAACTTGACAATGGATTGACGATTCGACCATATGGATTGATGAGAGATGAGTAATCAATTCCTCGTAATTACATGACAATTAAGGTCATCCAAGAATCAAGGAGACTTAAATATGGATTGAGAAATTCCTTGTAACTCATAAAAGCCACCCATTAGTCTGAGATGTACTAAAGTTACAATTTATTAATTTCAATCATGAATTTTAAACCGATTTCAGGTATCAAACTTTCAAGGGCTTCACCACTAGAATACTAGACACTACCTCATTAATCCTCATTTTTAATTGTTCGCTTGGAAACATCGAATACAAGGTCAATGGGCCAAAAATTGAAGCCCATGAGGAAGTGGGCTAGGTAAGGACCAATTAAGCCCCATACCTAATGAGAGACGCAAGGGCCCAAGCAAGCCAAGTAGGCTAATCAGGCCCACCAAGCCCAAATTAATCCCTAGCCCATTTCCGAATCCAATAACCAACTCAAGCTCAATTTGAGCCTAACAACTTTGTAAGTCCATTCCTATTCATTGAGCCCAATTGTAATGCCCATCTTTTGACTATGACTTAAGGGTAATTTGAGAATTTGATTGCCAACAAGTGAAATGACCAAAATGCCCTTCTTGGCATTAATGTGCTAAAAACAAAAGGGGGACAAATTGAATGGAGGAAGAGGAAATTGGGGAAGGAAAGGATGTGCATTAAATTTTGCACAAATTATCATGCTCTCTCTCTCTTCCTTTTTGCTCTGCTTCTGCCCCCTCCTCCTCTTCTTCTTCTCACTTCAGTCTTCTTCTTCCTCTCTTCTTCTTTTTTTTTCTCTTCTTTGTTGCTGCATTTTCCTCTTGGTTCACTTCTTTTCTACCGAGACCAATCACTATTGCCTCATTACCTGCATGTCGGATCGCCTCATGCCTCCCGTCCGTCACTAGAGAGCCACGTTGAGCTACCCACTATTTCTCTCCCTCTAGGTTTCTCCCTCATCAAACCAAGACCCCCATTACCGCCTCACCACAAACATCTTAGCCACTAGCCGTCGTTCATCCACCTTGCATCACCACTCGAGGAGCCATCTATGAGCTATGCTGCCTTTTGCCTACCATCTCTCTCTCGGTTCTCACCACCATCAAACACCCCACTCGAGAGACCCTTTCTCAAGCCGCCACTTCTCTATGTGTTGGTGCTACCCAGGCATAGCCATTGTTGCTGTCGTCGCGCCCGTGTCGATGTCACTGCTTAATGGTGAGTTAATGCTTTAATCCATCAATTCTTCCGTTAAACTTGCTTGAGGATAGTTTAATTATAGTTAAATTTGATTAGGAAAAGTTAATTAAGTTAAGTAAGTTTAGTTTAAGTGATGAAAAATTAGTTGATAACCTATTGCGATAGGCTACCGAAAAGGATGATAAGTTACCGCAATAGGCTATCAAGGGAAAGTCGATAAGCTATCGCCATATAAGCGATAAGTTATCAGAAAGGGTGATAAGTTATCATTAAAAGGATGATATGCTATCAGAGAATGTGGTGATAAGCTATCATCAATGGGACAATAAGCTATTGCTACTTAAGCAATAAGTTATCAAGAAATGTTTGATAAGCTATCATAATTAGGGTGATAAGTGCTGCTTATTATGTGATTTCTGCCTGAGTTTTATGTGAAATTCCTACATGTGCCATGTTGCTTACTTGCTTTGCCTTGAAAAATAATTGCCCCTTGTGAAACTGTGTTTCTGAATTTTTAAAAAAGGTTTTAAGGACATATAATTAATAAACCCCGAGGTGTCGGGTTTATATATCATGTTTTATAATTTTTGGGGCAATGAATTTTAAAAGGGTTGCACACCAAAGTTTGACGGGTTAACTATGCTTACGTGGTCACGTACCAATATTTTAGTTGCATTTTCACATGATGAATTGCATTACTTTATTATTGGGAGCACTACCACGTTTGCCTTGGCTAATACTTGAGGAACAAAATAATTTGGTGCTTTGAAGTGCTCATGTGGTCACATTAAATGAACCTGTCACCCAATGGAAGTTTGGAGAGACGATGCCTGATTTATTAGATGTCCAATGGGGGCCTGGATGTAGAGTTGCATTTGAGGCTAGACCGATACTCCTTTGAGAAATGTTGTCTATGGCGGGGGTCCCAAATGTTGCCATGCCCGATGAGACGGAACGATGCCCAGTCATGCTGGAAGACTACCAACTTTTGAATTGTATTGTGGCTCAAGGGGTTGTAGCAATTGGAACACACGTGACTGCATTGTTCATGAGATATTTGGAATGTATTTTGATTATGTGTAATGCTTGATTGAATCAATCATGGGTTATGTGAGTTTATATTGTGTAAGATATGTGCAGATGTGAGGTAAGGATTTTTGTTGGTCAATTTGACTGTTAGTTGTTTATTATGTTGGTTTGCTACCTGATCATATTTATAGCTAAGGCAAAGCATAGGTCGCTTTACTATTAATTTGCCATCAATATACGGTTGCACGTTTTAGGTGAGGGTGGCTAGCAAGAATCACCTAGAGGGGGGTGAATAGGTGATACAATAAAATCTTATACAAAATAAAAATGTGGAAATCAGACTTTAGAAGCACTAAGCACGTGTGCAATATATTATAACAATAATCAATAAAAAATTAAGGGATAAGAGAAATTGCACACGAATATTATAGTGGTTCGGCTTAAATCAAGCCTATGTCCACTCTCCCACGCTAACAGCCTTTTGGCTAGATTTCACTATATGATCAATAAGAAATTACAACTTTGAGTGCAAACACTCAACGATAGATCACACTATCTCACTAAGTCACTATTGTGTATTTTTCTCATGATCACAAACTTTTAAGCTCATACAAGACAAGTGTATATGGTCGAAGTACACTCAAACTTTGGAATTATAGATTCTATGTTTTGTCTCTTACTTGCTTTTAGTCCCTCAATCTCCTTATATACTCCTCCACTTCCAAACTAGCCGTTGGACAGTATCCAGAGAATCGTTTTCTAATCTACCCGTTGGATAGAACTGTATTAGAAGATTTGGTAGCCATTGAGTGATTGAAGCAGAATCTCCATCTTGATTCTAGTCGCCCATACAAGTAGAATCTAGATTTCCATAGTAGAGCTTCTCCGTTAGGAAAGTTCTTGTCTTCGGGATCTAATTACCAATCAATTAGATTGAGTCAATCAAATCTATTTTGATGTAGAATCCAAACTAGATTACTAGCCCTTACATATTTTGGGTCTATATCTAGAACTGTTAGAATGAGATTCTGCGTCTTTTTGTTCCTCCTTTTGGTACACGTACACTCAGAGACGTTCTATTGCTTCTCCGTCTAAGACTCGTAGACTTAGAAGTGTTCGTTTGCTTCTTCATCTGAGACTTGTAGACTTAGGAGCATTCCATCATCTACATAGCTGCTTGTGCGTCTTTCACCAAATTACTCAATCAATAAACAGGTTAGTAGCCTTTGATTTATTTTGTCATCTTCAAAACATTATAAGGGATTTCCCTAAAATCTCTCCCTTTTTGATGATGACAAAACAATCTATGAATATGCAGAAGTGCAGTTATGCTTTTAAATATATTGATAAATCAAAGCATCATAAGCACTTAATGCAATCTTCAAAATTTAATATATTCAAAAAATGTCATTCAAAGATATTATAAAACAAAAGATAGTTGATAAATTGAGCAAAATAATATATAGAAATAATTGCAGCTCAATATTATGCACTAAATAATATAAACCAATTAGCATATATGCATATATATATTCTCTCTCTCTTTTTGTCATAATCAAAAGGCAATAACAATGCAAAAGGGTGTCACGTGAAGAATAAATTCACATAATATCTTTAAAAATGTATGAGGCATGAAACACAAACTTTAAATATACCATGTTGATACAAACATAAAAAATATTCAATATAGCTCATAAATATCAACAAAATCTGCCAAGGATCACAAATTGCATTATAAATATCACCAACTTTTTTGTCTTAATAAAAGGATAATATAATTAAGTGATCTGCTAATGAAAAAAAGTGATGGAAATGGATAATATACTTACCAAATTATGTAGAACACAATTTACCTTTTCTTTCTGTAATAATCAAGGTCAAGATCAATTCAAAAAATCTGCTATATTTGATCAATATTCCCCCTCAATTTGTTGCCTTTTCGAAATGATCACAATTCTCCCCCTTTCTTTTTGAACTACTTTCTCCCTATGTCCTTATGACAGTATTTGCGATAATATTTATCACGGCTTGTGCACGTTGAACAGAATGTCGTCACTTTATTTCCTTTGTAGCAATAACAACTGCACTATTCTCTTGCTTTTGAATTTTGAGGTAGAAATTTGTTTTTTTCAATCAAGCTCGTCTCAAATTTAATCTGCACAAACTTAACAAACTTTCTGCGCAAATGCACTTTCATATGACACATTAGGGGCTGCTCAATAATTTGTGAGAATTGTGTACAATGAGTAGAATTTTTTAGCCTTCAAAAATAGTATAAAATTTCCATAATTTCGGATCAAGCTTTCCCAACCTCATATGGAAAGATTTTTTCCCACTTGCAAATCCTTGTAAAATAGATAATAATCTTTGCACAATAAAAAATATCACGCACATACCTTCCTTCAATTTGCAGATCAAACTTGCCTAATGTAAAATATCTTCTAAGATTATAGCAAGTGAATCCCAAAATGCAACAATATCTTTCAAGATTAAAGGGATTTCCCTAAGCATAAATTTCAAAAAGATATTATTGATGCAATACGCAAAAAGAAAGTAAATATTTTTATCACGTGTCAAATCATGTAATAAAAATGTGCAATGTCTGACAAGAGATTTTTTGCAATATTAATCACACGTGAGTCATAAAGATTTTGTAGAAATTTGAAAGGCATGATGATAAATATGAAATAATTTATTTCCTTACCCAAGGTATATATATTAAAATATACCATTGAATTAGAAAAGATCCTCGTCAATTATCGCTTGAGATATTCTTCCGATTGCTCAATAATTTGCGTAGATTTGCAATCATGCTTCTTCTGTAAAATTTCCTACAGCAAGCTATTTTTCTTTTGGTATCCATGAATTTGGATCCTTCCTCCACGTTAGAGCACAAATAGGAAATTTTCATAAAAACTCAATGATGCTTTCCTATCTTGTATAATATCTCGTAAGAGGATTGAGCACCATGATGCACTTGGACCCCATGTCGATCATGGCTCTCGCTCGGTCGAAGAATTGCATACCCAAGATGAGGTCGTAATTGTCGAGTGGGACTACTTCGAACAAGAGCTTGCCTTTCCATCCACCAATTTGGACTTCAACCTCCAGGGTTGTTCCTCCATTTGCAAGGTCTTCCAAGTTGACAGTCTTGAATCGCCTTCCATTCGGCATCACTTCCAAGCCCAACTTTTTTGCTACCTTGGTTGCCATAAATACATTGGATGCACCCGTATCAACCAAGGCATAGGGAGTAATACAACATACCTCGAGCTCGACAAAGTACATCTCCGTTTGCTCATTCTTCTTAGGCGGTGGTTGAGTTTGCAAGGAGTTGAGCATCATCCCTCCAAGTCGGATTTGACGCTTCTCTTCCTTAGGTCATTCCTCCTCTTCTTCCACAGAGAGGATGGCATTGATTTGATGCTTTTGTGGACATTTTTGTGTCCAATAATTCCCTTTGCAAATGAAGCAAGGAGCGGGTGGAAGTTGATCGTACTTACTTGTGTAGTTCGTTTGTGGTCGACCTCCTTAGACGGGTTGTTTGGACGAGCCTTCTCCCTAAGTTTTCATTCGGCCGCCTTGATCCTTAGGGCCACGGAAGTTGTCTCCACCTCCATCCTCAGAGGACTAATCCGACCTCCAATCCCTTGATCGATGCTTCATTGGATTGAACTTGGTGAGGTCAATGAGTGATTCAGCAACGGTTAAGGCCCTCGAGAGACTTCTCACGTCCCAACACATTAGCTCTTGTCTTGCCCATGGCTTGAGTCCATCCAAGAACACTCCGAAAGCCTCCTCTTCTCCAAGATTGTTGATTTGGAGCTTGAGTTCGGTGAATTTCTTCATGTATACTCAGACCGTACCTTGTTGCTCAAGGCAATGGAGCTTACTACAGGCTTCTTGTTGAGCAAACTCGGGGAAGAAGTACTCCTGAAACTCCTTCACGAAGTCATCCCACATCTCCACGGGATGGGCACCGCGCTTGGTCTCATCACCTATTACGCCACCAAAGCATTGCGGTATCAGTAAGGAACATAGTAGCGGTTCGTACCTTGACATCCTCGTGTTGGATGTTGGCGACTCCGAAGTACTATTCTATGCTCCATACAAAATTGTCCACTTCTTTGGCGGATCGATCACCCTTGAACTCCTTGGGCTTCGACACCTCTATCTTGGGCACCACTTGGCATCGCTCCATTCACAATGCTCAGCTTGCATAGGACGAGCTCCATCTTGAGCTCTTGGATCTCCACCTTCATGGCTTCGATGTAGTCCCGTCGGGGGTTCTCCTCTCCCATAGCTTGGACTCATTCCCTCAAGTCTTTGATCGATGATTCGAGGGCATCGTCCTTGGCTTGGAGAGGGACCGTCGCATTGTTGATGGTGTCCATGAAGTCTTTGCGAAGAGAGCCTTCAACCTCCATGATCCGATCTCGAATATCATTGAGTCCATCTATGAGTTCGGCCATGGCACTTCGCATCCTCGTGAACTTCTCATCGAGTGTGGCAACGGCTTCCAATGGGATTCCTCTTTTCTTGCTTCAGCTGCGAGTCTCTCTAACTTGAGCGACCTCTCCATCCACAATAGCATATTGGCTCGACATTCTCTCGAACAGTTTGTACTCCTCGGATCTCTCCTTTTTGCTCTGATACCACTTGTCATAAGCCGATCGTTTGGGATTGTGACCGTGTGGTGACTTAGGCTATTTTGGATCGCTTGGGATCGTTGGGCGCCTAAGCCAAGCCTTCTTCAGATCGATCGATCACTTAACTTACCCGAATCGTAGAGAGAGAAGCTTTGAACGAAAGAAAGGAACTTAAATTGCTAAATGGTTGGATGAATGCAAATGAGAGAGAGCACCATTTCTTATACTTGAATCCCTATCTAGCGAACGAGATCGTACCGCCCCACTTACTACTTGCTGGCATTTATGCCGAGAAAATTCTAGACCACGGTATAATTACGGAATTGCCCGTCCTTGAGAATGTTCCGGAAGCACTTAGATCCTTCGAAAGGCTTTTTGGTCGTTCTTCCTCGATCATGAATGCTTCATTGATCACGGAAACATCTGCACAGAGGAGAAAATATTGGGTAGGCCGACCCCTTCATGTCATCGTGAACCCGGCCCACTCAATAGACAAAACATGGCGCACCAGTCCCATTTCCTCTCTTCATTGACAGCACGTCTGCGTCGTCCCTCCGTCCTTCATTTTCCAAAAGCCCATTACTCTTTTTCTTAACAAAGAAAAACCGCCTTCACCGCCCCTCCCGCGCCGTCGATGCCACCACCGCAGTCAAGACACTTTGGCCACCAAAAAAGGACGCTGACCGGAATTTACCAACACCATTGTCGTTCCCATCATCACACTAAGGCAGCCATGGCTGGTGTTACTCTATCTCAAGCGCTCCTCCTGAGACTTTGTAGCCGACTCTGATGGAGGTCGCCACCGGTGTCGGAGGCGTGCGGCTTCAGATTTGAGGTAATCCCGTTCAAATCTGAGATCGTGAAATGGACCATTGGTTTCAACTTCCATTGGACGTTTGCCAGAGATCGAGAACAATAGCGCTAAGTTTGACAAGATGAGCATGACGCGTAGGATCTTGGTAGAGATGGTGGCTAGGCACGGTGGGACAAGACCGACGTCGATGGCAATGGTAACGACTAGCAGCGGTGAAGCTGCTCAACAGTGACGGCACAAGGGACCCAACAGATCTGAGCTCGGGGGCGGGACCCAGCATCTGCGACCGGCGGGGCTCTTCGAGGAGGCGGAGGACGCAGAGAGAGAGAGAGAGAGAGAGAAATCTTAAAAAAAGAGGGGAGAGAGGACGCAGACGCCTTCCTGGAGAGAGAAATGGAGCAGGGGGGAGGAGGGGAGGAATCAGACGTCTTCGATGAAGAGAGAGAAAGTGGGACCATGCGCCACGTTTTGTCCATTGAGTGGACCGTCCCAACGGCAAAATAGTAAAAACAGGAGACACATTGTCATTGGGAGTATAAGGGCTGTCAATTATTGCTATTATATTAATACTATTCTATTGTAGTTATTATTCGTCTCCACTTGAATATGAAAGTCCCTAAGATCAGAATTCACAATTATATTTTCGACTCTGTTTCTTCCGCCAGCTGCAACCAACAAGACGATCTTGGTAGAGTCCGAACGGCCGGACCAATAAATCAACTTTCAGTTAGTCTATCGTTAGACCAACTCAAACTTGTGTTTTTTTGATCTGTGTATGGTATAGGTACCAGTATACCCGGAAGAAGATGGCAGGAGCTTCTGCAGCAGGCGATGCGCCCGATTTGTCACCTTCAATGAATGAAGAAAACCCCCTGAGCGGCACAAGTGAAACCAGAAAGCCTCCTCTCGGTTCCTTGGCGATCTTGAGAAAAGCGATTGGCAACGAAATCAAAACCCTCAAGGAACACGAGCTGAGCCGTAGAGTCTACGATGGAGTGCTTCTGCAGGACGAAGAGGAGCAGGGCGAGGCAGGAAACAGCGAGGATCAGGCAAGTTCCAATACAAAAAGAGAACATGTTTTGTTCAGATAGATAATGATCTATTGAGTGGCCCGAATTGTGAGGCCCGCCATGAAACTAAAACTGCATGATCTGCGGAAGTCTGTAAATCAAGACCACTTGCAGATGATAAGTGGATCTACAAATAGGGTCCACGGACCAGATGGGAGCTCGGTAGCTCCTGATTTGGACAAGACCAAGTTTTTTTCTGATGTTGCTGATGTCTCACTGATTACTGCTTTGTGCTTACAGGGACTGCCATATACACACAAATATTGGGTTCACGATAAGCTCAACAAGAACTGCTGGATGGTTCTGGCTAAGGTCTTATCAATAAGTTCGGTGCACGATAGACGATGCTGGAAATGGACAGAAGAGGAGGAGAAGAGGTATTGTTGCTTATTCTATCCTAATCAATTACATATTAAGTTGAACCTTAATGTGATTATCAAGACTCTAGGTTGGCCCTGGTACAATGTATAAATTCGATCCAACAAATAGGACTCACATGCGGCCAAAATGGTTCTGCTGCCACTAAATTATCTCTTTTTGTTGGCATATCTCTAGCATTGTTTTGACGTTGCTTATTTCCCAATGCCGCTGAAAAGATGCAGCTGAATATGCAACCTTTTGGCAGCTGCAAGTTGTTCATCTAGCAGCACTAAAACAGATTTTACTGCCACAACAACTTTGAATTGCTTTCATAAAAATGAGATCATTGCTATCCATTATCATTGCTAGTAAGCCAACCCTTTGTTTGCTTGAATATATCTGAGTTTCAGCTATCATCCGGAGAACAGAAAAATTTGCATAGCCGAGTTAGATAAAGTTAGCCTGCTAGAAATCAGTGGAAAATGCAAAACAATCGTGCTCTCTCCAAAGACTGCATATGAAGTCGAGATCTTCGTGAAGATGAAGCCAGAAAGCTCCGGATGGGAAGTTCCAGTGAGCCTCAGTCTCACTCTACCGGATGGAAACAAGCAGGGACGCATGGAATTCTTGGACAGATTGGAAAAGGATAAGTGGTTGCCAATTAGCATCGGCAAGTTTGAGACAACACCCAAAACCGTCGGTGAGATAAGCTTTTCCCTCACGCAAACTGACGGGCATTCGAAGAGCGGCCTCCTCGTCAAGGGCGTTGTTTTCACGCCAATTCCAGAAGTATCATCAACTGGTTAGACACGTCTTCCGTAAATCAATGCACTCATTGATCGCCATGTGTCCAAGCGGCCCACTTTTCAGATTTCTTCACTCCTCCGTTGCCCCTCTCTTTTCTTGTGTAACTCTTCAATGATAAATGGCGTTGCAGAGAAACAACAAAGTGAGAGAGAGTAACGGAGGAAGCGAGAAGGATAAAGGAGGAGAGAACACACCTAAAGGGTAAGCCTCTTGAACAATGGCGAACAGTGAGTGGAGTGATTTACGGATGATGTGTCAAAGTAGTTCTACCTAATATTTTCTTGAAATAACGAGCCAAATGCGTGATGGCTCAAAGTGTTTTGATTGATATTTTCCCTATATTTGCTTGTGTGTCGATGTAATGGTATTTTGAGTTTTGGTGCCTATGAGCAAAAAGGAAAACAAAAAATCCATGATATGAAATATTTTCATCTAGAATCATGCTGAATTTTTCAGGTTTGCCGACCAAGGAAATTAGTTTTTTTCAGCTTACATGTTTCGACAAATTAGAAGGCCAAGATGGCGTGAAGTACTCGATTGTATGTGAGAAAATTAGATTGAAGAAAGTTAAGTGTTGGATAAATGATCTGATCCTTTAAGATCAAGCAAATAGTAGTTACGTGTTTTTAAAGTACACAACTACTGTTTAGATCTGTATATTTTATTTTTTTTGGTAAGATTTAGATCTGTATATTTTTTGCTTTTGTATTAACTTAGAATTCTATAAGGTAAATATCCCCTTTTCATCTCCAGACTGATGCCTTTTTCCCAATCAAGTCCTTGCAATTGCACAATCAAATTCCCTTCGATATCAAGAGTCTGGCAAGATAAAATTTATTGCCACTGCGGACTACAATCCCTAAAGATGAAGACAGCAACCGGACCTCAAGCAATAAAATTCTTTAAAACACGCAGTACGCTCGAGCTTTCCGCATCAAAACTCTTGCCAACTCAGATTGACAAGTGAGTGTCAACTACCAACTCCACTATTTATCATTTTATTTGGGGAAAATACCACAAAAAAATTCTTAAATTATGTCTATCGTGTCATCAATATTTCAATTTTTTTTATGTCATCATAAATTTCAATCTTTTACCTTTGTGACAAAATGACCTAGTCATTACATCAAATCCACCTTCAATATCAAAACACGAAGATTGTAGATGGTTAAGGGTGTTTAAGGGGTGCCACCACTTCCGACTTCGTTACTGAGAGCCATCAACCCCCACCAGCCATAGGCGAGGGTCGGAGCTCAACGCAGGCCTCTGCAAACTGCCTAAGCTTGATACCGTGGTGGAGCTTGATTGCAAATCTTGGGAACGTCAAGCTCATGTTGGGATTGAGCTCAGACGCGCAGTGGAACTCGACCCTAATATCTATGTTCGAGCTCCCCGCAACGGGCGCTGCTTCACACCAAGATTTGGTCAAACCAAAGAAGCAGGTGTTGTACCGGAAGCCGAAACATTGAAAGCAAGTGGAGATCCAAGTCTTCAACCAAGTATTAGGATACCAGTGGTCTCTCCATGAAATCTTACAAGAGATTTGTTGAGATTGCTCTAATGCTTCTCCATGATCGGTCTGGTTTACAGATTAGAGGTTACGACGTCAAATGAACACAGCTACTTGCGGTTGAAAGGGAGAAAATTTTGGTCTTTTCATTGCTTTTTGTGAGGAAAATAAATTCGTTGGTTTGATGGGGAAAGAAAATGGAACTCGAGCATAGACAGTGCATCGAAACATTTGACACAGGATTGAACAAACATTTACCGCAAATGATATTAAGATTCAAAAATCGGTACATTGAAATCCGGATTCAGAATTGAAGGAAGAAGGCCAAGGCGGATACGATGAGGGAAAAGGGAGAAAAAACAAAAAGAAAAGAAGAGGAATTATTTATGCTTTTTAAAATGTACCGGCATATTTTGACCACATCGAAGTCGCTTCAGTTCCATTCGCCTTTCATTGTACTGGCCATGTAGGATTATAAACGCGGTTTTGAGTAGAACCGTGACGAAATGTATGAGAATTTTTTAAATACAAAAAATGTTCGAGATACATGTAATCAAAATTTTCATTGGTATTTTTTCTTGTTAAAGTAAGCATTATGTAATTACTTAGAGAGATTCCCCGAAATACACATATCACTTCTCATACGTAAGACATGGTTAATATAATGACACGTCAATTTGATTGATCTGGCAGAGTAGAATAATGAAGTTTTATCTAAATTTGAATGATTTCGACACGTATCAATCAACATTTGACATAACCCTATGGGTTGGAGATTGGTATCTTGAAACCACTGAAATTAGCCGATCAAGTTGGTTCTCAACAGCCCCGCTTAGCTGGATAGTATAACACTCAGGACTCACGTTTTTCACTTGAGAGTCGTCCTTTCACAAGTCTCACTCCATTCGCATCTTCCGTGTGCATACACAGTCAATAAGGACGGACCCATCGTCATTCAACTTCATTGCATTTTATGCTAGTTTTCACGATCGCCTGGTATATTTTGCACATCATCAGATTTTTCTGCCCAACTGCAGAAAACAGAAATAAAGAACTGACGTTGGTTTGATTACGAGTGATAGAATAATTAAGTATTAAATGTCTTCATCTAACAACTTAAATTATTATAATAATTGGCAATTGTTTTATTAAAATCTCACATGATATCAGAGCTTGAGGTCCTAAGTTTGAATCTTTCTTGATTCCATTTGTTTCCCCAATTAAATATGTCCACACTTAGTGCTATTATTAGGCAAAAAGACAAGTGTGATGGGAAGTGATAGAATAATTAAAAATTAAATCACACCTTCATCTAAGCTCAGATTATCTTTATTCTTTTCCAATGTAAAATGCTCAAAACTTTCAAATGTCCTTCTATCGGTCCATACATACGGATATAGTTTGTTCATAGTGAATTTATAAAAATCAAGCAAATCAAAAGATGAATATGAAAGTCCTAGGCAATTTCGTCTTGGGAAAGTAAACTGATACTCTATTCTTGCACTCATATAGATCCTACATCAGATGTTTAAATAGCCTGTTCTTCAGTCAAAGCTTGAGACCATCCATATCATATATAGATGATCGAGACACTCATCCTCCTCTAGTTTGGTAATCTGTCCCTCATGTTCAGACCCATGGCTGACACCGAAGTGGCCGTTGCACTGGCGATAGACAGACTTCGTGATCTTCTCTCCAAGTCCGAAGTCATCATCACCTACCAAAAAATAACAGATCAAATCCCTGTCTCCATAAGCAATCTCCAAGGGATCATTAACACCAGGAGACACGCCTACCTCAACCAAAGGGCTCAGAATTGCGAGAAAAGCCTTCTGCTTTTGGCTCGCAGCACTGAGAAGATTGCAGAAGAGTTCCTTGACCGAATGCTCCGAGATCACATGTCAAAGCCACAAATAGTTCGGTTCTTCTCAGGAATGAACCGAGTATGTGCCAGGGAAAAGATGGCCGAGGAATTCATGGCAAAAGTTAAGTTGCCAATCCAACAGCTCAAACTGTCCTGGCCTGCTGCAGAAAATGGCC
The DNA here is from genome assembly GCA_014858505.1 of Corymbia citriodora subsp. variegata. Taxonomy (NCBI): domain Eukaryota; kingdom Viridiplantae; phylum Streptophyta; class Magnoliopsida; order Myrtales; family Myrtaceae; genus Corymbia; species Corymbia citriodora. The sequence goes on from MU089526.1 coordinate 60,515, forward strand.
TGCAGGACAATGAAAGGGCATCTTCTTCATCATCCAGCCAGAGGAATCGAGAAAATATGAGGCAGAGGGTTGAGTACGATATTGCGGGCCGTGACCAAAGTGTGGATCTTCTTCTGGCCGGGTTGATCAATCCTGACCCCCCTCTTCGGGTGATTGCGGTGGTTGGAGAGCAACACTGTGGCAAGACCGCATTGGTGAGGAGTGTCTTCAACATGCTACAAATCAAGCATCACTTTGACTGTCGAGCTTGGGTCAGTGTCCTGGGCCTTGGGGCGGAATCTGACTGGATGAAGAACCTCCTGGTGCAAATACTGATACAGATGCCAGCCCGAGATCAGCTGAAAGACTTGAAGCACAAGAAAAAGGAAGAGCTGGTCGACATGGTTTATCAATTGTTGATGGAGAAGAGGTACTTAATAGTTTTGGATAATTGGGGCGACGCCACACTCATCAATGACTTCTTGCGCCCCTTTGTGGACTCAAACAATGGAAGCAGAGTAATTGTCACTTCTACTGATGAAGATATGCAAGAGCAGGTAGACCCTTGGACACACAAACTCCCGTTATGCCCTGAATTCACCAATGAAGAATGCGAGGAATTGCTGCTGGCAAGCTTCAATGGAGGACAAAAATCTACTGACCGCATAAAAGAATTGATGAAGCCAATTCTGGAAAAATGCAATCATTCTCCCCCAGCAATCTCTCTACTAGGAGGACTGTTCTCTGCTGCGGAAGTGAACAATTTTGAGGCCCTTGTCGATCAGCTCGGAAATTGTCCCACCGTCAATGATTTCGTGCGCTTGAGCTTTGACGAATTGCCTTACATGATGAAGCCATGTATCCTCTATATGGCTCTCTTTCCTAAGGAGTCCGAGGTCCCCACAAGGAGGCTTTTCCGAGAATGGGCTGCTGAGGGATTGTTGGCCGAGGCTGCTGAAGAGTCAATGTCGGCAGAGGACTGTTTCCACGAATTAGAGAGAAGGAACTTGATTCGTGTGGTACGCCGGAAACCCGACAGAAGCGCCCGAACATGTCGTGTGCCTGCTTTTCTTCATGAATTTTTCCGTCAGAAAGCAGAAGACTTGGGACTTCTTCAGATCCAGTACAGCTCTGACTCTCTTGCAGAACAGAATGCTCCAAATCAACAGAACCAAGCGCAAAACACAGCAACAGGACATTATGATTACAAGGTCCGATGCCTTCAGTCTTTTGCATCATTTAACACCTGCAAGCCAGGGACACAAGCAAGAGAGATCGAAGTTCTTGAATCCCGAATTTTAGATGGACGCCCAAATTTGCTGAGGGTACTTGATCTCGAGGGTGTTTACAAGCCTGTGCTCCCTGAGAAATTTGGGAATATACTGTCCAACCTAAGGTATTTGGGATTGAGATGGACGGCTCTGGATTCAATTCCAGAATCAGTCGGGAATCTGTTGCTCCTTGAAACCTTAGATCTGAAGCACACCAACATAACCAAAGTGACGAGCGCCATTTGGAATGCGAAGAACCTCCGACATCTGTACCTGAGCGAAGCATCGTTTGATAAGTCCATCCAACGCCATATCTCATCAGGGGAGTCTCTGAATACTAAACTTGAGACGCTATGGGGTCTGTTCATAGAAACTGCTGACAGCCCCATGTTGAAAGTGTTGAAGAAGCTGCGAAGCCTTAAGAAGCTGGGTGTGACGTGCCGTCCCGGAGCGGTGAAGGCAGTGACCGAATGCATTTCAGAACTGGCCCATCTTGAGTCCCTGAGATTGAGATCAAGGGACTTGTTTGGTCAGCCTGCGATCCTCGATTTGTACAAAATGAAAGGGCTCGTACTTCTTTCAAACTTGTATTTGCTTGGATCGTTGGGACCCAAACAGGTCCTGGGGTCGGTTCTTCCTCGGAATCTGAAAACGCTTACCTTGTCGATGTCAGGATGTGAAGACGATCCAATGCCGGTCCTACAACACCTGAATCATTTGATTGATCTCAGGTTATTGGCTCGATCATGCTCCACAATACAGTTGTGTTGCGAAGCCGGTTTTCCGAAACTCCGCTTCCTAAAAATATGGATGCTCAAGAAATTGCACACATTGGTTGTCAAGAAAGGCGCCATGTGTAATCTCGAAGAGTTGGATATCAAGCAGTGCAAGAAGCTAGAGAAGGTTATTGGATTGGATCATATCAACAGCTTGAAAATTGTTAGTCTTACTAGAGTTAAGAAAGACCTTGCCAACAGAGTTGAAGTTCACCAAGATACATTGGTAAAAAGAAAGGAGTTAGTGTCCAAGGTAAAGTTTATTATTACTATTATATTATTGTTATTGTTACTTTCAATGAAAAATGCAACTTTGCTCTAATATGTATTATTTTAAAAAAATTAATTGTACTTTAGGAGAAATAAGAGAGAAAATTTCGGAGAGCGATATTGGTCGTTTCTTACAAATACAGATCATCAAGCAATAAAGAAGGGATCCTTGTATGGTACATAGTTTGTGTAACTTATTTGTCACCTGGCTTTTTGTAAAATAGCGAAAGGAAGGCTTATATTGTTCGTTGATAGATTTTGATAAATGAAAACCTCTTTTGATCCACAGAAAGATGTGCTTTAATAGTACTATATTTACATAATGGATATTGATATGCATTTTACCTTTACTTTTCATATCCAATTTAAGATAATGCCATTTCCGAGGTAAACAATGGATGAAAATTTCATGGATGTTGCATAGTGCAGTTTTCTGAGTTCTTCTATCTTCTTTAAATGTGTTTATCTTTTGCTGGCCAATCACAAAAACTTTTACTCGTTGCGTAGGACCAGGAGCAAGATGCAGACGAGGATTGATTTCGGCCCAGATCGAACGAATGTTTCACGCTCATAATAAGAGCATTTATATGCTCACGGGTGCTTTATCTATTTCCTTTTGAATATCCATCTGTGTGTATTTTTCTACAATGTAATCATGGCAAAGGCAAATGCTAGTTCAGCCTGAGTCTCAAGACTTTCTTCTTTTGGGGTATATAAGAACTAGCTTGCGTTTCATGTTCAGCTTTTAGTATATCACGAATGTTTGTTGATTGCAGTTTGTCTCTGAGATTGGACCTTACCTTGAAATCAGCCATTCTTTCCTTATTTCTTAAGGTTGTTTCATGTTATCTCTCGCATTTTATTTTCTTTTGGTTTAGCGGTGAGGTATGGTATCCGGCTAGCTTTCCTGCATCTTGACTAGTCTCGGACGATCCTAACGGCGCAACTTTCCCACGTTGGCAAGATTTTTACTCACAGAGTGCTTCCAATAAAAGTTGAATTTAAAGATTAAAAGAAGAGAAGCAACATCTTTTGCCATCTTTAGCCAAACAAAACTTGGGTGAAGATTTCTGTTCCATGCAGACTAATAGAAAAGTTACTGACTACTGAGTTTTCTTTTTCTCCTATATGCTTTTATTTTTTATCACCAGAGGCGTCCGAGCCTCTTTAAAAATTCGGTCAACTCTCTCAAGATCAATGTATAGCCTTCTTGTCCCATTGCAACTCAAAAAGACGCACGGAAGGTCCCTAACTGGTAAACTTGCTGCGTAAACATAAGCTTGTAACTCATTATGAAAATGTAGGCTGGTGATTCCAGCTCAATCGAGTAACCTAATCTACTGATAAGTAATCAATTGGACAAAGTACGTCATTAACCCAATAGAAAAGTCGGTAAATTAAAAAGAAAATGAAAAAATCTCGGGGATTAACTCCAATGAGAGAGCGACCCCGACCTAGTTGGTAACTTATCTGCTTGTAGAGTTGGTAGTTCAACGTCCTCTGACGGGTTGCCAAGACTGTTGTCTGCGTTTTGACTTTTCCTAAAAATTTTAATAAATCACTTAGATTAAAGTTACTAATATTATATAGGAGTTGGTAAATTAAGACATGGGTAAATAGGTATATAGAAGAATGTTGTTTCTTTTATGTGTTCTTATGTGGCTTGCCGATTCAAACTAGGAATCCAGCACCAACGCGGAAAGAATTTAAGTAATTTCTTACTAGTTCAGATGTTAACCCACAAGTCCTATTCAAATTAGGAATTCCTACTTGTTTCAAGTTTTTCTCACAGGCTCAAACTTGAGACTTAATTTGACAAAAACATTATAACATGTTTAAATGAGAATCATGTTATGACCTTCAATGCAATGTGTTCCTCAAATTTAATATAGCGAATTCTTCTCAGGCAAAGGACACAACTACCATAACTTTTGTGCGATACCCACTTAGTTTCACAATCTTTTTTTGTGATCACTTGAGTGCCACTTTCGTAAAAATAAAATAATAAAAAAAAAATCTTTAACGTCATTCATGATTTGTGTGGTTGGAAAATTTGACGCAGCATAAATCATCTAGCATAGCTCATCGGCAACGTGAAGTCTGCAAGTGCTAAACAACGTCCTTTATGTGTGTCATTCACTCCGAATTAACGAATTGGGATAAATTCATTTTCTTCTATAAATCGTAAAAACGTTGTGCTTTTCAACCGAGAAATTGGGACACATTTAGGTGCTGAAATCTTCAGTGGAGAGTAGGAGCGGCTCACGATCGTGTCGACAAGCCAAGATGACGGTGAATATTATTGCTATTGTGAGCTCAAAAGTCCAAGAAGGACAGTTTGGCAAGTTTCAATCGCAGGAGAAGGTTTCATGAATATGCCATGAATATGCCACACGTATAGTGAAGAGTTTAGCTGCGGTAATTTAAATGGGTCGATGGCAAATTTTCTACTCAAGCAACAGAGGTGATCTGGACCTACTTTTAGGAGGACATGAACCTCCACCTATATTGATAGATGAGTTGGACGATGTCGACTTTGTACAAGAATAATTAGGGATTTGGAATCTTTGGCCAATTATTTGAAGAAGGAGATTTCACGGATGACAGCTGAAAGAACTTTTTATTTAGTATTGCTTGTGTTGTTGTATTTGGTTTGGTCTGCTTTAGCTCAAATGTCAAGTGTTGGGAGGAAAGCTTTTGTGTCTACCATAGTGGAAGAACACTGAAATGTGTTTTATATTGGGGCAATGTAAGTTAGTTATTGTCATGTTTTATACTGAAAATGTTGTTTTGTTGCTCAAATGTAAAATCAATTTGGTCAAGCAAGCAAGCTTCCACTAGTTATTGGAATGCACTTGTAATGTGTGTTAGTTATTGCCCTATTTTGTGCTCAATTTGGTCAAGCTTTAGCAAGTTTTCATTCCTAATTGCCTTTGTTGCCAATTGACAAAGGTCATCGTATGGTTGACATTCCAATCTGTCTCTTAAGGCAAAATTCAGATCACTAAAAGCTATCTCGGCAAAAAAGAAATTTAGCAATGATAAAAGGCATCCACTTCTTGCCTTTTTGAATCGGGATATGAACTAGTCCACTGATTCGTTCTTATGCTGTTTAATAGCAGTGAGGTTCACAATGGATACATTAAGAATGGATATGTGGAACTGATTATGAAATTGTCTTTGGAATTAACAAATGGTGCTGCGTTCCATGTGAAAACACTCGTGGATAATGACAATGAAAACGATCCTAATGTTCAAAAATCAGCATGAGTTGCATGACCGCACTGTGCAACAAACCAACTAACATGTTCTAATGTTGATTGACCGTCCTCTCTAGAAAAGAGGGAAATTTAGGTATTTTGAATTCTCTCATATAAGACATTGTATCCATCTAGTTTGGATATGGCTATCTATACACAAGTCTAGAATTTCCTAGATCATATCCATATTGCTGCATTGCTAGTTTGAGTACCATCTGAGCATTTCACGGATCTTTTCCAGGAATTGCTAGCGCAGGCTGCCCCCTCAGGCAAAGGTTGTGGAACAACTTGGTTATCAATCACCATATTTGGCCTATGGGGAGCATACACTGCTGTTATAGGTCGCTGACCATCCTGGTCCTTAGGCAGAGTTGCTGGTCTATCTTGTTTTTTCGATGACAATTTTGGGGTCTATAAGGTGGCATCATCCCAATTGATCTTGCATTATCAACCACATTGCAATGTAATCGACAATGCGAATTTGGAAGTTATAGCTAAGAAATATGCCAGAATTTAATCAATAACTTGAGTCTAGAAAATAAAAGTAAACGCAGGAAAATAAAGATAATTGAAAGACAAATTTATTTGGTTTGTGCCAAGGGGCTTCAGTAGATAGGCGATGGCATTTGTGGTGGTTGAGCCAAAACTGCTCACAAGTGACTTTCAATGATTGGATCCATGTTCTTCCAACTTTGCTAGTCTTGTGTCTATGCTTTCATAATGCCATGGTCTTGTTCTCAAGCGATTATTCCTTTAAAAATGCATGCTAGTTGTGCCATGATCCCAATCACTCTATTCTTTAATGCCTTCGAACTTGTAACCGTATCCCAATGCTCCTGATGCATTCATTTTCTTCCAGAACCTTAATAGCTTATTGACCCTCAATAATTGGTATCCTTATCGATCCTTAGTAACCATTCGTCAATGTATATTGACAACTAATTGAGGATAATTATCAATGTACATCGGTATTGATATCGATCTCTGTGGGAGTCAACAATGTGCCATTGTGCTAGATAATGTTTACAGATCAGCCACATGCTTATCCATGTCGACAGCTTGATTATTTTTTGGTGCAAATAGGTCTCTTTCATGGGCCCCCTGCTCGATACATAATTTAACAAAACTTTTGTAATGTGTCTAAAATAAGAGTCACATTATGACCTTCAATGCAATGTGTCCCCCAAACAAAATGTAGCGAATTCTTCTATGGTTGATCAGCAGTTAATTTTATGAAGCAGTGAATAGTATAAAATCGAAGTAAAAATAAATTACAAAAAGCTTTTTCATGAGCATTTAGAAATAAAATTAGAGTCCATAGAAATAAGTCTCTATGTATGTTGTTCAGTACACATGCACCAATTATAACGGGTTTTAAACCATCGAAATGCAGATCTTATATCTATAGTAATGAGTAGAGGCTAACCGAGACTAGGTGCATCCTTGAGAAGAAAACTCAATTTGGAGGGAGCAAATTGCAAAAAGTCGGCTCTTTGCTATCAAAACTTACCAATACTTATGAAATGTATGGACATGAAAAAAAAAAATCCAACTCTCATGGAAAACAAAGAGCAAAAGAAAATGTGGCTGGCAAATAAAATGTTTTCTGGATTTTTCAGCGAGTAAGCCAGAGGTCGCCTTTGGCCAATCATTGGCCATCATGTGGCTGGTAACCAGCAAGGAAGAAAGAGAAAAAGAAAAAAGAAAAACATCACAGAAAAATAATTTTAAAATCGATTTTAAAATAATATAAAAAAAATGATTGAAAAATGATATTTTTAAAAAATAAAAAATAATTAAAATTTTGATTTTTAAAAATAAAATAATAAAAAATCATTGAAAAGGAGTACATAGAGGAAAATATTTTCTTTTCCAAACAGCGGAAAATATTTTTTATTTTATTTTCACATTTTAGTCGAATACTGCAAAACAATTACATTTTCTTGGAAAATTTTTGGAAAATGACTTCCTAAAAAATATTTTCCTGAAACATTTTCCTAAATTGCCGAACAAGACATCTTTCATCCCATATGGGACTTTAGGATGTTACACTTTCTTAAACTGAAAAATATCAATGGTTTTTTGCCTTAAACTATAAGTAGTCTATTAAAATATTCCACATCACTTGATATTAGATCATAAATACTCTTTACATACTTGTGTTTCTCTCTACTTATGAGTTTAAGTTTTAAGGTAGAACTTTATGAGATGGTGCTATCTTTTTCGCATATGAACCCACCTCGCGGCAAAAGGTATATTTTTCTCACTTCTACCTCATCTCTCTTCCTTCTACACACTCTGACAATCCCAACCAAACTTTTCTCTAGGAGAGGAGCCAGTACTAAAACCTCAGAAAAATCAGCTCCTTTTGTCCCCATTACATTTGCATGCAAGTTCGTATCTAATAAATTTCAAATTTATCATCTTTTTCTTTTTCTTTTTTGTCTCGGCTGGTATCATATATGCCTAATAAAGCATACCCTTTTCAGCTTTCTGTTTACCAGTGAAAGCCGATAGTCGGAGGGAATGTCTTCCCATCTAAGGGAACCATGGGAGGAATGGGAACTGCGAGCCGTGGTCCTCCTCAGCCTCACCATTCAAGTGCTGCTCATCTTCCTCGGCCATCACCGGAAGTACCGGTCAGGTATATGGCTGAGAGTGTTGGTCTGGCCGTGCTACTTGGTGGCAGACTCGGCTGCGATCTACGCTCTTGGCAAGATCACGACCCAGCTCAAGCAAATGCAGCAGGACACCGCCAAGGGGCTTGACCCAAACGCCCAGATGGCCGCATTCTGGGCACCATTCCTACTGCTGCACCTGGGCGGTCCCGACACCATCACAGCCTATGCCCTCGAGGACAATGAGCTCTGGTTGAGGCATGGTATCACACTCGCCATCCAGACAGCCATGACGCTGTATATCTTCTTCCAAGTGTTGAAAGGCTCCGACCTCTGGAAGCTTTCGGTTCTCGTGATCGCCTCCGGCTTCATAAAGTGCATGGAGAGGGTTTACGTCCTCTGGGCCGCAAGCAGCAACCAGTTCAGGGACTCGATCCCTGACCCTGCTCTCCATTACTCGAAGATCCTAGAGGAATATAAGTTGAAGAAGGCGGAGGGCTACGATATCACACCGCACGAGGTGATGGAGGTATGGAGAGTGAATGTGGAACCCAATTCGAATGCGGGCACTGATCTTCGTTCTTCTGATGAAAAGCTCTTGTCCGATGAATTGATGAAGAAGCTCAAACAGGGCACGGGAAAGAGGAATTGCGGCCAGTCTTTGTTAGCCACAACCAGAAACATGTTTGACTTTTTCCGGCGCCTTTTCGGGGACAGAAATCTTTTACCTAAACCTATGAGTGAGCGCAACCGGGCCGAGTTGGCATTAGCCAGTGACCTGATCAACATTTTCCAGCGCCTTTTTGCAGATCTTGTGCTTAGCTTCCAGGACCGTGACACTAGCCTATTGATACTCCAGGAAAAACATTTTCACGTGGTATTCAGAGTTATCGAGATAGAACTGGGACTTATGTTCGATTTGCTCTACACTAAGGGTATGGTGATCCACAAGCGATGGGGCTTCGCTCTCCGCATCGTGAGTATACTATTCACCGTTATGGCGTTGGTGCTTTTTTCCTTGTCAGGGAAGGAAAATTACTCCAAGATCAATGTCTATGTGACCTATTTATTGCTCGGGGTCGCCATTTTCCTGGAGATTTATGCGTTGTTTGTTCTTCTCATCTCCGACGAAGCTGCTTGTTGGCTGATGAACCACGGGCCCGCCATCCTGGATTTTGTCGAACGGTTAAAACCACTGTATAACAGGCGCAGGTGGTCAGGTTCTCTGCCACAGTACAACCTAATAAGCTTCGCCCTCAAAGAGAAACACTTTGCATGCCATCGAATCCTAGAGTGGCTATACGTCGACCAGGTGGCTTTGAAGTTCTTGTGCAAGGGTGAAGTGAAAGTGAGCGACTTTCTAAAAGAACGAATCGTCGATTATTTCAAGTCCAAGGGGCCAATCGAGAAGGAAGTCCATTCAGCATGGGCCCACCGGGGACATCGCATACTCATAGAACATAAGTTATTGGACAAATTCAAATGGAGCATCGAGTTAGAGTTCAACCAGAGCATCCTCATCTGGCACATTGCAACCGAACTCTTATGCCATTCGAAAGATCGGGAGACTCTTCCAGAAAATTCCAAAATGAGCGAAAATTCCAAAATGAGCATGCAATTGTCTCGGTATATGTTATATCTTTTGGTCGAGTACCCTTTTCTCTTGCCGGTTGGAGTTGGACGCGTCAAATTCCGAGACATGTATGCCGAGGCGATAAGTATCTTCGATGAGCGGAGGTCAATGAAAACCGACATGATGGAAACCCGTTCTGCTGAAGAGAGTGGAATCCGCTCAATGAAAACCGACATGATGGAAACCCGTTCTGCTGAAGAGAGTGGAATCCGCTCAATGAAAACCGACATGATGGAAACCCGTTCTGCTGAAGAGAGTGGATTCGACATAGCCAATGCTTGCGATGTGCTGCGACACGACGTTGACACGCAACTATCTCCAATGGTGACAAAAGGAGATAAGAGCAAATTCACCCTGTACGAGGGATGCCTCCTTGCGTCGCAGCTGGAAAAAATCACGGATCAAGAGAAGAAGTGGGAGATCATAAGTTCTGTGTGGCTGGAGATGCTGGCTTTCGCGGCCATCAAGTGCAGAGGACTTCAACACGCCCGGCAACTACGACAAGGAGGCCAATTCCTGACTCACGTCTGGCTCCTTATGGCTCATTTCGGCTTGACCGATCACTTCCAAATACGGCATGACCCAGCAATTGCCGAGCTACTGGTGAGGCAGGACTGACTCATCATGCCCCGACTTTCAGTGAACCAAATGTCACGTGTTAGCTCCTCGTGTCTTATTTCGACTTGACAGGTCACTTCAGAATGTCACTTGCATTAGCAGCATAAGCAAGTCTGTCCTGAATTTCGTCTCCGTTTCCCTGGATCTTCATGAATGATATTTATTTCCTTTATCAATCTGAGGGGAAAATCATATAACTTTGTGTTTGCTTGAACTGTCATGATCTTTGAATGCTCAAAATATGCTCAAAACTGTAGAGTATCGAAACCTACTTCTTCGTTAGATCAATATCCTCCATTTTTTGACAAAATACAACAGCTAGATATATCCACTCTAGGAAACTCCTTTTGATCACACCAATCAAAAGAACAGGCAGCACGGGTGCAATAGTCTCCCGATCACAACATGAACAAATCAAATTTTCGGCATTCGGAAGGTCAGCAACCAAATGCCCTTCTCACTCCCATATCTCACTGAGACAATACTCATCGTCACCCTTGTACAAAGTTGCATGATTTGGCTGCAAAGCGAGAAGCCAATCTCATATACACCGACCCAATTACTCCAAAACATTTTCCTTTTGACCAATTAAAAAATGAAAAAGCAAAAAGATTTTCACGTTTCAAGGAGAATTTTTGGAATCCCATTTTCTTTTCCTATCATGTAATCTTGTGTGTTATTTGCTTACTTTTACAATTGCAAACATTAATACAGGTTGGACTCTTTGTTCAAAAGAAAAATCATAAATGGAAAACGAGGGTCCATCTAATTTTTGTCGCTGCAATAGGTTTCTTCCTTTCAAAAAAAAAGACGGGAAAAAAGCGCAAAACCAATAGAACCAAGAACATGAGTATCCCATGATTAAATTTTTTATTCATTTTTAGATAATAAGTCAATGAAAAATAACATATCTAAAAAAATCTAATCTTCAGATTGAATTTTTAGATAGATTAATCTTATGAAAAATGCTAAATTAAAAGATCTATGACAAATTTATCCTAACCTAATTTTTTGACCAGCAAAAACTCCAAACTAGTTTATTTGTAATAAATTTACCCTAAACTAATTTTTTGACCACCACAAACCCCAATTTGGTATATCAGTCACAAATTTACTTTATGCTAATTTTAGTTGAATTGGATTAATACCATGAAAAATCATAATCCGGTACACTTGTGACAAATGGAGGCAAAACTTCAAATCGATACATCAATCAATTAGGAGAATTACCAAAGAAGTCCTTAACCTACTGTAATTATGTTAATTCAGTCATAAACCCTTTTTTTTGTCAATTCAATCCTAAACCTTTTGTAATTATGCCAACTTAGTCTATTCGGCCAATTTTGGTAGGCTAGCATTAATGTGGACACTAATCGTCTAGCCAATATTGATATGGATAATTTTTAATAATATTTTATATTTTTAATTTTTAATTATAATTATTTTATTTTTATTTTTCCTTTTATTTTTTCCCTTCTTCTTATTTTCCTTTTGTTTCCCATAGTGGCCGACTGGGTGAGGGCTGTGAAGCCCTTGCAGGTTGCTAGCAAGGGTTGCGCCCCTTGCTTAGCCTTGCCATGGTTACTCCTCACCTAGGGCCTTGGCAAAGGCCCTCGTGGCTAGGGTGCAACCATGACGAGGCTAGCTTTGCCCAGATTTGTGTGAAGCCACCTTGCTCGCAGCCCGCAAGCCATGCCCAGTGGTCAATGACTCGCTAACCACTATGGGGAACAAAAGAAAAAGAAGAAGAAGAAGAAGGGGAAAAAGAAAAGAAAAATAAAGAATTTGAAAAAAATATTATTAAAAATTATGCAGCTTGGCATTGGCCAAATGGCTAGTGCCAGCCAATGTTTGCTTTAGTGACACCCTGCCAAAATTGGCCATATGAAATGAATTAGCACAATTGCAAAAATTTTATGATTGAATTACAAAAAAAAGTTTAGAATTAAATTGGTGCAATTGCAATAGATTTAGAATTTTTTTTCCTATCAATTGCCAAGTATCATCAAACTCAGCAATTTGGCGGTAATATTTAATGGAAACTAATTGAGAGTAAATATATTATAAGTGTACAAATTTGAGATTTTTTATGATCAAAAAATTAATTTGATGTAAATTTGTCATAAACATATTAATTTTAAAAAAATTTATGGTATTAATCCTATTTTTAATGACCTGGACGTGGATGAGGTATGACAATAGGCATGACAAAGACCGCAAAGTCAAGTCCATGTACCAAATTTCAGCGCTTTAGGCAAATATTGCCAAAAAAATGAAGGGTGTTCTCATCACAGTGGTTGATGATTAATGACTTGGATGTGGCTGGAAATAAATAATTAATATGACAGAGACCGCAAAGACAAGTTCATCTACTTAAATTTACTGTTCCAATAAGTATTGCCATAAAATGGAGAAAAGACAAATGTTGTTCTATCATCCTTCTATATCCTGGAGGGTTTTTTAAACGTTGCAACTTGCAAAGGACGACGAAGAACAAGTACACAACAGCAAGAAGGCTTGTTGATGCACCAGGAAAGTCTGTTGTACCCTTTTGCATTCTGACGTATGTTCCTCATCCAACCAACCGATCTCCTCGTTTTCTTATAATTTTGAAGCACCAATTGAAGACGAAGGCTGTTAAAAAATGAGAGACGTCTCATAAATATGTTGTGTCATCTAGCTTATGTGTTTATATGTAATATCACAAAGCTTCCCCAGATCGATCTGCCCTCACATCTTCTTTAAGGCCATCAAACAAATTAAGCGTTAATTCCGTGGCCTGGGCCAACCACATGGGACTAGCTCTTTATTTTATAGTCACTGTGGAGCTAATATGACCAATAGTTCACGTAAATTTGGTACACATGATCTATACACCATGTAATGCCAGCTCTTATTCAATGTGTGAGGCTGTTATGTTATTGAGGTTCTGTTTTTAGCTTCTTCTTCTTCTTTTTTTACTTCTGTAAGGAAAAAGACACAATTTTGCTTGATGTCCTTGACTGTGCAATTTTTCTACGTAAATAATCATGGTGTGAACATGACCCCTGGGGCCAATAATAACTATCGAGCGTTTCAAACATACGCAGGAAGAGAATGCGACAACTTGAATGCGCATTCTTACTTACTAACCGAATATAATCAATCACGCGTGAAATTGAAGAGCGGGGAATAGGATGAACGAGAATCAACCCATACGATAAATCAATAAAATGAAGCGCGGCATACATGTATAAAACTTTACACGATCAACATCTTAGCTGGCAAAATCCTAGCACCATGCGCGGCATTGGGGCTTAATCCTTGGGCTGAACAATAAAGTCCATCAGGACGAGGCCCGATTTTCGAGTCCGGCATGTCTCATGAAGGACAAAACCTAAATTCCCCACGTTCAACTTCAACGTCATTTGGCTAAGGAAGAAAGGTGAGTCACGTTCAAACGCTTAACAATAATATATGACACGTTATATTATGTATACATCAACTTTGTGTATCAATCATAATATATATATGTCTAGCATTGTTAGCGTTAGATTACATATTTTCTTTAGGTCTTCCCTTACCATCTTCTTTAATTTAAGCACATTGAACAGGGCATTGTCCCCATGCTGATCCACGTGGGAGTACCTGTGCATGTTCTCCGCGAGAGGCTGCTAATTAATGTTTTGAGCCACCATATGATTTGTGATCTCCTATATTCAAATTGCTTATTTATCTCTGCAAGAAAGAACACAAAATTAGCTTAAATTATTAAAAAGATATGTTATATTACAATATATGTAAACCATCAAATTTGATGGAATCAACATGAATTTCATACGTGTCAATTAGATCCGACGGTAAAAAACACACACATATTTATGTATTTATGTCCTTACTCCTATTAATGAGTGTTCGTGGCACTAATTAATAATACTAATAAGGAATTATTCACTTTTTCAAAGTAATGATTAACGCATAGCACGACACAATCAGTTTTTGCAAATTGCAAAGTTTCCTCGGCTAGTTACTTAACAAATGCTTAACAAGGACACTTGGAATGCGTATGGTAATGATTCTGTATCCGGACACAAATTATGCTTAGAAATAATCTTTTTGATTTTGTTCTGAGAATAATTTTTGAACATTTGAAAATGTTTAATAACTACCCAAAATTTTTACTCCCAAAATAAAAATGTGTTTGGTAATATAACATATTTGATGGAATCAACATAATAAAAAACCATCAAATTTTAAATTTTTTTAATACTCTAATTACATTTTTCTTTTTTTTGTCTTGTCTTTTTCCTTTTTTCTATTTCTTCCTTCCTCATGGCCAATCGCCGACATTGACGATGGTTGGCGAGCAGGTGGGTGAGGTCTTGTGAGGCTCGGCCTTGCCAAGATTTGCCAAGCCAAGTCTCGTGGTGGCCAAGCAAGCCTCTAGCGAGCTTGCCAAACCTTACCCTAGCCTAGCGAAGCTCTAGCGAGCTCGCCAACCACCGCCGGTGCTGGCGACAGTGGTTGGCGAGCGGCAATGGGGTGGTGGTAGGCTGGTCATAGGTTGGGAGAAAGATGAAGAAAAGGAAAGAGAAAAAGAGGAGAAGAAAAAAACTTGGACTTGATTTTTGAAATTATTCTTCAGAACAAGTATTAACTTTTTTATTTATTCTTGATTTTGCTTCAAATCTATTTTCAAGAACAAATTCTTTCCCAAGAATAAAATATTTACCAAACGGATTTCTATTTCAAATCTGTTCAGGAGAACAAAATAATAGAGATAATCAATATTTGGTCAGTTACCATGCGCAAATTGTCAAAATTGGTCAGCGATTATCAGTTAAAATTGATCAAGTAAATTGCATTGACAAATTGTCAAAACTTTTAAAGCTAAATTGGTTAAATTAAATTATTTATGACCAAATTAGCATAAATGCAATAGGTTCATAACTTCTTTTATGATTTTCCCAAAAAGGCTATCTTGGCCTTTTTTTTTAGTACGAGTTTTCAAGTTTTGACCTTCGTGATGTTATATTTCTTGATTCACTTGATACATATGTTGAAATTTTGTGCGAGATCCAAGGACAGTTAAGAGGAAAATATCTTTTAGCATTAAGAAAAAGAAATATACAAATAAGATTGATTGGTTGGTTATTCCTTTTTAATAGAAGATGAATTAGCATAAAAAAAGACTTTAGTGGTCTTTGTTTATTCCAAGTTCTCAAGATTTCGCCTTTGTCACATTGTTGGACTTTCATGAACCACCAATACGAGGACTAAACTAGTTCTTCGGCCACTTCAGACATGTCGAAATTTTTGTGCAAGATTCAAGGACAGAGAAATATCCTAAAACACTAAGAAAAAAGAAAAGTACAAGTGAGGCAGAATAATTCGTTATTCTTTAATAATGACACATGGCTTGATCTAAAAAAGGATATTCTGGTCTCCGTGTGTTCCATGAGTCCACGTTGCATCTTTTGTCGCGTTTTGGGCTTTCATGAACCACTATGACGAGGACAAGCCCCATCCTACACATGTTGGAGTTTTGTGTGAGATTCTAGGGCAATTAAAAGGCGAATATCTTTGAGCATTAAGAAAAAAGAAAAATACAAATGAGATTGAATAATTGCTTATTCTTTATGAATAAAATATGAACGGAAAAAAAAAAAGACTTTCTAGTCTTTGTTTATTCAAGGTTTCCAAGTTCTGACCGTAGGCAAGTAATTGGGCTATGATGAGGCACCACGACGAAGACCGATTAGTTTTTGGGCCACTTCATATATATGAAGAGATCTCTGTGCGCGATTCTAAGACTATTAAGAGGGAAATTCTTTTTTTCTTATTATTTGGGAATGTCGAATAAATTGTTAGTCACTAATTCATCTATTAAATCACCAATATTTTTCTGATTATTCACAAATTACAGAAAGATTCAATAAATTATCAACTTTTAGACGCATAACTTCCTAAAATATCAATGTTACCAAATTTAATGTGTATAACAATTTTGTACGTCAATTGTATCTGGAGACTGTTAGCGTTAAATTGAAAATCTTCTTTAAGGTCTACCCTCTGTCTTCTTTTTAATTTTTTAAAACAACAAATTTAAGCGTTTTGAACCATGCGTTGTCATTGAGTAAGTGTTTAACTTCTATCCCATCAATTATTTACTTTCCTGGTAGTCCCCTTTTTACACCAACATTGGACGAATTCTTATCTTATCTCAAGAATGATAGTAATAAACAAAATCTACAAATAAATTTATAACATTATCTCATGAATTAATATATGTATTTTATATATAGATAAATGACATAAATGATCCATGAACTTTAGTCCAATGTGCAATGTGGTTCATGAACTTTAATCTAATATGCAATACCATCGCTAAATTTTTAATCTTTTTAAATTGTCTTTGGTCTTTTGGTACATATTTAATTTAGTCTGTAAACTATATGAA
Organism: Corymbia citriodora subsp. variegata; assembly: GCA_014858505.1. Lineage (NCBI taxonomy): Eukaryota > Viridiplantae > Streptophyta > Magnoliopsida > Myrtales > Myrtaceae > Corymbia > Corymbia citriodora. The sequence goes on from MU089526.1 coordinate 77,379, forward strand.
AATATTCAATGTTGTCATTCCATTAATTCAAGTTTAGGGGTAATATTGAAATTCTTTTTATATAACTTAGGGATTAAATTAAACATATACCAAAAGTCTAGAGATGATATTAAACAAATTAAAAGTTTAGAAATGATATTGTATATTAGACTAAGATTCAGGGACCAGCAGCACATTAGGCCAAAGTTTATAGGTTATTTGTGTCGTTATCCCTCTATATATAACATGGTTTCCTTCATTCAAATACATTCATTTTGAAACAACTTATGAAATTAGACTATGTTAGAAAAAGCTTTGTAATGGTTTTTAAATTTTTGTCCTAGACCCGAGGACAATTAAGAGGCGGATATCTAAGAGCAATAAGACAAAGGAACAATGCAAATGAGACTGATTAGCTATTCTTTATGAATAGAATATATAGAAAAAAGACTTTCATCGTCTTTGTTTAGCACAAGTTATCAAGTTGTGCCCTTTGTTAGGTTATATTTATTAATTCACTCGATACATAAGTTGAAATTTCATGCGAGATTTGAGGACAGCTAACATGCGAATTACTTATAGCATTAAGAAAACAGAAAAGTACAACTGAGATTGATTGATTGGTTATTCCTTATATATAGAATATGAATTGCTAATAAAAAAAAACATTACTGGTCTTTGTTTAGTCCAAGTTTTATAGTAATCAACTTTGTCAGGTTGTATTTCTTGATTCGCTCGATACGTAAATTGAAATTTCGTTTGAGATTCGAGGACAGCTTGGAGGCGAATCACTTTTAGCTTTAAAAAAGAAAAAATACAAATGAGATTGATTGGTTGGTTATTCTTTGTGAATAGAATCCGACTGACAAAACTATTTTTTGAGCCACTTCAGACAAATGTTGAAATTTTTGTGCAAGATTCAAGGATAGAGACAAATATCTTTGGGCATTAAAAAAACGGAAAAGTACAATGCAAGTCGACTAATTGGTTATTCTTTATCAATGGTACATGGCTTGATCTAAAAAATGATACTGTAGACTGTCTGTCCCATGATTCCAAGTTGTAAAGTTTGTCGCATTATTGAGCTGTGATGAAACCTCATAACGAGGACGACCTATTTTCTTGAGCCACTTCATAAATATGTTGACATTTTTGTGGGAGATTCTAGGATAATTAAGTGGCGAATATCTTTAATCATTAAGAAAAAAAGAAAATTACAAATGAGATTGAATAGTTGGTTATTCTTTATAAATAGAATATGAGCTGAACTAAAAAAAGACTTTCTAGTCTTTGTTTATTTAAAGTTTCCAAGTTCTGACCGTTGGCAAGTTATTGGGCTATCATGAAGCACCTCGACGAAGAACGATTATCTTTTGGGCCACTTCATATATATGGTGAGATCTCTGTGCGAGATTCTATGACAATTAAGAGGGAACTTCGCTTTTATAATTATTTGGAAATGTCGAATAAATTGTTAATAAGTCACTAATTCATATGTTAAATCACCAATATTTTTATGAATATTCACAAATTATAAAAAGTTTCAATAAATTATCAACTTTTAACCGCAAAACTTCCTAAAGTAACAATGTTACCAACTTTAATGTATACAACAATTTTGTATGTTAATTGTATCTGGAGCACTGTTAGCGTTAATTGAAAATTTTCTTTAAGGTGTACCCTCTCGGTCTTTTTAAAAAAATAAATAATTTAAGCGCATTGAACCTGGCATTGTCCCCATGCTGACCCATGGGGGAGTATGTAGCTGTTCATGTTCTTAGAGAGAGGCTCTTAATTATTGTTTCGAGGCACCGTATGACTTGCAATTTTCTATATTCAAAATGGTTATTTTTCTCTGCAAGAAAGAAGACACAATTAGCTTAACTTATTTAGATGGATGTGCTATAAATTATTACAATATATGTAACTATCAAATTTGATGAAATCAACATGAAATTCATACGGGATACTTTCGGTTTGATGATTAAGATGTATGTATATGCTTTTGCTCTTGTCAACGAGTGTTCACGGCACTAGATAATAATATCTTTAGTCACTTTTTCAAAGCAATGATTAACGCGTAGTAGTGCGAGATTGTCCCTTTTTGGTAATTGTAAAGTTTCCCCCATTAGTTGCTTTACAAATGCTTAACTTGGAAACTAGTTAACAAAATCTTTAATTCAAACACGTTTTCGTCTCACTTTTCTATAAGCAGCAATTTTCCTCGCAACAATGAAAAACAAGGGATACTATAGTCATTAGGTAAGTGTTTTTTTTTTTTTATGACCCAGAGAATCCCGCACCCCGCCGACAGCTAGGGGAGTAAACCCTGGGGGCCGCACGTGCTAGCCACCACACACATGCAACCAGGTAAGTCACCCTATGACGAAGCTGGGATTCAATCATTAGGTAAGTGTTTAACCTCTATCTCATCAATTATTTACTTTTTTGATAGTCTCCTTTTTCCACCAACATTGGACGAATTCTTATCTTATCTCAAGAATGACAGCAATGTACAAAATCCACTAATAAATTTATAACATTATCTCATGAATTAGTATATGTATTTTATATATGAATAAATGGCATAAATGGTCTATGAACTTTGACCAAATATGTAATATAATTTATGAACTCTAACCTAACATACAATGTCATTGCTAAATTTTTAAACTTTTTAAGTTGTCTGTGGTCTTTTGGTACATGTTCAATATAGTCCCTAAATTGTGTGAATATGTTCAATATTGTCCTTCCATTAAGTTAAGTTTAGGGACAATATTGAAAAATTTTATTTAACTTAGGGATTAAATTGAACATGTATCAAAAACTTAATGATGATATCTAAAATAAATTAAAAGTTCAAGGATGACATTGCATATTAGACTAAAATTCATAAACCACATATCACATTGGGTCAAAATTCGAGAGTTATTTGTGTCATTATCCCTTTATATATAACATGATTTCCTTCATTCATATACTTTTCGTTTTGAAACAACTTGTGAAATTAGCCTATGTTAGAAAGTGTTTTTGTAATGGTTTTAAATTTTTGTCCTAGACCCGAGGACAATTAAGAGGCGGATATCTAAGGGCAATAAGAAAAAAGAACAATGCAAATGAGGTTGATTAGCTATTCCTTATTAATAGAATATTAATTGATATAGAAAAAAGACTTTCATGGTCGTTGTTTAGTACAAGTGTTCAAGTTATGCCCTTTGTTAGGTTATATTTATTAATTCACTCGATACATAAATTGAAATTTTTGCGAGATTCGTGGAGAGCTAAGAGGCGAATAACTTTTAGGATTAAGAAAAAAGAAAAACACAATTGAGATCGATTGATTGGTTACTCCTTATATATAGAATATGAATTGCTATTAGAAAAACACATTACTGGTCTTTGTTTATTCCAAGTTTTAAAGTTATCACCTTTGTCAGGTTACTTGATTCGCTCGATGCATAAATTGAAATTTCGCACGAGATTCGAAGACGGCTTAGAGGCGAATAGCTTTTAGCATTAAGAAGAAAGGAAAAAAAAATGAGATTGATTGGTTGGTTATTCTTTGTGAACAGAATACGAATGACCAAACTATTTTTTGAGCCACTTCAGACATGTCGAAATTTTTGTGCAAGATTCAAGCATAGAGACAAAGATCTTTGAGCATTAAGAAAACGGAAAAGTACAATGGCGATTGACTAATTGGTCATTCTTTATCAATGGAGCATGGCTTGATCTAAAAAATGATATCCTGGGCTCTATTTGTCCAATGGTTCCAAGTTGTAACTTTTGTCGCATTACTCGGCTGTGATGAACCCTCATAACGAGGACGGTCTATTTTCTTGAGCCACTTCATACATATATTGAGATTTTTGTGCAGGATTCAAGCATAGAAACAAATATCTTTGAGCATTAAGAAAACGGAAACGTACAATGGCGATTGACTAATTGGTCATTCTTTATCAATGGAGCATGGCTTGATCTAAAAAATGATATCATGGGCTCCATTTGTCCGATGGTTCCAAGTTGTAACTTTTGTCGCATTACTGGGCTGTGATAAACCCTCATAATGAGGACGGTCTATTTTCTTGAGCCACTTCATACATATATTGAGATTTTTGTGCAAGATTCTGGGATAATTAAGTGGCAAATATTTTTAATCATTAAGGCAAAAAAAAATTACAAATGAGATTGAATAATTGGTTATTCTGTATGAATAAAATATGAACCGAACTATAAAAAGACTTTCTAGTCTTTGTTTATTCAAAGTTTCCAAGTTCTTACCTTTGGCAAGTTATTGGGCTTTCATGAAGCACCACGACGAAGACCAATTATTTTTTGGGCCACTTCATATATATGTTCAGATTTCTGTGCGAGATTCTAAGACAACTAAGAGGGTACTTCTTTTTTATTATTATTCGGAAATGTCGAATAAATTATTAGTAAGTCACTAATTCATATGTTAAATTACCAATATCTTAATAATTATTCACAAATTATAAAAAGTTTCAATAAATTATCAACTTTTCGCCGCATAACTTACTAAAGTATCAATGTTACCAACTTTAATGCATACAACAATTTTGTATGTCAATTATAATTTGTATCTCGAGCACTGTTAGCATTAAATTGAAATTTTTCTTTAAGGTCTACCCTCCCCGTCTTTTATTTATTTATTTATTTATTTATTTAAGCACATTGAACCAAACATTATCCCCACGCTGACCCACGTGGGAGTAAGTAGCTGTTCTTGTTCTCAGAGAGAGGTTGTTAATTATTGTTTCAAGGCACCATATGACTTGCTATCTTCAATATTCAAAGTGGTTTATTTTCTCTGCAAGAAATAAGACACAATTAGCTTAACTTATTTAGATGAATGTGCTATAAATTATTACAATATATGTAAACTATCAAATTTGATGAAATCGACATGAAATTTATACAGGATACATTAGATTTGAAGATTGAGATGCATATATATACTTATATATACACATATATATGTGTGTATGTGTGCGCGCGCTTTTACTTCTATTAACATGTGTTTGACGGCACTAACTAATAATATCATTATTCACTTTTTGAAAGCAATGATTAACGCATAGCATGAGATAGTCGATTTTTGGTAATTGTAAAGTTTCCCCGATTAGTTGCTTTACAAATGTTTAAGTTGGATATTAGTTAACAAAATCTTTTTGTCTCGCTTTTCTACAGGCAGCAATATTATCCTCAGCACTTCCTCACAACAATGAAATCGAGGGATACTATTGTTATTAGGTAAGTGTTTAACCTCTATCTCATCAATTATTTACTTTTTTTGGTAGCCTCCTTTTTCCACCAACATTTGACGAATTCTTAACTTATCTCAAGAATGATAGTAATAAACAAAACCCACAAATAAAATTCACAACATTATCTCATGAATTAGTATATGTATCTTATCTATGGGTGAATGACATAAATGGTTCATGAACGTGCAATGTGGTCATCATTTTTATTCCATTTAAGTTGTCATCTTGTGGTTCATGTTCAATTTAGTCACTAGACTATATGAATATGTTCAATATTATTGTTCTATTCATTTAAGTTTAGGGACAATATTGAAAATTTGTATATAGTTTAGGGACTAAATTGAACATTTACCAAAAGTCTAATGTATGATATTGAACAAATTAAAAATTCAGGGATGCTATTGCACATTAGACTAAAATTCAGGAACCACATAACACATTGGGCCAAAATTCAGGGGTTATTTGTGATTATCCCTTTATATATAACATGGTTTCCTTCATTCAAATACTTTTCGTTTTGAAACAATTCGTGAAATTAGCATATGTTAGAAAGTGCTTTGTAATGATAATTGTTGTTAAATTTTTGTCGTAGACTCAAGGACAATTAAGTGGCGAATATCTAAGGGCAATAAGGCAAAATAACAAAGCAAATGAGATTGATTAGCTATTCCTTATGAATAGAGTATGAATTGATATAAAAATAGACTTTCGTGGTTGTTATTTAGTACAAATTTTCAAGTCAGGCCCTTTGTCAAGTTATATTTCTTATTTTTTTTTGGTTGGAAAAGCAAATCACTTCATTCGTTAAAGTTTGGGAGATGACATAAGTTATGGGTTTCTGAACACAAAAGATCCCTTAAAAGTGATGGTGGCACTACAAGCCATTTATGAGGAAGAGTTTTCTTGCAATGGGTTTTAGCAAGCCAATCTGCAACTTGGTTTGATTCCCTGGGGCTGTATGCCAATTCCATCAAACTAGACTGGGCAAGCATCTCTTTATAGTCTTCAATAATTGGTCTTAACTCCAATGGGCTTGGTTTTTGGCCCACTATCATCTTAATTGACTGTAAGTTGAAATTTCATGTGAGATTCGAGGACAGCTAACAGACGAATAAATTTTAGCATTAAGAAAAAAGAAAAATACAACTGAGATTGATTGGTTGGTTATTCCTGGTGTATAGAATATGAACTGCTATTAAAAAAAAATTCCTCGTCCTTTTTAGTCCAAATTTTCAAGTTATCATCTTTGTCAGGTTATATTTCTTGATTCATTCGATATATAAGTTGAAATTTTGTGCAAGATTCGAGGACAGCTTAGAGGCGAATAATTTTTAGCCTTAAAAAGAAAGAAATATACAAATAAGTTTGACTGGTTGGTTGTTCTTTGTGAATAGAATACGAATTGGTATTAAAAAAAAACATTAATGGTCTTTGTTTAGTCCAAGTTTTCAAAGGCTTTCATGAACAACCAATCCGATGACAAAACTATTATTTGAGCCACTTCAGACATATGTTGAATACGCAAGATTCAAGGATAAAGACAAATTTTTGAGCATTAAGAAAACGGAAAAGTACAATGGAGATTGACTAATTAGTTATTCTTTATCAATGGAACATGGCTTGATCTAAAAAATTATATTATTGGCTCTATTTATCCCATGATTCCAATTTATAACTTTTGTCGCATTATTGAGCTGTGATGAACCCTTACAACGAGGACGATCTATTTTATTGAGCCACTGCATACATATGTCGACATTTTTGTGTGAGATGCTAGGATAATCAGGTGACGAATATCTTAAATCATTAAGAAAACAAGAAAATTACAAATGAGATTGAATAATTCAAATATGAATAGAATATGAACTGAACTAAAACAGGTTTTCTAGTCTTTGTTTATTCGAAGTTTCCAAGGTCTGACCTTTGGTAAGTTATTGGACTTGCATGAAGCGACATGGCGAAGACCGATTATGTTATGGGCCACTTGAGAGGGAGCTTCTTTCTTATTATTATTCGGAAATGTCGAATAAATTGTTAGTAAGTCACTAATTCGTATGTTAAATTACCAATTTCTTTATGATTATTCACAAATTATAAAAAATTTCAATAAATTATCAACTTTTAGCCATATAACTTACTAAAGTATCATTGTACCCTCTCCGTCATTTTTTTATTTTTTCCTTAAATTTAAGCACATTGAACCAGGCATTGTCCCCATGCTGACCCGCGTGGGATTGTGTAGCTGTTCATGTTCTCAGAGAGAGGCTGTTAATTATTGTTCCAAGGCACCATAAAACTTGCAATCTTTTATACTCAAAGTGGTTATTTTTCTCTGCAAGAAAGAAGACACAATTAGGTTAACTTAATTAGGTGGATGTGCTATAAATTATTACAATATATATAAACTATCAAATTTGATGAAATTGAGATGAAATTCATACGGGATACATTAGTTTTGATGATTAAGTTTCATAGATGTACTTTTATATATATATATATATATATGGTTTTATTCCTATTAACAAGTGTTCACGGTACTAACTAATAATATCATTAATCGCCTGATTAACGCATAGCACGAGATTGTCAGTTTTTGGTAATTGTAAAGTTTCCCCAAATAGGTGCTTTACAAATGCTTAACTTGGATACTAGTTAACAAAATCTTTAATTTAAACACGTTTTTTGGTTAATATTACCCTCATCACTTCCTCACAACAATGAAAAACGAGAGATACTATTGTCATTAGGTAAGTGTTTAGCCTCTATCTCATCAATTATTTACTTTTTTGGAAGTCTCCTTTTTCCACCAACATTGGACGAATTCTTATCTTATCTCTACAATGATAGTAATAAACAAAATCCAGAAATAAATTTACAACATTATCTCATGAGGTAGCACATGTATTTAATATATGGGTAAATGGCATAAACGGTCCATTAACTTTGGCCTAATGTGCAATGGTCCATGAATTTTTACCTAATGTGCAAGTTAGTCGTTGAATTTTTAATCTTTTTAATTTGTCTCAAGTTTGTTATTACATATTCAATTTAGTCCTTAGACTCATGAGAATGTTAAATGTTGTCATTCTATTAATTCAAGTTTAGGGATAATATTGAAATTTTTCATACAATGTAGGGGCTAAATTGAACATATACTAAAAGTCCAAAGATGATATTGCACAAATTAAAAGTTCAGTAATGACAATGCGCATTAACTAAATTTAGGGACCGCGTAGCATATTGAGCCAATGTTCGGGATTATTTTTGTCATTATCCCTTTATATATAACATGGTTTCCTTCATTCAAACACTTTCTGTTTTGAAACAATTTGTGAAATTAGCGTATGTTGGAAAGTGTTTTGTAACGGCAATTGTTTTTAAATTTTTGTCCTAGACTCGAGGACAAACAATTTGTGAAATTAGCGTATGTTGGAAAGTCTTTTGTAATGGCAATTGTTTTTAAATTTTCGTCCTAGACTCGAGGACAAACAATTTGTGAAATTAGCGTATGTTGGAAAGTCTTGTATAATGGCAATTGTTTTTAAATTTTCGTCCTAGACTCGAGGACAATTGAGAGGCGGATATCAAAGAGCAATAAGACAAAAGGACCACGCAAATGAGATTGATTAGCTATTCTTTATGAATCGAATATGAATTGATATAGAAAAAAAGACTTTTGTGGTCGTTGTTTAGTACAAGTTTTCAAGTTATGCCCTTTGTCAGGTTACATTTCTTAATTTATTCAATACAAAAGTTGAAATTTCGTGCGAGATTTGAGGACAGCTAAGAGGCAAATAATTTTTAGCATTAAGAAAAAGGAAATATACAACAAAGATCGATTGGTTGGTTATTCCCTATGTATAGAATTTGAATTGCTTTAAAAAAAACATTATTAATCTTTGTTTAGTCCAAGTTTTGAAGCTATCATCTTTGTCAGTTTATAGTTCTTGATTCACTCGATACATAAGTTAAAATTTCATGCGAGATTCGAGGACAGCTTAGAGGCGAATAACTTTTAGCATTAAGAAGAAGAAAAAATACAAATGAGATTGATTGGTTGGTTATTTTTGTGAATAGAATACGAAATGGTATTTAAAGAAAACCATTACTGGTCTTTGTTTAGTCCAAGTTTTCAAAGGCTTTCATGAACCACCAATCCGATGACAAAACTATTTTTTAGCCACTTCAGACATATGTTGAAATTTTTGTGCAAGATTCAAGGATAGAGACGAATGTCTTTGAGCATCAGGAAAACGGAAAAATACTATGGAGATTGACTAATTGGTTATACTTTATCAACGGAACATGGCTGGATCCTAGAATGATACTCTGGGCTCTATTTATCCTATGGGTGAGCATTGGTCCAGATTCAATCTTGAACCGATCTTAGACTGGCCCAATCTTGCTAATCTTGGTCCGATTTCCAGAGGGATTGGATCAGTCCTTTGTTTTAGAATCCCTAGACTAGCACTGTGTGGGTTGATTTTTGTTCCTAAGAGTTTTGGGTTGGTTCAAACTGAATCGACCATGATTGTATATATTATATATATATTGTACATTTAAATATAATATATTTTAGATATATTGTATATAATATTCTTTTATTTATGCTAAAGAGTGAACCCTAACTTAAACAGTGTTAAACAGCATTCTCCTTCTCTGATACTCTTGTTTTCTTCTTTCTTTTTTATCTTCTTTAATTTGCCAAGTAAAATTCAGAGAAACAACTTCACTAGTGAGTAACCTTACCTCGCTTGACACTCGTTGCTTGCCTCTTGACGCTCAATGCTAGCCTAACTCGTGGCTCAATGCTTATTATGCTCGATGCTCGATGCTCAATGCTTGCTACTTCATGCGCTCACTGCTCCATAATGACATTGCTTACCTCTTTTCGTTGGCCTCATTCATTACTAAGTAAATCGGTTGGTCCCGAATTGACCTTAAAATCAGACCAAACCTATATGGTTGGTCCAGTTCTCAGTCCAAAGTTCAATTAGGTTGATCCACGATCCCAAAAAATTGGGGATCAACACTATGTGGTTGATCCCTTGGTTAGGTATTGGATGGGTCCAACCCAAATCATGCTCACCCCAAATTTTTCCGATGATTCCAAGTTGTAACTCTTGTCGCATTATTGGGCTGGATGAGCACTCATATCGAGGACTATCTATTTTCTTGAGCCACTTCATACAAATGAGATTGAATAATTGGTTAGTCTTTGAAGATCCAAAAGAAGACTTTGTGGTCTTTGTCTATTCGAAGTTTCCAAGTTCTAAAATTTGGCAAGTTACTGGGTTTTCATGAACAACCACCAAGAAAACCAATTATTTCTTGAGCGACTTCATATATATGTTGAAATATCGTCGCGAGATTCAAAGACAATTAAGAGGGAACGTATTTGTTATTATTATTTTAAAATGTTGAGTAAATCGTGTTACACCCTAACATTAGGGTATGCGACAATCCCATTACTATGGTCAAATAAATACGACGTCCCATGATGCATCGTTGACCATTCTTTTTATGTTTTAACTATGCATATGCAGAAATGAAACATCAAACACTCGATAAAAAACAACGGTAGGGATAGCCAGAAAAATAAACAACACAAAAATGACCTCGCAATTTAATTTATTTACTATATTAACCCTTGGGAGCAAGTATTTGTCTAGCCTTACAGATGGGCACTATTTCGACTACCATCAAAAAGATATAAGGGGGCAAAAGGGTTAGGCTGTGCATAGTAACCATTCTATTTCTATTTTTAGAACAAATTTCTATTTCAGACCTGTTTCTGAAATAGAAATCCGTTTAGTAAAATAATTTCTTTTTTCTATTTCTGGAATAGATTTCAATTTCGCAAATAGATTTGGAATAAAGATCAGAAATAAAAAAATTTTACTTTTTTATTTCTAGAATAGAAATCAGAAATTGTTTCTCTTTCTTACTTCTTACTCGAAGGAGTTTCTAGCCGTTCGCTGCTCACCACCACCCCCGCTCACTAGCCATAGCTACCACCAGTCGCCGCTGTCGCCGCCTTGTCACGCCCTGATCCTCAAGCTCGTGACAACCCCAATTCACTTGAGGTCTAAACGTATGACGTCTCAGATACTATCGTCGACCAACTCATTTTATCTTATCATTAAACACGTGCGGAAACAAAACAACACCCCAACCAACAAACAACAGGGATAGTAGCCAATACAATAGAGGAAAGACAAGAACACCATTTTATTTATCTACAAGGTTAGCTTGAATAATAGCATATATATATACACACGCCTTATTACAAGCGACATACTAAGGCTCACTCAAAAAAAGACCGGCCCAACTAACCTATCTCTGCACTGGTGGGGGAGGGCTCGCCAAAAAGAGATTAGGCCACAGATGCCTAATCGCTATGCTCCGAAGGATCGGTCTCTTCAGTCATCGGGTTGAAGATCTTGCCATCAGAGGGATCAAGGTCCATAGGATCCCAGACCTTGTTAGTCGGCCCCACAAGTAGGACCGATCCATCGAAACCCCTTAGGGGACCGTACAACATGTTCCCCATCTGAATGAACCACACCTTAGAGACGTGAGGCACGTAGTGGTCTCTCGATCCCTCGTCCACTCACACTGTCGTCACATAGTGCTCATACACAAAATTGCGACCTAGGATGAGCCGCGTGGTAATGGTGGTGCTCATGTCCACGAGGACACCGAACCTCACTGGATACTATGTCATTCTAAAGTCTTGAAAATTATTAACCACAACGGGATGAGATAACTCAATAAGTTAAAGTCCAAAGCATCGGTTAGGAACTCTGCTCGCCTCAAGGTAGTCTAACATACAACCTAGTCTCAGTAATCAATCCCAATATCACACCTCGGAGAATCATTATCAAAAGAAAGTTCAATAATCAGATGCAACCACAGGCGACCCTACCTTGCCTTAGCACATGCAACCTATAGAAACTATCATTCAAATCATAACAAGATTAAGAGGCATGCAAATAATTAGGGCACTGCATATAATTTTCTCATGTCTCATTATCTACACGTGCTCCAATTATTACGACCCCCTGGGCCACAACACACCATTATGGTTGGCAGTCAACTAGTCCTAAACCAGGCATCGTTCTCCCCTGCGAGGCATGGCGACATCATGGGCTTTTCCCACCGATGACATTTCCTAAGGAGTATGGGTCCGGCCTCTACCGCAATTCTGCATTTGACCACTATTAGGCGACCCAATGGCCACGACACAACCCTAAAGGATTGTCAGTCATTTGACAGCGTGGGGCTCTCCTCTTAATATGACCATACAACACATCATCAACCAATTCATTCTTTTCTTTGCTTTGTCGTGAATGCAACATAGTTCATGCTCATACGACATGCTATTGTAGTTAATACACGTATAATAAAATGCAACAATGTCCGACAGTCATGTACAATAGCAACGGTCCAATTAGTCACGAAAGTTGCAACAATCAACAATTAATTAATCACATGCTTCAACGGCAAATAACAATCAATTATCAGTCAAGTACACCTCATAATTCCCATAAAATAATCGATATTTAACAATACTATTAACAACAATTAATCCACTTAAACAACTACATTTCCAAAACCTTTATTAAACAATATCATGTCCCTTAATAGCCAAACAATTACTCACAATCCACCTTAGAAAAATAGGCCTTAATAATTTTTCTCACGAAATTTCTCAATTAAAACCATTTATGATGAATAATCACAATTAATTATTTTTCCCAAAAATAGTTAATAATAATTCGAAATTATAAAATAATATAATTAATAATTAATTATAATTCCGAAAATAATAAATAATTATGATTTATTCCAAAAATAATAATATTAATATTAATTAATACTAACCATGGTTACTATTCTAACCCAACTACGGTTAACTAACAAAACCAAGGTTACTTTAATCTAACCGCGGTTATTTTAATCAACTACAGTTACTTTATTCTAACTATGGGTAACACTAAACCAAATCAATCCCTAATATTAAAAAGCTAATCCATCATCATTCGTAAGCATAATCTAAGAATTAAACTAATTAAACTACTCCTAAGTAAGATTAACCCCTAACTAAGGGATTAGGAAATTAACTCACGTGGCATAAAAATTCAACAACACCGAAGTGACGGCAAGAGCGATGGCTACATGAGGTTAGCTCGGGGATGGTGACAGACCACAAACGTCGGCTGATTCTGGCCAAAATAGCGCTGGTGTTTCTATTTGGGTGGAAAAAGGCAGCAGTTGCTCCAGCGGTCGAACGAGTGGCCAACGGTGAACGATTGGCCTTTGGACGACGATGGCTCCACGCTAGACAATGTCAACAACTCTTGTGACGGCAGCAAGGGCGGCAACCAACGGTGGACAAAAAGTGGCGGCAAAGTGAGGGGAAAAAGGGAAGAGAAAAGAGAGAGTGTGGCTGAGGGGGTGGTCGGCGACAAGGGTTGAAGGAGAGAGAGAGAGTAGCTGGTTAAGCTTGTGCAATAAGCTAAGGTGAGTGGCAAGCCCACTTGCTCTAAGGGGCCAATGAGAAGCAAACAAGACAAAGCCAAAAATTCGAATTATAAAAAATATTTAAAAATTGAAAATTCATAAAAATTGAAAAATTCTTATAAATTAAGGAAATTACAAAAAAATTTAGAAAATTCCAAATAAATAGAATTCCTCGAAAAGCTTTTAAAAAATAGCTTTTAAGTAATCTTCTCTTAAAAGTAAGTTTTCTTATTTAAGATTGTGCTCAAATTTGAACAAGCCTTTAAGACTCTACCTTAGAGTTTTGAATGTCCTTAGAGACAAATGTCATTATTTGTGTAGTTCCGATATGATGATTATGGCTTCCCCTTAATCTACTTAGGATTGGCATTTACTTATCTTGTAATGCTAATGCTCGTTGTCCCATGCAATTTATTTAATGCTTCCTTTGGTTGTTGATTGTTATTTTAGTGAGTATGCACTTGTATAATTACCTCACATGTTACTGAATAGGTCTAAAATCAATCTAGACTGCCTGGCAAAAATATTTTTGAAATAAATAAGATTAGGTATCAAAAGGACATTAATTGTTTGATTAGTGTAATCAAATTCCCGACCTTAGACTTTCTAGTTACGTAGGAAGTGAGATACACTTCTATACTTCACTTGGTTTTTAGTTGACCCCAATAAGTTAGTGGCGGCTCTTCATTAGGAAGCTTTTATGAACATCCTAATGTTGCCCAGGATCTAGGCTTATGAGAGCCCGCACCTAGTCATGGATCATTAGCCCGTTCTTTAGGCAATACTTTGAAACTTATGCCTATTTCCCTTCGGACGGAAAAGATAGGTCGCAACACCCACATTGAGGACCATTTGCCGAACACTTCAGTCTCTGTGTGGAACGAGAGAACTATCTTTTAAACCAAATCTCCAATAGCAAAGCATTTAATTTTCATATGCTTGTTGTAAGCTCTCGCTACTCTCTTCTTTTGTGCAATCACATGATCTAACGTCGCAAATCTTACTTGGTCTAATTCATCCAATTGCATATACATTGTTTCATCATATTCTTCTGGCAATATCTCACTTTGGAGTCGCACTCTTAATGAATGTACCGTAATCTCCAATGGTAAAACTGCTTCTTGACCACACATTAATAAGAGCTTGTTCATGTTGCTAATCTCTTCGACGTGCGGCAAGCCCATAATACAGTCAAGAGCGTTGTGTCCCATTCCCTTGGGTTTTCATCGAGGTGTTTTTTCATCAAATTAATAATAACCTTATTGGACGCCTTGACTTGTCCATTGACTTGTGCATAATAAGGTGTCAAGTAGACCATCTTTATCCCCTGAGGTTCTACGAAGTAAAAAACTTCTGTACCAGTGAAGACAGTCCCTTGATCAACAAAAATGATCTTGGGAATCCCAAAATGATGTATGATATGCTTCTCAATGAACTCCTTAACCATTTTCTTGGTAATACTCTTATACGACACAGCTTCCACCTACTTGGTGAAGTAGTTAGTAGCAAGCAATATGCTTTTTGGTCTAAGGTGGGTGTATTTTTCTGATGATATCCATTGCCCAACCTCTAAATGGCCATGGCTTCACTATTGGCTTTAGCAAGGTGGCCAGGCCATGTTAGATCGGGCCATGTATTTGGGAAGCTTTACATCCTCTTGCATAGTCTATGTAATCTTGGCTTATTGTGGGCCAAAAATAACCATGACGCAGCAATAGCCATTTCAACTTAACGCCAGCCTGATGGGCTCCACAAATCCCATCACGGACCCAAGCCATTGCTAAAACTGCTTCCTTTTTGTCTAAATATCTCAACAACGCTCCTTCTATGGTATGTCGATAAAGCTCTTCACCAAGCAGGACATACTTTAGAGTTTGCTTAGTTTCTTATCTCGTGATTGGGGATTCTTCAAATATTTAATTATTGGTATCTTCCAATCTACATTATCTCTCTTCTTTTCAGCTTCAACAACCATAATAAGTTGAGACATTGGTGGTAATGCTTTCGTCTCGATTACTAAGGTATGTGCTAGCTCCTTTGAAATGCAATAACTAGAGGCCATTTGAGCAAGCTCATTGGCTTCCACATTTTAATACCGCAGTATATGCAAAAGCTCAGAGTCAGGAAGTTTATCCAGCAATTCCTTTGGTTTTTGATAATGATCAATAATTTTTCATTGAGACACTAATACTCCCCGCTTACTGCATTATAACTAACTGCGAGTCACCCATGATCTTGACGGATTGTATACCCTGTAAGATCATTAAACAGAAAGTTCTTCTCATGCTTGATGAACAAAAACTCAAGCACAATAGAGTTTTATGCGGAAACATGATCAAAATTAAATCTAACCTCCAGCCATTGTCCGAACTTACGTTCGTCAGAAATCTACGGGAACTTCACGGCGATCTGACCGCAATTAGGGCGTACTTCTACTAACCCAATCCCCTCGCTTACTGATGGTGTATTCCAAAAATGAGAGGGTTTGTGTTAGACCTTGTGATCACCCTAAAAGTTGAACGTTCGTCCTTATAAACCGTCTTCCATCAAGACGGTTACTGAATGGGCGGTTGTCACAAAATGTACGAAGCGTGGAAAAAACCGCACGTGGAATAACAGCTCGTCAAAAAAATAAAAAAGTGGGTCAATATTAAATACCCCAAAATGTGGGATCACATATTAATATTACATTCTCCCACTTGATCCCAACATTTTCATGAACAATTATCCAACCAATCCACGAAACTTTATGCTTAAGAAAGGAAACAAGACACATGAATCATGGCGACATGTCATCTTAAAGCGAGTAATATCTTCCATGTATCACAATGCACTTATTCCTTTTATATTAGCCCATATGTGACAACACATCTTAATGAATAAACCCTATGTTTATTCCAAAACCAATGATAATTGTTATTCTCATAAAGAACTGAATGTGTACACCAAAGTTGAGAATAACATTACAACTGAATAAGAGTTTCATACAACAAAGATCGTTCACATGACGATAGATTACATAATAGGACCTAGTCCTATACTAGTTACATGATCCTTATACTTCATTGGTGGCATGCCTTTAGTCAAAGGATCAGCTATTATCAATTCAGTGCGAACATGTTCAATGACCACTTTATTCTCCTTAACACGTTCCCTTATGGCTAAATACTTTATGTTGATATGCTTACTTCGACTGCCACTTTTGGCATTTTTAGCCATAAAAACCGCAGCTGAATTGTCACAATATATCCTTAATGGCCTAGAAATAGAATCAACAATTCTAAGCCCAGAAATGAAACTCTTCAACCATACACCATGCGAGGTAGCCTCAAAACAAGAAACGAACTCAGCCTCCATAGTGGAAGTAGCGGTCAAAGTCTGCTTCGCACTTCTCCATGACACGGCTCCGCCAGCTAACATAAAAATATATCCAGATGTTGATTTTCGAGAATCAACGCAACCAGCAAAGTCCGCATCCGAATAACCAACTACTTCCAAGTTGTCAGTCCGTCTATACATAAGCATGTGATCTTTGGTACCTTGAAGGTATCTCATTACTTTCTTTGCAGCTTTCCAGTGGTCTATACCCGGATTACTCTGATATCTTCCCAACATTCCCACATCAAATGCAATGTCAGGTCGAGTGCAAACCTGAGCATACATCAGGCTTCCGACAGCAGAAGCATATGGAATGTTTTTCATTTGTTCCCTTTCTAGATCATTCTTCGGGCATTGGTTCAAATTGAACCTATCACCCTTCACAATGGGTGCTATACTTGGTGAACAATCTTTCATCCGAAATCTTTCTAAGACCTTATTGATATAGGTTTCTTGAGATAGTCCTAAAATTCCTTGAGATCTATCTCTATGGATCTTAATGCCAATGACATAAGATGCCTCACCCATATCTTTCATGTCAAAACTCTTAGAAAGAAATCGTTTCACCTCATGTAGCAACCCTTTATCATTGGTCGCAAGTAGAATATCATCCACATACAGCACAAGAAAACAAATTTTGCTCCCACTAACCTTCTGGTATATACATTGATCCATGACATTTTCTACAAAACCGAATGAAGAGATCACATCATGGAACCTTAAGTACCATTGGCGGGATGCTTGTTTCAAGCCATATATAGACTTCTTAAGCTTGCACACCAAATGCTCACCTTTACTAGAGATGAATCCTTCAGGTTGTTTCATATACACCTCCTCCTCTAGTTCCCCATTGAGAAATGCCGTTTTCACATCCATTTGATGTAATTCCATATCAAAATGGGCAACCAATGCCAAAATAATACGAAGAGAATCTTTCTTGAATACAGGAGAAAATGTCTCCGTGTAGTCGATTCCTTTCTTTTGAGTGAATCCTTTGGCAACAAGTCTAGTTTTGTATCTCTTAATGTTGCCTAATGAGTCTTTCTTAGTTTTGAAGACCCATTTACAACCAATGGCCTTCGCACCATCAGGCAACTCAACTAAATCCCAGACTTCATTTGATGCCATAGAACTCATCTCTTCCTTCATGGCATTGTACCACAAATTGGATTCATCACTACTCATGGCTTGTGAAAACGTTTCAGGGTCATTCTCAACTCCAATATTATAGTCAGATTCTTGTAGATACACAATATAATCACTAGGAACTGCTGCTTTCGTTATTCTAGTAGACTCTCTTAATGTTGTATCAACTGGTTGTTCAACAGTTTCTGGTACTTGCTGAACAACGGGATCTACTAGACCAATATCAGCAGGTTGTGGAACTTCAATGGTTTGTTGTTCAATAGCCGGTTGAAATGTAGGGGCATTATGAACAACAACCAACTTAATACTTGAGGTGGGAGATTGGGTATCTGAATGATCCTTTTCAAGAATAAGTTCCTTCAAATGATCGCTCCCACTAATCAAGTCATTTTCAAGAAACTTAGTATTTCTTGATTCCACAATCCTAGTAGTGTGAGATGGACAATAGAACCTGTACCCCTTGGACTTTTCGGCATATCCAATGAAATACCCACTTATAGTCTTTGGGTCTAACTTCTTTTCTTGTGGATTATAAACTCTCACTTCAGACGGGCATCCCCAAACGCGTACATGTCTCAAACTTGGCTTCCAACCCTTGAATAACTCAAAAGGCGTCCTTGGGATAGCCTTGGTTAGAACTCGGTTCAATATGTACACTGCCGTCTTAAGAGCTTCAGTCCACAAGGACTTAGGAAGTTTAGAGCTACAAAGCATACTTCGCACCATGTCCAATAAAGTTCGGTTTCTTCTTTTTGCTACACCATTTTGGTCCGGAGAACCAGGCATAGTGTATTGGGCAACTATCCCATTCTCTTGAAGAAACTTCGCAAATGGACCAGGTGCTTGTCCATCCTCAGTGTATCTACCATAGAATTCTCCACCTCTATCTAACCTCACGATCTTAATTTGCTTACCGCATTGTTTCTCTACTTCCGCTTTAAATACCTTAAAGGCATCTAATGCTTCATTTTTATTATGAAGCAAGTAGAGATACATGTAACGTGAGTAATCATCAATGAATGAGATAAAGTATTTCTGACCATATGAGTCCATATCAGGACTACAAATATCAGTATGTATGATTTCTAATATGTCCGTACTCCTCTTGGCACCTTTCTTTGTCTTGTTGGTCTGCTTTCCCTTTATGCAGTCCATACAAGTGTCAAAATCAGTAAAATCCAAAGTACTAAGTACTCCATCATTTACTAGTCGTTTAATTCTTTCTATGGAGATATGTCCCAATCTCCGGTGCCACAACATAGAGGAATCTTCATTCACAACACATCGTTTCACACCAGCATTATCATGAACATGCATCGCATCAAAATAGGCATTATCTTGCAAATTAATTCGAAAAAGACCATCAGACAAAGTACCACTCCCAACAATTTTAGATTTAAACAACAAACTAAAGTTTGAACCTGAAAAGTGAAAAGAGTAACCTAAAGGTACAAGTCTTGAAACTGAAATTAAGTTTCTAGAGAAACTAGGTACATAAAAGGTCCTTTCCAAATTCAAAACAAAGCCACTATCGAGAACTAAACTGCATGTCCCAATAGCTTCCACATGCAAACGCATCTTGTTTCCCGAATAAATGCATTGTTCACTTCCCACTGGCTTCCTTTGGTTTTGAAAACCCTGCAAGGAATTCGAAATATGGATTGTAGAACCAGAATCAATCCACCAAGTGTTGCGACTCACATCAGCCATATTAGATTCATAACAAACATAAGAGATTAGATTACCTTTCTTCTCGAGCCAGGCTTGAAATCTGACGCAATCCTTCTTCATATGCCCCTTCTTTTTACAAAAGAAACATTTGCATTCTTTCTTAATGTCAGCTTGGGGAGGTATTTTACCTTTTCCCTTATTCTTGCCATGACCTATACTCTTTCCTTGTGTTGCCAAATGAACACTTTCTCCCGATTCCATAATCAGCCTTTCTTCCTCTTGAACACACATGGTCATAAGTTCATTAATTGACCATTTATTCTTATGTGTGTTGTAAGAGATCTTGAAAGGTGCATACTGTTGTGGAAGAGTGTTCAAAATGTAGTACACAAGAAAAGACTCAGATATCTCAACCTCAAGGTTCTTCAATTGAGCTGCAATATCCCTCATCTTCATGATGTGCTCACGCACACCTCTAACACTAGTGGGCTTCATGGATGAAAACTTCATAATCAGGGTCATAGCATGCGCCTTCTCAGAACTCTCAAACTGCGCATCAATGGCTTTCAATAAAGCCTTAGCATTGCTATGCTGAGCAATCGAACCACGAATACTAGGAGACAAACTTGCCCTTATGAACATCACACTAAGGCGGTTGGACCGCTCCCATTGTTCATAAAGGGATTTCTCAACTGCAGTGCTCGAATCAGTAGGAGCAGGTGGTTCGTCTTTCCTTATAGCATAGTCAATGTCCATGCACCCCAATTGAAGAAGAATTAACTCCTTCCAAACTTTATAGTTTTCACCATTCAGCATGGGAACATCACACTTAAATTCAGAAAAATTCACGGGTTGCAAAACTGCATATCAAATAATCATGCTTATGTCACAAAATATGAGGCAAAATTTACATAAATCATGCTTTACCAATGTAAAACATGGCACATAATATGAATCACATAACATAAAAACTACCTGTGGGCTAAGTTTTTAATTTAAATAGATTCATAATAACTTTATGAAGAAACTATCATATTATATTCCTTTCCTTAATCCCTGTGGGTAAATTAAGAAAAATAATATGATATTTCAACCTAATTAATCATATTAATATAATGAAAATTCCTGTGGAATAAAATTCATCATATTAATAAGATTAATTACAATAAATGTCCATTTCCAAATGTGATCCGGAGACACTTAATATATATTTCAACTAATTAAAGATGTTGTGGCTACTCTCTAATTAATTAAAATATATGGATCACTAGACAATTTAATTTCATACATAAAATACTCACAAATGCATCAAGGGCAGAATGGTAATTTAATACCACAAGGACAGAACAGTAAATACATTAATCAGAGGAAAAATAATAAATTAATTCAGCCAAGGGCAGAATCGTAAATTCAATCGGCAAGGGGCAAAATTGTAAAATCCACAAAAGGGGGCAAAACTGTAAAAACCGGTGGGTCCGCGGCCACGGCGCGTGCAGCGCACGCGCCTACCCTTAGGCGAGCGCGTGGCGCTCACGCGCCTTCTTCACCGCCCGGGCGCGTGAGACGCACGCGCGGGCAGTTGCGCGCGCGTGGGGGCCACGCGCCTTCTGCCTTCGCGCGGACGACCGATTTTCGGTCGGTTTTTCGCCGTCTCCGCCGCACTTTCGACGAATGGGTCTCCTCCGGCAGCCGATTTTAGACCAAAATAATTAGTGGGTGTTGGAGAACACATCGGTGCGACCACATAGACCCAAAAATCGGCAAAAATGATCAAGAAATTGGTCTAAATCAAGCAAAAATTCCCTTTATGCAAACCCTTGGCCACCACGACTTCCACCGCTCGATTAGCCTCCGGCGGTCACCGATATGCCGGAAAACTTACAGGCATTCTACCCCATGGCGGTGCGACCGTACTGGTCCGAAGTCGGGCGATGGGTCGCCGGAATTTCGCCGGAAACAACAAATTTCTCTCTAAACCCCAATTCCGATTTACTGTTCATTTAATTCCGAAAAATGCACCCAAAAATTCGCAAAAAACAAGGCAGAGGCATTAACATGCTCTGATACCAAATGTCAGATTATCGAACAGAATGTTTTTCTCATGCTTGATGAACAAAAACTCAAGCACAATAGAATTTTATGCGAAAACAGGATCAAAAATTTATCTAACCTCCAGCCATTGTTCAAATTTGCATTCCTCGAAAATCCACGGGAACTTCACGGCGATCCGACCGTAGTTAGGGCGCACTTCTACTAACCCAATCCCCTCGCGTACTGATGGTGTATTCCAAAATGAGAGGATTTGTGTTAGACCTTGTGTTCGCCCTAAAAGTTGAACGTTCGTCCTTATAAACCATCTTCCATCAAGACGGTTACTGAATGGGCGGTTGTCACGAAAAGGTACGAAGTGTGGAAAAAACCGCACGTGGAATAACCGCTCGTCAAAAATAAAAATGTGGGTCAATATTAATGGTAAGTTTTATTTAAAAAACTATACCCCAAATGTGGGATCACATATTAATATTACAAGACGGACTCAAAATACGACATTTGATGGGTTCATATAATTTTCTTTTTAATGTTTCTTCAAGTAGCATGATTTGACACATAAATATCACTCCAAAATATAGTATGCAGGGATGCTTCAGAATCATCCTCTCAACTGCTATGAGTTACAAAACCAAATCAAATCAAATGGATTCACGTTTGACATGCACTTATTGTAGAAAAATCCTTTCACAGGAAGGATGCGTGAACAATGTATTTTGGGCCGTCCACACTCATCAGTAGTGAAAAGATGTTGTGATATTAATAAACAGGAAAAACATTAGTTCTTGACAGGATAATGAGTTATTCAAGCTGGTTCAGAAGTTAGAACAAAATACAACTCTAACTGGATTGTACTTACTTTGGCTAGCTGAATCACTGGCATATCCACGTAGTTGTCTGGAAATAAGGAAGTCGTATAATCTATTCCTCCATTTTCAGGATGGAAGAGATGGCGAGAAAAAATGCCTACCCAATTGACACACACAGATGCCTAACCTTCTCATCATCAAACATCTTGGACTTCCAAATACCATATCAATTGTATCAGATTTTGAGACCCAAACCTGGTCCATAGCTAGCATCTCACAATCATGCAATTGCAGAGATTTCAGATTCTTGAAGCTTGAAGGATCAGGCAAATCAACCAAAGAATTGCATCCATAGATGCACAAGTCTTCCAGTGAATCTAATCTTCCTTGAATCTTGACAAGATTATGACACTGCTGTAGATCAAGTTTGGTGAGTTTCTTCAGGTTCGAGAGATCAGGCAATCTCTCAAGTAGAGGGAGCTCACCTAGCTTTAGCACTATCAGCTTCTCCAAACCCTCAAAGCTTTGAATCTCAGTAAGACTATGACACTGCAGCAGGTGAAGTTCAGTTAGCTTCTTCAAGTTTGAAAGATTTGGTAATTTATCGAGTTGTAGAATACCTATGAGCTTCAAAATTCTCAGGTTTCCCAAGCTTTGAATACTTTGAAGATCGATCAGATTAAGACAGTGTCCCAATTGCAGTTCATTGAGCTTCTTTAAGTTTGAAAGATTGAGTAATCTCTCATGTGTATTCAATGCTCTAAGGTCCAAAATTTGAAGATTCTTCAGACCTTCAAGGCCATGGACATCTGTTATTGCAGAAGAATAGATCCTCAGCTCTGATAGTTCCTCGAAATTTGATAGATCTATCGATGTTTCCAATGATCGAGAGGATTTAATTAGCAAGCACAATAAACTTGATGGAAGGCTAGGGAGAATCTGTAGGTTAAAACAAAGAAGTTCAAGTCTTTTGAGTTCAGAGAGAAGACCAATGTCTCCATGGAGGACAGTTATGGTGTCACAGGACAACTTTAGAGATTCCAGATTGCATAAATTTCCAATCCACCTTGGTGATGGATCCCATTCAAGCTCAGTCGTATCCACGAAAGTAGAATCCTCTTCAGCCAAACAGAAATTGGGAACTTGTGAAATCTCCAAATTCAGCTCTGTCAGATTTATCAGGTTTGAGAGATCTGGAAGTGTCTTCATCGAATCAGTACCAATATGCAAACTGAGGAGGCTTTCAGGAAGCTTTGGGATGTTGCATATTCTAGTATTTGAAAAATTCAAGATCTCCAAAGATGATAATCTCCCAATATCTTCAGGGATTGTCCCCTCCAAACGTTGGCAGAACTCTGCATCTATCTCTTTCAACTTCTCCAACATCCCAATTGCACTGGGTATACTTCTTATGGAACTACCACGCATCCTTAGTATTTTCAAATTCTTCAAGTTCCCAAGTGATTTAGGCAACTCTACAATATGTGTGTGGGACAGATTCAGCATGACTAGTGATTCCAGATTGCAAATCGAGTCTGGAATTTTCTTGAGCAACTTACACCCACTCAGAGACAACTGTTCAAGCTTTATGAGCACTCTAATCTCTAGAGGAGGTTGAGAAACTGCAACATTTTCCAAAGGGAGCCTTGATAGAGAGGTTAAGTTACCAATCGAACTGCAGTTATTTACTAACAGCCCTGGGACTTCTCTTATGGAAGTGCAATCAATGAGAAGTTCCTCCAGCGATTCTAAGTTGGCCATCTCTTCTGGCAGCTTGCAAAGTTTACGACAGAACTTCAAGTTCAAAAGAACTAACTGCGTCAACTGCCCTATAGATTTGTCAATCTGAGTCAAACTTCCACAGCTTTCAAGGATCAGCTGCTCTAAATTTATATTTGAAGATAAGTCAGGAGTTTTATGCATTTGTGCACAACCGGTCAAATTCAAAACTTTTAACTTCCTTGCCATCTGTACCAAAGCGATCAATAATTAAACCATCATGGATTGAATAAAGACGCTGCAACTACAAAAATATAGTGGGTATCACTAAAAAAAAAATAGTACCTTTATATGACTCCAACCATCCCAACTTTCTGAAAACTTACTCCATGATAGATCAAGAATGACCATGTTCATCATGGAAAAAGTAGTCAATGTAAGTACTGGAGGAAAATTATGCCATGAAAGCCATCTCAGCTCAGATAGGATGGGTGAATTCGTAGAGAAACTATTTGTTGGAAAGCCACTTGTAGGCCAATTATCCAAGACAGGCCTCATTTCTAGGTATCTCAGATTTGATAGCCTCCCTAACTCTTCATTAGTAAAAGACTGCTGCAAATGGTGGTCAAACTCCAGACAAAGAGCTTTTGTGTATTTTGTTCCCTATAAAGAGAATAAAAAAAGAGACAAGTAAATGATATTTAGTCCAAAAAAAAGAGAGACAAGTAAATGATAGTTAAGCAACAAATAATCCTCCCTTCAAACATGAAAGCAATATGAGCATTGCTTACAGATATATATGTCACTAGAGCAATTAGTGGACAAGAATTTCGAATAAGTCCCCTTATTTTAAGTGAACAATCAATGTGAAAAGGCATAAAATGTATCAATGTGATGGAAACAAAAGTACGCAAATGCAATTTTACCTTCTTTCCTATCACAACCTTCGAAGCTTCCTTAGGATTCCATAATATGGTCTGTCTCTCAAGTTGCATGTCACATTCTTGGTGAACAATGTCTCTACCAAAGTCTCTTAGCTGATTGTGCATCCATAGCCTATTATCCTTTCCAATTTTTATCAAAGACATCTGCTGAAGGGCTTGAAGACCTTCACCTGGGAAGAGATTGGAATCATTCCATATATGAAACACAACCCTTTTATCAAATCCAATGAAAAGACAAGCCATATCAAGAAAAATCTGCTTTTGCCATTCATCCAAAGCATCATAAGATATTTTCAACACTCTCTTGACTTCCTCACGAGGAACCTTTTCGAACTTCTTCATTATATCACCCCAATGATCTTTGCTTTTATGCGATAGGAGTGAACCTATAACCTTAAGAGCAAGAGGAAGTCCTCCCGTTATTTTTACCACTTCATTGGAAAAATTAGCATGCTCATCCAAAGGATGATCTCTTCCAAAAGCATGTTTGCAAAAAAGTTGAAGAGATTGCCTGAAGTCCATTCCAGTAAGCTCATAAGGACAACAGGCCTCAGGCACGTTGAAGACATCCTTGTTTCTACTGGTGATAATTATCCTACTTCCTAAACCAAAACAAACTGGGCTTCCCATAAGTTCATCCAAATGACTCTTTTCATTGACATCATCAAGTAGAACCAGAACCTTTTTGCCACACAACCTTTCTTTTATTGTCTTAATTCCATCATCAACATTAATAACATTTGGCAAGTTTATTTTGAGGATATCAGAGAGCAGCTGATTCTGCAAATATTCGATGCCCTTTTTCTGTGAAGTTTCTCTGACATTAGAAAGAAAGCAACAATTTTCAAAACGATATGAAAACCTGTTGTAGATGACTTTGGCGAGAGTAGTCTTTCCTACACCCCCCATACCATGGATTCCAAGAATTCTTACATCCTCTGGATCACAAAACATCCTTGTATTGATTTTCTTCACATGACTTTCAACTCCAACCAAGCAGTTGGTCACCAGCAGATAAGCCGTTTTCAACTCATCTATAACCTTTCGGACAACTGTCCTTACCAGTAGTCCATCACCTCTAATACAATGGAAGGGAAAAAGAAAAAACAGTTAGAAGAACAAGGTGAGATCATAGAAACACCCTGCCAAAATTAAAATTCCAAAAATGACATACCTGTTGACCCATCCCATTAGGCTGGTAACGTCCTTGAGAGCAGCTTTCCACTTACTGATATCATTCCCATCAAATTTCTCTTCATGCGAAAGAAAGGCTTTTCCATAAGACCCAGTTTGATAACGAACCTCTGATGGAGTAACATGATGGAAAATGGGCATGACCATCTGTCTCCTTGTTTTCCTACACTCCATCATTTCAACCAACTCATTAAGACACCATTTACTCAACGCATAGTCCTTGGAAAAAATGGGAATTGCAATTTTTGAATGCCTGATAGCTTCGAGCAACTTAGGACCAAACTTCTCTCCAACTCTGAGATCTTCACTGTCTATAAATGTGTGGATTCCAGCTTCTATCAAGTGTCTACGGAGGGAATCTGTAATGCCAAAGCGAGTATCTGGCCCTCTAAAACTCAGGAAAACATCATAGTCATATCCAGATGACATGGAGGTTGTTTCTGTCACAGCTGCTAAACCGCCATTATTGACAGCCAATGAGGATGATGAGTCACTGACAGAAGTTACCTCCATATTTGTTTCTGTCACAGCTGCTAGACCACCATTATTGACAGCCAATGAGGATGATGAGTCACTGACACAAGTTACCTCCATGTTTGTTTCAGTCACAGCTGCTACTCCTTCCCACTTCAGAGATTCCGTGTTCTCACCTGCTTTATGAGAAACGCTAACTGATAATGGCCATAATGAGAATTCAGGCTATAGCAGCATGCATGGCAACCTGAAAGAAATTTATTCCATCCAAACAGAAATTTTTTTTAAAGTTAATCTTAGTAAGATGCAGCCTATTCCTGCAGACGGTAGCTACGACTTGTGAAATAATGAGTCCAAAGTGCTCTTCAATCAGTACATTTTCATAGACTTTCAGCTAATTAAAGGAAATCTCAAGAGGGAAGTTATGTGGTAGTTATTATGGGTGCATTACAATGTAACATTAGCCAAAACAATCCCTTCATCTGAGGGATGACTGTCTATTTCACTTCTGTATTGTATAATACAACTCACCAATCGGTCACCCTGTTTTTCATGACTCTATAGCTGGACTGGACCTAGTGGAACTGAACTTTAAATGAATAATTTGTGAAAAGCAAGTAAAGGTAGCTCATTTCAATTCAGATACAGGCAACAGCATATATTTAAATTCAGAAAAAATCATTATAATCTCAGGTCAATAATATAAACTGAGTGTGGAACATTTTGCTGTGACTCAAAGCATGCAGAAAAAATTTCTGTTGCAAAGGTGTTACCTGAGATGACAACATGAGGCTTTTCCAAAGACAATAATGGTGGCTGTTTGAGGGCCTGCATTTTTGCGGGTTCAACAATATTTCGCATTGTAATTTCATCTTGAGACAGTTCAGAAGAAGACATCATTTGCTCCACCTGAGCCACAGAAGGAGGAGAAGGAGGAGGAGGAGAAGGAGGAGAAGGAGGAGGAGGAGAAGGAGGAGGCAGAGGATGGGCAGGAACAGAAGAAGCTTGAGGTGAATAATTCACAATGGATGATGGAGGAGTTCTTGAAATAAGTGACTTAGGAGAGTGGGCATGAGGACAGGTATCAAAAGGTACTTTTTTAAAAATCTTCAATGATGATGCACCTTTTGATCGGGGAGGAGGAGGAGGAGGAGGAGGAGGAGGAGGAGCCAATAAGGGCGTTTTGGATTGTACAGCAGAAGAAGATGATGAACCTGTGAAATCAGACAGTGAGGATGACTGACCATTCTGTTGCACCGTGTAACCGTATTGTTGATCCAAATAAAAACTTGGTGAAATGGAGGGTGATTTTGTGGCTAATTCAAAAGTTCCAAAAGATCCCTCAAGAGCTGACTGAACAGAAGTTTCTGACAGCGAAGATAGTGTTGGCGGCAGAGTTGAGGTGGACTCAGTATTGGACTGCACTGGCAGTTCTGGAACTCCATTCTCTTCAGGACTTGGTTTTCCACCAATCCCCCTATTGTTGAAGTACTCTAGTGCTCCTAGAGGAGGAAAATCTTAGACAATAAGACCATAGGCTGTTATTACATCCAACTACTAGAGTATGTGAAAGCTTACCATCGACTCTGTCAGCAACTTCCAACACCCCTCCATTGGGCAGATTCCTGTAAGAGAATATCCAGAGTAAGGCCATAGTGGACCAGGATTTATCCATATGCTTCACATCAAGCATCTTGACAGACTAGAATTACACTCATGTAAAACCAAAAGTCCATGTTACTTCATTTCACTGAAGGACGTAACACGCACTTTCTGATGGAGACATTATCCTTCTAGACTAGGAGAGACTGAGTGTCCGTAAACCAACAATTTAGTTGGGGGAGTGGGAGCTACCTGCTGTTGTTGTTCATTGCATCAAATGTGCATAGTAAATGGTCAAACATGAAGAACTAGATGATCCAGTCATAAACTTCGGCAGTTTCTAAAAAATAGACTCACCGTGTCATCTCAGACAAATCATTGTTCGCTTCGATGATCTGGTCAGGCAGTGGCTGTGACTGCCGGTCTTCAATCATCCTCCGTACTTCCGACATCAAAGGGCGCCTCTGACGGAGATCGGAAGCACAAGCCATCGCCACCTGCATCAGTCCCACTAACTCATCCTGGAAATTCTGGTGTTCTCCCAGATCAGGATCGAAATTATCAACAGTCCAGTGCTTTCCGGTTGTGGGCTTAACCAGACGTGCAAGATCAGCCCCATCAGGTATCCCAGTTAGAAGCTCCACAAGCAATACCCCAAAGCTGTAGACATCGTCCTTTTGGAGGTCAGTGGCCTTCGATGCGCCTTTTGGAGGCGCCTGGATGCTGGTCAGGCCGTAATCGGAAACTAGCGGATCGTAGGATGCCGTGAGGAGGACATTGCTTGACTTGATTTTTCCATGGAAGATATTGGGACCTTGAGCGTGCAAGTACTCTATGGCCCGGGCAGTTCCAAGAGCGATGGCATGCCTGATTTCCCAGCTTAGCCGGGTCTTTTCCGACCCTACGTCTCCATGTAAAAGTCCATACAAGCTTCTCAGGGGGACGTAATCAAACAACAGGAGCTGCTCGTCTCTACTGTAGAAGTAAGCCCTCAGCGGGAGTAGATTCTCGTGTCGCATCACTCCCAACGCATTCATCGTCTTCCTGAATTCGCCCACGGGTAAGGCCACATCCCTCAGCCTCTTCACAACCACGGTCTTCCCGTCCTCCAGGACCGTCTTGTAAGACGTCCCCATGGTCCCTTTACCCAAATCCTCAGCACTGCTCCTCAACAAGTAGTTCAAATCAAACTCCTTCGCCGAAGGGTCCAAGAAGACAAGCTTGTTCGCTGCGCGTGTCGGCTTCTCGCCCCGATTTCCCGCTCCCGGTGGCCTGAGCGGCGGATTGGCCGCTTCCAGTGCTCGACTCCTGTTACCTGACCTTCGCCAGAGATCAATGAGAGTTCCTGACATTACAACCAGAAAAAAAAAAAAAAAAAACCCAGAACGATACAATCACAGTATGCCCAGCTATGGCAGCATGAAGCGATTCTTTCTCTCCGGCACCTTCAGTCTCGTTAGCTCCATATCACCTTCCCTCCCGGTCAACGATACCTTTAGTAGGAAAAGTGTCTTTGGCGTAAGAAAAAGCTACTTTTTGGAAGAAAATATTGTACCCTCGGATTCCAGTGTCTTAAAATCCTCACCGAGCGACACGTGTCGTTCGGGCTCACGCTGGTATTCAGCCCTTAAGTCACTGTTCACAGATGGTTTTCCGATCATAAGGGCGATTTCAGCGATTTACTTTCCCTCTCCAAACAGTACCAATCAAGTCAGCAACAGTTTAATCAAATCAAGTTGGGCGGATGCCCCTCCGTCTCTCTCCCCCTCTTAGTTAATTTCAAATTAAAGGGAGGGAGGGAGGGAGGGAGAGTTTTTTTTTATACTATTCTTCTTTGTCGACTCTCCCCTCCCCCGCCCGACTTCGCTCATTCTCCGACCGACGACATAACCAGCCGTCTGATGAATCCCGCCGCCGTTGGTGCCGCATCCGCCAGTCCGCCCCACAACCAAACCACGCCAAACCACGTTGTTTTCGAACCCATCTCTCTTGACTCGCTCTGTCTCACACTCTCCGCCACCGCCCGACTTCACAATCTCGTTCTCTGCCTCCGCCAAGGTACCGACTTTCTTTGCATTTACTCTAATTGTGCAATTTTTTCCATCGATTCTATTTTTGGTTTTGAAAATAAGCAAGAACCCACCATTTCAAGAGCTAAAGGAAGCCAACCAGTAGCTGATATAATGGCCTACGATTGACCTCTCTGACAAAATCCTTCCCAAATGCATGCTTACAAAAAAGTTGAAGGGCTTGACGTTCTTCCATTGCCTCGACCTCATATTTTTGAGCTGTTACTTTGACCTTTTTGAAGACATCTTGTTTTATAGATGTCACAATAATTCTGCTTCCGGGACCGAAGCCCGTAAGGTCACCCGCAATTTGAGTAAGCTGTTCAGAATCACCCACGTCATCAAGAAAAATTAGAACCTTCATATTGCTGAATCTGTGTTTGATAAAGTGCATAGCCTTGTCAGAAGTACTGAACTCTTGACTTCCCCTATTTACAAGTTGAGAAACTAAATTACTTCGCCAAGTCTTGAGCCCTTCAACTAGGGTATACCTTTCTTGAACATTCTCAATATAGGCACAGCCGTCAAAGAGATGATAGAGTCGGTTGTAGACAATCTTTGCAAGAGTAGTTTTGCCAACCCCAGGCATACCACGTATTCCAACAACGCATCCCTCGTTGCTAAATATTTCAACAGCTTGTCCATCACGAAAGTCAACATCAAGCTTCCTCATAATCTCTTCTACATGATGGTCGATTCCAACTAAAGATTCAGTCACGACTAGGTCAGGCTTCTTTAATCATCGCAAGACGTATGAGACAACTAGCTGTATGAGCTTACGAAGATGCCTACAATGTAAGTAATGAGAAGCTATAACAATCTGTACTTACAATGACTTGACAGTAGATAAAATGTAAGAAAAGGAAGATTGAGTTAAAGACAATGGAACATAACATATCAAAATAAGATTTGCACCAGTTAACCCATAGTTGTTCATTTAATAGATGATACAAAGTCAAATTTATGCTAGAATTTTTCATAGGTGAGGATAACAGAAACTAGTATACTTTTCGAGAAATCCTTTTACAGTTTACAACTTAACGCATATTAGGTGAAACGATAATGAAATCATGCCAAGACTAATCCCTTTTAGGGATTAAATGTATTGAGTATTGACTAAATGATCTATGAAATAAGTTGGCTTATTTTATTATAAAGTTATTGGAGTATCGACTTATGTCCTTTTCGTGGAAGGAAAGGCTGCCTCACCTTACGTATCTAAAGTTTGGAATCCATTCCAATGAGTTGACATTATATGTTTTTTTTCTGAATTATAAAGACAGGGGCCACATGTTATGCAATGATTTCTCTTGTTTTGCCCATCAAATCTTGATCCATGATTATTTCATAATTTGCTAAGGATTTCATTTTTAGGGAGGAAGGTCATATACAAGATGAGAGAATTAGAGGAAAAGCAAGCAAAAATGTTTGTATCATTGGTATCTTAGAAAAATCCATGGAAGGTTCAATGCCACAACCTTTGGAATGTTACCTATACGAGTCCTATGATTTTGGCTCTTCTTTGCCGTCAATAGTCTGTCAACATAATTTTCATTATACATAGTTGATGAAGATGCTAATCTATTTTTGCGACTTACCAAACAAAACAAAAACAAAAAAACAAATCATTTTTGGTCAATCATATTTGACAAATACATATGCATTGATGTAAACTTGACACTATCCACATTTTGTGCTAGGAACTTTTAGACGAGGCAAGAAAGATTTTTTTTTTTTTTCTGAAATCTGATTCATCAAAAGATATGAGGACTTCTTTGTTGAAAATCAAAATTTATATTAACATATCCTTAACATTTATGTTTGTTTATGTAATTTCTGATTTTTGTGGAACACTTGAAGCAATACTTTGGAGATAAATTTAATCTACTTTATTTTGGTTATATAATTAGGTCGAATTGCTGTTTTTGGTTATTACTAGTTAAACCCTACATGACTTAACTTCGAAGGTTGCTGGTTAGGACAGTTTTGGTGTTACTTTAATCCAAATTTAGTACAATTTAGATGCAAGTTTGCCCGTGTAAATTTATCGGATGGCTGAATCACAAGTAATTCTTCACTTATGCTATGTGAAATATATTTTTTTTCTTAAGTATTGGATGAGATTTTCTTTTGCTTGTAGAAGTGCTATTTAAACTACTTTTTGTTATTTTAATTGTAGCATGAAACTTTCCATCTTTCACATGTAATACGTGATATGGAAAAAGATTTTGAATTTGCAATATGAATAGTGTTTTCAAATGAACTTGAAGTATATCATAAGTATGTGGCTTATGCAATCCGCAAAGGATTTGGGGTGAGGAAGGGTAATATGTTTAAAAATAGCAAAGGAGAACTAACCCGATGGACTTTTGTGTGTAATTGTGAGGACCATTCTATCAACTCATATGATAAAGAAAAGAAATATGAGAGGTACGAAGTTAGATGTGGATGTCTTGCTCGTATCAAATTTAAGGTTGACAATGATGTCTATGAAGTCATAGAGTATGTTTTTGAGCATAATCATCCATTTATTCCAGAAGATCAGAAGCATTTGATTAGATGTGGAAGATTGATATATGATAGTTGCAAGAATGTTTTAGTTGGCATGGCTAAAGCTGGTATTGGAGGGACTACGGCATATAAGTTTTTAGCAAATGAAGCTAGAGGAAGCAAAAACTTAGGTTTCAATTTACGTAATTGTCAAAATTATCTGCAGACAAAAAGATCAAATGGTATAGATGAAGGAGATTGTCAAAAACTTCTAAATCATTTTCATTTTATGCAAATGCAAATCCAATATTCTCCTATGCTATACAGGTAGATCAAAATGATAGATTGACAAATTTGTTTTGGAGAGATAGTTTGTCTAAATTTGATTATAATTGTTTTGGTGATGTGCTGATATTTGATACCAAGTATCGCACCAATAGATATGGCATGATATGTGCACCTTTTATTGGGGTTAATCATCATTGGAAGAATACTCGATTTGGAGAAGATTATACATGCGAAAGGTTTGTCTACTTGCAGAAAAAACCAAACTTACGAAAATTAGTGTAAATAAACTGCAGCCTGTAGAGTATCACAAATGGGGTCCTTGTTAGACTCTGCGCCATATTTTCAGAAGTGGCCTCAAACAAGTATATCATGTCAATTCTTTCCTCATAGTTTGTTGCTATGGCTACTAATTCTAGTATTAGCTTCATTCCACATGTTTCTGCTAATGTCAGTTGTGGTTAACATGAAGTTGTGACTAGTCTACGAGATTAAGGCGGGTTTGCATTGAGTTGTTTCATCAAATTAATTGACTAACAATCTGGTAGTTCATAGTTGCTATTGAATCTATCAAAGGATACCACCTTTGTTGAATTTAGGTTGATGAAAATGCTCCCACCACAATAAAGTTAACTGATCCATGTATGAAAAAATATTGAAGTTTCACTCAAGCTTGTGACATTTTCTTTACTCATGAGCAAATGCTTCCCTCGATAAGAGTTCCAAGACAGACAGTGTAGACTCCTTGCCCCCTCACGAGTTTCTCTATGAAGATGTTTCCCATTGCAGTTCGGCAGATCGGAATTTCACATGCAGTGCCGAGCTGCCTTCATTGCCATTGACAATAAAGTGGCTAAGGGACTGTGTTAAGGAAAACCCTTCTTTATACCTTCAGGTAACCCTTCTGTCATTAACAGGATGTCCATAGGAGGTTTCTACTAAAAGAGTCTTGCCAAACTATTTGTAGGGCCAAATGGAATATACATTTGTTTCTACTGTGAGTGCAAAAGAGATTTAGAATTTGAAAGCATATACGGTCTACTCACCTAATCTCGTCATCAGAGTTTGTTTGTTTTTTTTTTAATATTCACCTTGCTGCTGGTGCTTAGTGATACACAATACCAACCTTTCAGGGAAAAATAGAGACAGAAGATGTGTATATAGAAGTTTACATGCTCGTGTATTGGACCATTGGTTATGTAATCTATCTAATTGGTGGACATGCACTGCACAGGTACTTGTCACTGATTCGCTGCATTTGGTAGGGGATGTGCTCAAGCTGTTGAGGAGGTAATGCTGATAGGGAAGGCATTCTTGCTTACAAGTTCACACACCATACAATTTCTTGTCCCTTTCCTCTGCATAATTGCCGAGGCTGTGATTTGTTGTTCATTTAACAGAATAATGCCCTCTTTGCCCCTCCCCCTCTTTTCCCTTTTATCTCGCAGGATTAGTCATGGGGGCATTTGCCGTCTTTCATTCTTATTTGTGTAAAAACTATCTCGTTGTAACATTAATATTGACATGTATTCATTCTTGGGATTAACTATAGCGCGCAAAGCAAAATTGACTATTGAGTTTCTTGCAATTGAGTTTGCTACCTACTCCTGGAATAGGAATGTAGCTCCGCACGGTTTGAGGAGCTTCAGTTTGGTCTTCCAATCTTGATAGGTCGTCGCTCTGTAACAAAGTGAAAAAATCACAGCAGTTCCCGGTCATAGTTCACATATAACAACCTTGGGATGTTATAGCCCTTTGAAAAATAAACAATTACGACAGCGTAGCTGCGAAGAGGACTGCTAATACGACAACATATGAGCACTTTGTAGCCTGTAAATGATTTCCTATGATATGTAAAGCTTAACTGGAGACAATTTCGAACATGGGGGGAAATGTGATGTAAAATCTTCCTAAAATGACTATTTGTATGTAAATGGGGATGAAAAGTAAATCCTCCACCCCAAAGGAAAAAAAAATGTCTTGAGTTCATGAATAAAATATAAGAAGATTGGCATTCCTGGGAAAGTACCCAAGATAACCAGAAGAAAAAGGATAGGGCAAATGAAGAAAAGATCAGCCCGATGTAGGGGGAAAAGAAAAGAAGAATCCCACCAAGTGAATGCTATATGCTCGAAATCACGAAATGTACATCAACGCTTGGGTAGTGATCGGGAAGAATCCTCAAAACTGGAACTAGACATCCAATGCCGGCTAGATCTATAAGAATTATTGTGGCTCACATGATGTGATTTATTATATGGTTTAATAATTATTGAAATGCTATAAAATAAATATTGGTTACAAGAAGTTACGACTCTAATAAAATGAAAAGGTATAATCCTCAAGGGAAGTTACTGCTTTTCTGAAGAGGTGCGACTCTTTTGGAAATTAAAAGGCGCTTTGATGGAAGGCACCTATTGATAGAACATATAAATAGAGTCCGGTCCTCTCTCCACCCATATGAACAACAATAACTAAAAAGAATTCAGTATTCTCTCCTCCATCGATAGAATACATTAAAGAATAGTGGGTCAAGGGAGAGAAATCGGATTTTTTCATTTGGTTCGAGTTCTTCGATTTTCGACAACAAAAGGGTAACGCTATGGATAAAGGTACGTTCTTATTTATTTGTAAAAATCATGAAGATCAATGATAAAATAATTTTTCGAATTTTCCGCATCAAAGAATTACGTGTATATTTTTTCTAACAATTGGTATCAGAGCATGGTTTATGATCTCATGATTTTTCCATTTATAGAAATATTATGATTTATGTATGATGATTCGTTGAACAATCCTGTTCGTATTATTTTTTGTTGTTGAAATGTTTCCGGAGGGTTCTGTCGGAGCAAATCCGAATGATTGAATGTTTTCATGAAGAAAGGACGAAGATGGAGGAATTTCGGGAAACAGGGCAAAAAAAAAAAAAAACGAAGCGCTTCAAGGAAGAAGGCGCGTGGGACCACGCGCGCATTGCGGTTACAGGCGCATGGAGACCACACGCCTGACGCGCAGGAAAGCGCTGCAAGGAAGAAGGCGTGTGGGACCATGCGCCTGGCGCTGCAGGCCAGCGTTTGGCGCGTGCACTGCACGCGCCAGAAAGGCGACTGCCTGCGCGTGCAGTGCACGCGCCCACACAGCAGTATTGCACGCGCCTTCACGGCGGAAAATGGCGCGTGCACTACACGCACCAAATACCTCCGGTTGCCCCTAATTACAGTTTTGTCCTCTCCTCTTGATGGTTATTTACGGTTATGCCCTTGCCGCGTGAAAATAAAATTACAGTTTCGTCCTTGTGCTATTTATTTATTATTCTGCCCCTGTTTATTTATAATTACGATTTTGCCATTGCTGATTATTTACCATTTTTCCCCTGGATTTATATATTTATGATAATGTCCTTATGGAATTATGATTTTATGATTTTGCCCTTATGCTTTGATTACGGTTTTGTCCTTGTGTGCAATTTGGTAAATATTTGTATTTTACAATATTGAAAATTCATATTATGAATGGTTTGTTAGTCACCAAAGTGGCCAAACCTTGAAGTTTTTTTTTGAATTTTTGATATTGTAAATTGTTTTATTCAATTATCCATGATTAATTGATGCTATATATGAAATTGATATGTTTTATATCATTATTGGTGTTATGGGTATATTGAAGTTCATTTATTATAAGAACTTAGGGATTAACCCAAAGGTTAATTATTTTCTTATAATTCATGAACATGATAGTTGGTAATTAATATGACTTGTTAAATTTGTTTGCATATCCAAAGATAGCAAATAAATTTTAATAAGATATATTTGCAATTACCAAATAAAAGTCATTAGCATCATTACGATTTATGTATATTTGTATATCATAGGATCGCCCAAAGGAGAACTATGATGTACATGTGTAGTTTAGTTTGAATCTGATTAAGTATATTCTCAAAGCATTAATGTATGAGTATTTTCTTGCATATTTGCAGTATCTGTACATGTTTCACTGCATTCGCATGCTTCGTCTGTTCCCTTATTCAATGGGATGAATTTTCCTGATTGGAGTGAACAAGTCCAGTTTCACTTAGGTGTCTTGGATCTTGATTTAGCGCTTCAAGTTGAGAAACCAGCTGCTATTACTGATAAAAGTAGCGATGATGAAAAGTCTTTCCATAAAGTTTGGGAAAGATCGAATAGACTAAGCTTAATGTTCATGCGAATGACAGTTGCAAACAACTTAAAGACTTCTCTTCCCAAGACTGATAATGCTAAGGAATTTATGAAATTTGTGGAAAAGCGTTCTCAAACTGCTGATAAGTCACTTGCTGGTACATTGATGAGCACACTGACTACCATGATGTATGATGGTTCACGTACCATGCATGAGCATGTACTTGAGATGATGAATTTAGCAGCAGAGTTAAGGACTTTAGGAATAAACGTGGATGAGTACTTTTTAGTACAGTTTATACTTAATTTCTTGCCTCATGAGCAATATGGGCCATTTCAAATAAATTACAACACTATAAAGGATAAGTAGAATGTGAATGAATTGGTCAGTATGCTTGTTTAAGAGGAAACAAGGATTAAGAATCAAAAGGCTCATTCTGTTCATCTCTCAAGTCATCAAGAAACTCAAAAGAATTCCAAAAGGAAAGGTGGAAGGAGCAAGAAAAAAGGATTACACATCCTGAATGATTCTTCAAAGGCTTCTCAAATCCACAAGAAGGAATACAATCTTATTAAGTGTCATTTTTGCAATAAAATTGGACACTTGAAGAAAGATTGTTTGAAACGTAAGGCTTGGTTCGAAAAGAAAGGTAAGCCTTGTGCTTTAGTATGTTTTGAATCAAACTTTACTAAAGTTCCTCATAATATTTGGTGGTTTAATTTTTGTGCCACCACTCATGTGTCAAATATGATGCAGGGATTTCTTACAATCCAAACCAGAAAGCCAAATGAAAGTTATGTGATTACGGGGAACAGAAACAAAGCTCCAGTTGAAGGCATTGGCACTTACCGTTTGATCTTAGATACTGGGCATTATTTGGATTTGTTTTGAACCCTTTATGTACCTACATTTTCTCGCAATTTAGTTTCTTTGCCAAGACTTGATGTAGCGGGATTTTGTTGTAAGTTTGGTTTTGGATCTTTCAATTTATTTAAGAGTGATACTCTTATTGGAACTGGAACTTTATGTGATGGTCTCTACAAATTAGACTTGATAATTCTTTTGTTGAGACATTAATGACTTTGCATCATAATATTGGCACTAAACGAAGTTTGGTGAATGAGAATTCTGCTTATGGCATAAACGTTTGGGTCATATATCCAAGGAAAGAATGCAAAGATTAGTAAATAATGAAATTCTTCCAAATTTGGATTTTACTGACCTTGGAGTGTGTATTGATTGTATTAAAAGTAAACAAACAAAGCACACTAAAAAAGGTGCCACAAGAAGTACAGAGTTTCTTGAAATTATACATACTGATATATGTGATCCCTTTGATGTTCCATCTTTTGGTAAGGAAAGTTATTTTATCACATTTATTGATGATTTTTCACGTTATGGTTATATTTATTTATTGCATGATAAGTCTCAATCAGTGAATGCACTTGAAGTGTATATTAAAGAGGTTGAGAGGCAATTAGATAAAAATGTGGAAATAGTAAGGTCCGATAGAGGTGGTGAATATTATGGAAAGTATGATGAATCGGGACAATGTCCAAGTCCAAGTTCTAAATTCCTTGAAAGACATGGCATTTGTGCTTAGTACACAATGCCGGGTACACCACAACAAAATGGTGTAGCAGAAAGGCGTAATCGTACTTTAATGGAAATGGTTAGGAGTATGATGAGTCATTCATCTTTACCCTTGTCTTTGTGGATGTATGCTTTAAAGACTTCTATGTATTTATTAAACAGGGTTCCTAGTAAGGTAGTTCCAAAGACTCCATTTGAACTGTGGACGGGAAGGAAACCTAGTTTACGACACCTGCATGTTTGGGGTTGTCAAGCAGAAGTAAGAATTTACAATCCACATGAAAGGAAATTGGATTCAAGAACGACCAGTGGTTATTTCATTGGTTATGCAGAGAAATCCAAGGGGTATAAATTTTACTGTCCTAATCATAGTAGAAGAATTGTTGAATCTGAAAATGCTAGGTTCATTGAGAATGGTGACATCAGTGGGAGTGAAAGAGTGCATGATGCTTGCATTCAAGAAGTAAGGGTAGAAGTTCCTATACCTAAAGCTTTTAAAGTTGTTGTTCCTGATATTATAGTTCAACCTTACATTAATCGAGAACAACAAATTAATAAACAAACACTCCATAATAGAGATGTCAATATTGAACCTCCAATAATTGAGTCACAAGAAATAGCATTAAGAAGATCTCAAAGAGAAAGGAGGTCAGCTATTTCTGATGACTATATGGTTTATCTACAATAGTCAGAAATTGACTTAGGAATTAGAAATGATCCAAGTTCATTTTCCCAAGCCATGGAATGTGAAGATTCTAATGAATGATTTAATGCCATGGAAGAAGAGTTAAAATCCATGTATCAAAATCAAGTCTGGGATCTTGTTGAATTGCCTAAAGGATGTAAGAAGGTCGGGTGTAAATGGGTCTTTAAGACCAAGTGCGACTCAAAAGGCAATATTGAACGACATAAAGCCAGACTTGTTGCAAAGGGTTTTACGCAAAAAAAATACATTGACTATAAAGAGACATTTTCACCAGTCTCTAAGAATGACTCACTTAGAATCATTATGGCTTTGGTGGCTCATTATAACTTGGAGTTACACTAAATGGATGTAAAAACCGCATTTCTTAATGGGAATTTAGAAGAAGAGGTTTATATGGACCAACCCAAAGGCTTTTCAATTAAAGGAAAGGAACACATGGTATGTAAATTAAAGAAGTCAATATATGGACTTAAACAAGCTTCCCGACAATGGTATCTTAAGTTTAATGATACCATAATTTCATTTGGATTTAAAAAAAACACCGTTGATCGGTGTATATATATGAAGATCAGTGGAAGCAAGTTTATTTTTCTAGTGCTGTATGTTGATGGCATTTTGCTTGCTACTAATGATCTTGGTTTGTTACATGAAATCAAGAACTCTCTAAGAATTTTGAAATGAAGGATATGGGAGAGGCAACGTATGTGATAGGAATAGAAATATTCCGTGATAGATCACAAGGATTGTTAGGGTTGTCTCAAAAAGCCTACATTGAGAAAATTTTAGAGAGATTCAATATGAGTAAATGTTCAGCAGGAATAGTTCCAATTCAGAAAGGTGACAAATTTAGCCTTATGCAATGTCCGCAAAATGAATTGAAACGAGAACAAATGAAAAATATTCCTTATGCATTTATTGTGGGGAGCTTGATGTATACACAAACTTGCACCAGACCAGACATCAGTTTTGCTGTCGGAATGCTGGGCAGGTATCAAAGTAATCCTGGAATTGATCATTGGAAAGCTGCAAAGAAAGTTCTTAGATACTTGCAAGGAACAAAGAATCATATGCTCATTTATAGAAAATCCAATCATCTCGAGGTGATTGGATATTCAGATTCAGACTTAGCCGGATGTGCCGATACAAGAAAATCAACATTTGGTTACTTGTTTCTTCTGGCTGGAGGGGCAATTTTATGGAAAAGTGCGAAGCAGTTAGTTATTGCTGTATCCACTATGGAGGCTGAATTTGTGGCATGCTTTGAGGCCACTATTCATGGATTATGGCTACGGAATTTTATTTCAGGGCTTGTGATTGTCGACAGTATTGCCAAGCCGTTGAAAATTTATTGTGATAACTCTGCAGCAGTTTTCTTCTCTAAGAACGACAAGTATTCTAAGGGTGCTAAGCATATGGAGATCAAATACTTGTCTGTTAAAGAAGAAGTTCAGAAACAAAGAGTGTCGATTGAGCACATTAGCACAAATCTTATGATTGCAGATCCCTTAACAAAAGGACTACCGCCCAAAACATTTAATGAGCATGTTGAAAAGATGGGCATTATTGAACGTCATTGATGTTTGTATTATGATTGTATTAAGTTTATGTATTTGACACTTTGAGCTCATCTATGTGTTTCTGACATTTCCTGTTTTCTATTTAGTATACATTATGGAAATAGATGAATATTAAAATAGGATAGTCTCTAAAGAGACATTATAGTTGGACTATTATTGTACTTCTCATTTATGGATCATGTTAAATAGAGAGCTATAGTTGTAGTACATAGAAGGGACTATGTCGATTAATGACATACAACCGCTATGACTCACATTAGTTTTCTTTACTTAATTGTGATTATTATATGATTGCCAATTTAATGAAAATTTTATAGCATAATATTATTGTGCACATTACATTCTTTATTAAACCATGAAAGGAAGATCATATGGGCCGAGTGGGAGAATGTAAGAATTATTGTGGCCCACATGATGTGATTTATTATATGGTTTAATAATTATTGAAATGCTATAAAATAAATATTGGTTACAAGAAGTTGCGACTCTAATAAAACGAAAAGGTATAATCCTCAAGGGAAGTTACTGCTTTTCTGAAGAGGTGCGACTATTTTGGAAGTTAAAAGGCGCTTTGATGGAAGACACCTATTGATAGAACGTATAAATAGAGTCCGGTCCTCTCTCCACCCATATGAACAACAATAACTGAAAAGAATTCAGTATTCTCTCCTCCATCGATAGAATACATTAAAGAATAGTAGGTCAAGGGAGAGAAATCGGATTTTTTCATTTAGTTCGAGTTCTTCGGTTTTCCACAACAAAAGGGTAACACTATTGATAAAGGTACGTTCTTATTTATTTGTAAAAATCATGAAGATCAAAGATCACTGGTTTTCAAATTTTCCGCATCAAAGAATTACATGTATATTTTTTCTAACAAGATCTGCTCCAATCTCTCTCATCTGGCACATTCCACTCTGGCATAGATGTGTAAATCTTGTGCTTTTCTTCAAATAAGACTGGTTATAAGGAGGCAACAGTCACTGTATCCTGAATTCATCAGACGATAAGTGAGAGTCATCCGCACCAAGAGGAGATAATGGTGGGACTGCTGAAGGGTGAATATCGCTCTCAGTACTTTCCAATACTCATCTTGCGAATGCTTGGGACTCTTTGTTGGTACCTATCTTTCTTGAGGAAACCTCTCCAGATTCAAGTTTTCTAGAAGAGTTGCTGCTCTCAACGGACACAACCTTGTCCTTCAAGAGAGTCGTCTGTGCTTGATGCTATTACAGAGCTGAAAACACTAGTTTCCCTCAATCCTTGCAAAATAATCTGCTACGTTGAAAAGGTAACGCTCAATGTGATTTTGTTCAATCTTATAAAAGTGGTTCACTACCATTAACCTGCTCACTGTACAATTTAAAGATGCACCTTAATTAGAACTTACCATAGGACAAATACGAGTCAAAATGCCTCTCTTGAGAAGTTTAAGAAATGCATGTAAGATAACTTCAGAATTCAAATGCATCGCCATGGCAACAAAAATTACTTCTAAGAACTGATCGGGGTCAAAAAATATCACATCCTTTTAGAAATGTAAATGACTACACAAGTAGCATTCATAAAATCTTGTCCTACATGCTAGACCCTAGGGCAACTGATGGTTGTGTCTCTACTCAGTTAAGGGAGTTTCAATATGCAAGACCTGGGACAGAGATATGATAGTGTAAGTCCAAACATGATGGTAGTCTGGCTCCAAATGCACAGCAAAATTATTCTCATGAATGATCATACCCCACATGAAGAACATAAGTAAATATGGATAGACATAATTTATCTGACAACTTGAGAAAGAGTAATTGTTTAAACTTAGGTCAAATCAATTCCTTTACTACCAATTTTCATTCCTAATGCAAATGGAAACAATAGCACCACTCAGTTGAGGAGTAGGGATTTCCTTTTCTTGTCCCAATCAGAAGGACCCAAAAATTACCACAGGACAAAATGATAAGTCCTGGAAGATAGAATGATGGCAAAGTGCATTTACTAGCGAAGCATTTCCTCCTCTATTGCAGTTGATGCAATAATGACAGCCTGCAAACATAGTTTAGTGTTGAAAATATGCATACTCACAATAATGAAAAAATATCTAGCATCTTCAATTATAATTTTAGTTGACAGTCATATGAAAATTGAATTCCTAAAATTTCCAAAAAAATTAGTCCTGTTGCTAGGAGCCAGCGATGAAAGCCCTGGTTGGAAGGAAAAATATACTATAGGAACTTACCGCTCAGTCAAACTCCAACATAAAGCATCTTTTCACATCCTCCTTAGTAGGCTTGCAGCCACACCGATCACGTCTTGCTGTCAAATCCAAAAGCTTTGGATATGTGTAATGCAGAACAGCAGCCTCTTCCAATTTAATCTCGCTACAACAAATTGCACACAATGATACTGTGAGTCAGCAGTATGAGATGAGGTGGCATCAACTTCAAACAAAAGACATGGTCGACAATGCAGGCGTTGCACAAGATGAGACCTCCTAAACACTTTCCAAACAAAGGCGAACCATATGGAACACCTAACTACAAGCTCATGTAGACATGGCATCTCTATATCATCAGCCAAAAGTCAACTAAACAAAAATACAAACACAGCCATACTTTGGGGTTTTCATGTAGTTGTACCATCTGTGAGCACCATTGGGATGGAGATGATCTTGAATACGAGCTGCAGCTTTCCCATTTCCATAAGTCAGAAAGTAATTTGAATTGTCGCGAGTTGCATCTTTGTAATTGCCAAAGTATACATCTTTTGTTAAATGGTCATAGTTCTTTTTAAACATTGACACCTATAAGAGACGAACAATTAGATTAATATAAGGAGTGATTGGTGAAGACACAGATTGATCCAAAACTCAACAGAGACGTTTGATAATGACCTAAGTAGAATATATGTCTCTAAATTATCCAATGCACCGTAAGGACCAAAAACAGACGATGCTCGCAAAATATCAATTGATGCTCTTCCAATACAAATTGCTGAATGTAGCTCAGAAAGTTTGATGCTAAACAAATAAAACATGAGCTGCTTTATATTTAACTGAGTTGACAAATCTGTCGGAAAGCGCCAGAGTTAATCATGCCTTTTACCCTTGTCAAAATGATTGTGCTCCGAATTATGCT
The DNA here is from genome assembly GCA_014858505.1 of Corymbia citriodora subsp. variegata. Taxonomy (NCBI): domain Eukaryota; kingdom Viridiplantae; phylum Streptophyta; class Magnoliopsida; order Myrtales; family Myrtaceae; genus Corymbia; species Corymbia citriodora. The sequence continues at coordinate 122,164 of MU089526.1, forward strand.
GACATTGAAAAGTTCTGATCTTTCAGCCACTTAAATTATATTCATTACTACTAAAATCAGCTAAATAATAGACAACATGATCGAAAACCTTACCTCACTAAAGGGCTCTTTAACATCATCTCTCTCCACACTGCTTTCCTAATATAAGATGATCTCATATTAGTAGATAATCAGGATATCGTAGGGTAGACAGGGCATTCAATTTCCACATGCTAAAGACATTTCACTCAAGTAATTTGCAAAAATGACCATATCAACATTTCCAGGCACATCAGCCAGCAACTGTCTCATTGAATACTCACGAGTTCCTGCTGGGTATATGAGCTTGTCAGTGTCAAGATGGATGATCCAATCCATCCCTGCATCCTAAAATCGAAAGAAGATGTTAACTCACCGAGAAAGATTCAAATGTCTTTCTAAACGATTTAAAAAGACATTTTGGACGATAGAATCAACCAAAACGCTCTGCATACCCTTGCCATGACAATAGCCATTTCCATATTTAGGGATTGCTTTAGAAATAGCTCATAGTTGCATGGCTTGTAGAAGAAGTTTGCCAACCAAGTCTCATTCCAGATACGGCTGAACATGACATAATACACGAAAATCAAAATAAATTCATCAAAATCAAAGAAGTTGAAAAGGATGCAGAAATGGTTGCTGGTCACACATGTAGAACAAATTCAATTTTCCATGTTCTTTGCAACTGATCACATTGCTGTGAGCTAGCATGATAGGGCAAGACAGAGTGAGCCGAGAGAGACGATAGAGAGAATGCGACGGCGGCGTTGGGCGTGGTCTCGTCCCTCGAAGGACTTGTCCAACGAATTCTATAAATCACCAAAACCCTAAAATTAGAATCGACAGATTGCCTAATGTTAGAGTAAATGCAAAGAAAGTCGATACCTTGGCGGAGGCAGAGACGGAGTGGCTTGTTGGGCGGTGGTGGAGAATACGAAACAGAGCGGGTCAAGAGAGAATGCAGTGTCGTTTAGCGTGGTTTGCTAGTGCAACGAACAAGGCAGATGCGGCAATGATGACGGTGGGGTTTGTCAGACAATCGGTTCCCTCGTGAGTCGGAGAAAGAGCAAGTCGGCAGCAGCGGAGAGAGCGAGACAAAGCAAGTCAAGAGAGACGCTTTGAATACAATGTCGTTTGGCGTGGTTTGTGGGGTGGATCAAGTGGATGTGGCGACAACGACGGCGGGGTTCGTCAAATGATCGGTTCCATCGTGAGTTGGAGAACGAGATTGCGAAGTCAGGTGGTGGCGGAGAGTGCGAGACAGAGCGAGTCGAGAGAGACGGGTTCGAAGATGACGTGGTTTGGCGTGGTTTGGTCGTGGGGCAGATCAAGCGGATGCGGCACCAATGGCCGTAGGGTTTGTCAGACGGCTGGTTCCGTCGTCAGTCGAAGAATGAGCGAAGTCGGGTGGGGGAGGGGAGAGTCGACAAATAAGAACAGCATAAAAAAAAAACTCTCCCTCCCTCCCTTTAATTCCTTTAATTTCAATTAAAGGAAGGGGGGAGAGACGTAGGGGGAGCTGCCCAATTTGATTTGACTAGACTGCTGCTAACTTGATTAGTATTGTTCAAAGGGGGAATTAAATCGCTGGAAATCGCCCTTCTGATCAGAAAACCACCCGCGAATAGTGACATAAGGGCTGAATACCAGTGTGGGCCCCGGCGACATGTGTCGCTCGATGAGTGGGTCGGATTTTGATATGCCGGAATCCGAGCGGTACGTAATATTTTCTGAGGTAACAATTTTAGAATAAAAAAGGGTGTCTCTCTTGTCTTTCGGTCAACCAAGTAAAAAGTGAGGCCCCCTAGCCTGTTGAAAGTAGGAGAAAATATTGGGTACACTAGTGATTTACACCTAAGCAAAAAACTAGTCCATTCAATATGCGACACATGTCCCGTGGGCCCATATTTCTGATTTTTCCCAAAACTTTTAGAAATTGCTGCGTCTCTCTCCCCTCTCTCTCTTCACGGTCTTCTCTCCCTCCCCAAACGCAGCAACGGCAGTCGCTTCTCTCTCCCTCCCGACTTGCTCTTTGCCCCCGGAGAGAATCCTAAGCGACTAGCCGTGGGTGGCGGTCGCCCCCCTCCTGGTCTACGGCGGAGCCGACGAGCTAGGTCTCATCGACGCCATGCTCGGCAAGCTCTTTAGCAAGAAGCTCAACCTTGAGATGCCACCACCTTCCTCCTCTGCATCAAGATCTCGACCTCCATGGCTGGCTGGTCGACTAAGGCCGAGATCTCGATGAAGGAAGGACCGACTTCCATAAACAACCGAGATCTCGGCCTCTGTTTTTGAAGGAAGGGACGGAGCAAAGAGAGACAAAGGAAGAGAACGAGTGAAGAAGACAAGTGAGGAAATTTTGGGGAAAATCAGAAATATGGGGCCCACGGGACACGTATCGCATAGTGAATGAACTAGTTTTTTGCCGGTGTAAATCGCTACTACACCCAATATTTTCTCGAAAAGCATAGAGGAGGGAATAGAGGACAGAGAGGTAATATTTTAAAATGGTGGGTGCGGCTTGTTTGACTTCAAGCCTCTTTTCTTTTTCCATTTCAGTGGTCAAGTGGGTTTGGGCTGTCCACGGGCGGGGCTGAACTAAGCATAAGGAACTTGTTGGTCAGTTTGAGCCGGGCTTTGTTTTTCCTGTTTCTCAGTTTCGGGGAGGGAAGACTGGACTGGACCGTACTATAGGCCTAGCCCAGCAGAGTTTCGACCTGCTCCAGTCATCTGACCCGAGCTAGTCCCAACCAGGTCCGGTCGGTTATATTATTTATTATAATATTATTATCTTAATATTGAAAAATAAAAAAATATTTTTTAATCCAAAAATATTTCATATGTTTCAGAAAAAAATCAAAAAATTCTAAAATATTTCACATTTTTCAGAAAAATCAAGAAAATCCAAAAATATTTTATATTTTCAGAAATAAAAAAAGCCAAAAAATGTTTGTTTCAACAATGCATGGAGAAATCCTTGAAAAAATTTAAAAAATATCAAACCCAAGGGTTTAAACAAGATTAGATACTAGAAGGTCATTAGTGATTAACTAGTGTAATTAAGTCTCTAATCCTAATTTCTTCGGTTGCACAGGAGAAAAATATTTCTCCCAATATTATACTTGGTTTTCTAATCGATCTATTTCAAATTGATTAGTAGCGGCTCATTTTTGAATGAAATTGAATTGCAGGTTAATAACTCAAACCTTAAGTCGTGAATTGGTGAGCTTAGAAGAGCCTTGGCTAAAGCTCCCTGATAAAGGCATTTAGCAGAGCCATTAGCCTCCCGGGACGCGAGAGGGAAGGTCACGACAATAGTCGACAAAGGAGAGAGAGGAGAGAGGAGAGAGGAGAGAGAGGTTTTGCTTTTGAATTTCCCCCGCCCCGTGTGTGAGCCCACAGTCCACGTGGACGACACATGTCCAATTTTGAGTGGTGAGCTGCACCACCTATGTGGAGTATGAAACTCAACCATTATTTTCTCGTGTTCAAGTCGCAATAGCTAGGTCAATTTTAAATAAAAAGAAAAAGAAATACCGTGTCTTTCCACATCATCGAGAATGGAGAATGAAAGATAGACAATCAGGTCGTTGCCACGTTAGCTTTGGCTTTGCGAAGTCTTTAAAAAAATGCGAAAGACTTTTAGGTGGAGAAGGTTTTTTGAAATACAAACGATATTTAGTAAAGTGTATTTTAAAAACGCATTAATTAAACGGTGTTTAAAAAAATATACTTTGCAAAGCACTTTTATTTGTTTTTTAAAAGAAAAAAAAAACCTCAAAACTGACGAAGAATTAGCGGCTGATGAGAATCCAACGAGGCTAAATTTGGTCATCAGAGATCCAAATCTGACACCAACAACTTCACTTGAGGTTGCCCAAAATCAGGTGACATTAGCCTAGGTCATGCGAACCAAAGTGACCATAAGCTTGTGTCGCATTGCCTAGGTTGGCGTGACCCAAGTCAATGATTGCTCAGAGACCTAGGCTGATGGTTGCTTGAGTTTGTTCGACCTCGGCAACCTCAAGCTTTGTCGGTTGGGGTTGTGCAACCGCAAGTGATGATGCCAAGGTCGCAAGACCCCTTAGTCAACAATCACTGGCCTTCATCTAGCTTTTCTATACAAATCGCAATGTGATGAACAATGCCAATAGTTACATTCCAAGAGATCTACTTTCTAAAGGATCTCCGGAATATAGAAATTTTCCAAGGAACCAAATCTCAAAATGAATGAAATTTTCTTTTGGAAAAAAAAAAGGATCTCAAGACCTACCTTGAGCTAAAGGCTTCTAGAAATACAATTGCATTTTCCCAGAATTCTCCAAAAATTTTGCCAATGCTATGTGCATTTACTCAAGAAATTTTGAGTCCCAAAACTCATTGAGAATGTTGAACCAAACCTATCCTTTTGTCTCTGTCAAATAATCATTTGCAATAATTTATATGGGCAAGTTGGACAGAACGACCAGATGAATTCTATCCTCATCCCTTTTTTCTTATGCTCTCAACTAATCAATTTGTTAATTGGAAGTTATTTGTTGATGAACAAGGAACATGCGTATTGTGTTGCATGAGAGAGAGAGAGTTTATACAATGCCGAGGTATGGTTTCTTGAGAAGGACGCATTGACCAATTAGCAGCACATGGCTTCTGAAATTAGAGAGAGAGAGTTTGGACATTGCCGAGGTATGGTTTCTCGAGAACGACGCATCGACCAGTCAGCAGCACATGGCTTCGGAAATTGGATTGCTGCCTGTCCAATAAGTCGGGCTTAGTATTTGATCTAACAGTCTTGGCTGCCTAATGCGAGCTTGTCCATTAGCAACTCCACTCAAGTCAAAAAGTAGGGTCAGTGGTGCTCATTATAAAATTGGCCCCATCCGACTGTTTGCCCTTTAGACATTTCGGTCTCGGCATGTGTTTTTCTGTCAGTCATTGGCCCATTGTGAGAACTCGGCAACGGATCCCTTCATCCTCTAGTCGTTCCATGTTCAAGCTGAAGGTATCGAAACATCTTCCTTCATTACACTTTCTCTTCAATCAATTTTCAGTTATCGGCTGTTTTATCCCCCCACTAGTGTCTCCTTGTTTTTGCTTTGTGCTGAGATCTCCACTTATATTATGGTGGTGTCAGGACTGGTTTTGGTCTGCCTTCCTCTTCATCCAACTTGCAGACAAGTCAGCAGCCCAGAAATCTCAGTCCCTCTTGCATCCTTTCAGTGAAGCCACTCCTGGTACGTGTCATCGTATATCTCTTTGCTTTATAATCTGGCTCTATTGTTTAAACCCTGAAAAATTTAAAAGCAAAAAAAAAAAAAAAGATGGAATAAGAAACAAAAATTGGTGAAATAACTGCAACACAAACTCATTCAAGAGGCACCAATATTTGTTTCTCTGAGTTTTTTTTATATTCTTAAATAGTAATTTTTGGACGTCATGTTTAACCACCTTCTTGTTGGTACTGTAATTTGCGACTTGAAAATGATAGGGTGAACTTGGAAAATTAGCAAGTCTCTTCTCACTGACATTTATACAATTCAGCCTATTACAATTGGTAGGAAAAAAATTGATTTTTACTTTTTGCAGAAACACCTAAAATCCTTTAAATCATACAAATATTACATGTGGATTCACACAATATATTTTCGAAATTATCATTTCATATATTGCTTATTTTTCTTCATTTTTTATATCCACACCTGTCCCATAAATGGTCGGATTGGTTGAACCGGTGGAATCTTCGGTTCCGCTGACACTATTGGTTTTCAAACATTGCCTATATTCTTTTTTTTGGGTCGGTAACATTGCCTATATTCAGAGACTGAAATAATTGGCTAAAAGTCATCTGTTTTTTCTTGAAAGGTAGGCATGTAAGAATCTTTAATTAGGGGCACTTACTTACCTTTGAACAAGAGATGCACATGGTCGCATATGGATGGCCTCAAGTTGTCTCACTAAGTGGTTCCTCTGCTACACCTGTCAGGTCTATCAATGAACTGGTAAGTTGCCAAGTCCTCACGTTTTAGTCCCTTATATTATAAGAAAAAAGTTGATTAATCATGAATTAAACATCATCCAGCACAAAAAAAAAATCCCGACACATTAAAAAATTACATTACTTATTAAAATCATCAATCACGAATTAAAACCTTTGGTTAGGATTAATTTCATGTTAAAATGAATTGAAGCAACATGTAAACCTTAAGCTTCTAGAATTACTAGCTCTTCCCTATCAACAGCGACGGTGAGTCAAATCCAGGTGTTGACCTCGTCCAATCACTTATTAAAAGACCCCTGCGTCAAGCCTCAGCGATCATCCCAGCTTTTTCCTAGAAATTATCCACAAAATTTCAAACACAGAACGACTTCAATCAACTTATCGGTAAATCCATCATTTTATCTCTCATTCCCTTGTCTACTTTCCTCTTCTCAATCCCCTTACTTCCCCAACAAAGGCGACACCCAAACTGGTAATGGTCATCGCAACGAATTGGACTCCATCTCTATGTATAGCGACAAACTCCACCAAGAATCCCGGCAGAACGACTTCAATCAACTTCTCGGTAAATCCATCATTTTATCTCTCATTCCCTCGTCTACTTTCCTCTTCTCAATCCCCTTACTTCCCCAACAAGGCGACACCCAAACTGGTAATGGTCATCGTAACGAATTGGACTCCATCTCTATGTATAGCGACGGACTCCACCAAGAATCCCAGCAGAACGACCATCATTTTACCTCTCATTCCCTCGTCGACGCTCCTCTTCTCAATCCCCTTACTTCCCCAACAAAGGCGACACTCAAACTGGTAATGGTCATCGTAACAAATTGGACTCCATCTCTATGTATAGAGACGGACTCCACCAAGAATCCCAAAGCTTCGAGCTTGTTGTCTACTTTCCTCTTCTCAATCCCCTTACTTCCCCAACAAAGGCGACACTCAAACTAGTAATGGTCATCGTAACAAATTGGACTCATCTCTATGTATAGTGACGGACTCCACCAAGAATCCCAAAGCTTCAAGCTTGTTTCAGCTCCAATAACATTCGTAATAAGGGTAAGCAAAAGGAAGCGCTCAAAGCTTCGAGCTTGTTTCAGCTCCAATAACATTCGTAATAAAGGTAAGCAAGGAACCGCCGAACCCGAGAGCCGCCCGAACCGGACCAAATAGACCGGTTTGATTCCCAAAGCCTCCAATCTGATTTCCTATTCTGAAAAAATGGAACTGACTTGACTCCTGGTTCGCAGAACCAACCACCTAGACCGGACTGACTTTTTCTTACCCAAAACTCAGAATGAATTAACATTCAAAACATTCAAAATAATGGACGAGGCTTTCCTCTCTAGTTGTATTTCGCTCACGCCAAAAGAATTTAACCAATAGGAAAGAGGAATCTCTTTCTCCTATTTGTAGAGACCAACGGCTTATTGTCTCTCCTAAACAATCGATGTGGGACTGAGCCGCTCACTCCCTCACACTTCTCTCTCTTCGCCCCTTGCTTGCAAGTGTCTTCAACAAGTCTCCAAATGTCCCACATTGAACAATTACTCAAAAAGCATATGAGAGATTGCTTATAGAATCAAGTTAAGGAACTTAATAAACCTCGTCTTGCAGCTGGCCTTGTGGCTGAGGTTAAGTGCCAGTCTCCACCTGAAGGAGGCTATTATTTGTGAGTTCTGTTTGAAATTTTTTGTTACAATTTTCAGCCTCCATCAGTCCTGCCCTCAGTTCCCAAAATGACGAATTGACTTCGGTTCTATTCGGTTTCAGCATTGACTCCGGTTCTATCCGGTTTCAGCCTCCATTCAGTTCCCAAAATGAGGAATTGACTCCTCAGGTTTTATTCGGTCGGTTTCAGCCTCCATCAATTCGGTTCTCAGTTCCCAAGATGAGGCACTGACTCCTCTCGTCTGATGTGGGTTTGTCTCATAAGGTCGGATGAGACCCTTGTCGTTTCGATCGAGACATCACAACAGAGGCCCACAGGAGGAACAGGAGTTGGGAGGAGGCAACAATGGCGGGCACCACGATGCAGCCGACCACTTCTTCCGAGCTTGCAGTCGACACGCTCTCTTCTCTCAGAATAAGGTTTTGTGTCCCTCGCCTGCTTGTGATTATGCACGCTTTCTTCAGTGTGAAATCATTTTTTTCGCGCACGTTCCCTGTCGCTGCATAATCTGAAGAACTTCCGATCATGTGGTCCCAACACAGTCGTCTAATTGGAGTTTTTGTTGTCCTCATCAGACCTGACTTGAGTAAACTTCATTTCCTTTCTTCGAACCAAAGAATTTAGTCTGCCTCTTAAGCTGTGGCCTTTTGGAGCTCATGCAAATTACTAGAATTATACGCTGCAAAAAATCCAATCAGAATGCTTTACATCAGTTTATTCAAAAGGGCTTCTAATCTAGACAGGGTCTAGCTAAGCCTGTCTAGCTAAGCCTTGCACTCAATACACCATTACATTGTTCATTTCTTAGAAACAGTATTTTTTTTTATTTTTTTTAACTATCTGAGTCGTGCGACAGCTTACAAAATCTGAATTTTGGGGTGCTGATTAAGCATAGATGCAAATAGGATATATGGGAAGGAGCTAATACAAATCAAGCATATGGCACTTTTTAACAATAAACTTCTTGCATTGCAGATGGTGTGCTTTATTGTCTTTGCTTCAGTTTTCCCTATCTGCTTCAAATGTCAAAGGTGAGAAACGTCATTAGCATTTTTAGCGGACTTGTTGCATATTTTGCTACTAGTATCTAGTTTTTCTATTTTGTCTGCACCTTGCTTTCACTTCACCTGGGATCTTCTTGGTTCTTTTTGATTTGGCTGTGACAGAAGGAAAGTACTTCTTCCTCTTTTGAAGTAGAGTTTGAACTGCTTTATCTTAAAACTCGATTTTCTGTCCTGTTTTGCTTATAAAATTTAGGACATCGCAGCATGATATACGCATCTCTAGTCGAAGGACCAAGAGTTTTTATTAGAGAGTGGCTGTGTACTGTCTAGAACCTTCGGTTTCTTTTAAATCTCATGAATTAAAAAGGTCTCTGTCCATTTTTCTTAGCCCTGATAACAGTGAGATATGAATTAAACGATTGATATGATGAAGTATTTGTTGAAATCTAAAATATTTATGAGTGGAGATTGATGACCACCGATTATTTTATTTAAAATGTCATCATGCCATTTTGATTTGGCCAGCAGCACTCATGATCGAATCTTTTTAGTAGACTCTCTTTCCTCCTAATAAACTTGCACCTCCTTTTGAAAATTTGTTCCTCCTATGAGAATTATTGAATATTTCTCTTTATCCCAAATGTCAATTGTGTCCCTCTTTTCCACTACATATGAAATTAATAAAGGAACGCTTCGAAATGTATTTACTCATGCAAAAAAAGAGGGCAAAATTGTCAAATGGCCATTTATTGCTTTGTATTGCCGACTTTCAAGAGCTTTTGTTATTTTATGGTTTTAGGATTTCAGGAAGTTATCAAACCTAAACTAAAATGGTATAAAGTAAAATGCATTTTTAGTGAGAAGGAGAAGGCCAAATAAATTAGCGGAAGCCTCACTTGAGTCCATACGTATCAATTAGAATAACGTAGGAAGTTCCTGACTTCGAGTCATTCATTAACATAGATATTCAGTAATTAAAGAAAATATATGTATTGCTCGTGATAGTCCCTTTAACGAGGGCGTCCAGTTAGGTTGCACTTCGTATTTTAAAATGCTAATACTTGCATATCTCGTACTCCTTATTAGTAAGAGAATATTTTTCTTTCCCTCTAATCTAAGAATATCCTCGAAAATTATGCATTAGAGTTAGACGATGTAGTTTAAATACTTACTTAATATATGTATGTGTGCGCGCGTGTATATGTATAAAATTATATATTCATTGTGCATAAGAGTACAAGATGTACATGGTGATGAATGTGTTTAAGCCTTTTAGATACTGTTATTTTCTTGTATGAATTGTAGTCTAGAAAAAGGACAATTAGGGTCTGTTTGGTTTGACTTTGCGAAAGGGCTTTGGGCATCTAAAGGACTTTGGCTAAATGCAAACCTGTTTGGTTTGATTTTTTGGAGGACTTTTGCCAAATGCAATTGTATTTTCAAATGACTTTAAATATCTTTAGCTCAAGGTAGGTCCAGAGCTCTTTTGGGAAATTGCATCTTCGAAACGCAAGTTGGTGCTGTTCACGCAACAGTACTAGTCATCTTCTCTTCTATGATGAACCATTGAGGCTGACGGTCCTTAATGCCAGCGACTGTCGCGTTGAGGGGTCACTTGACCCCAGCAACTGCCGCTTGAGGTTGCGCAACCTCAAGCGTCGCTTGGGTCACGCGACCTAGGCAGTGGTCACCTATGCGACCCAAGCGTCACTTGAGGTCCAGTCAAGCACTTGGGTTGCCAACCTAGGCGACGGGGTGCCTAGGTTGGCGACCCAATGGATGGTAACCTGGGTTGCGCGACCTAGGCGATCACTGTCTAAGGTCACTCGACCTTAGGCAAGGTTATTTGACGGCCAAAATATTTACAATTTTTTTTAATAAAAAATTTAGTAAAAGTCATTTACAAAATGTAGTATTTATCAAGCGATATTTAGGTCAAAGTTGTCTCACAATCAAATGTAAAATTATAATTTACTAAATATTATTTATATTTCAAAAAACTCTTTATATATAAGAGTATTTGTATTTTTTTAAGGATACTTGTTCAAAACCGAATCAAACGGCCATTGTCTGTTTTCACACATTGATAAGAGAAAAAGGGAATCATAAGGCGTGCCCATGTGAATTATTGCTCATTAATCAAATCATATTCTTAACAGATGGGATGGGGTTGAGGAAAAGTTTTCAGTTTTTGGGGCCCACATCCCACCGTGATTGTTGCCGTGTTTTGTTCGTCCTGTTTTATAGTCACTTACAATTATTTATGTGGACAAGGTAGGCAGAATCATGATGAGTTTTGTCCTCACATGTCCTTTTCACTTCGATCTGGCCACGTGGTCCAATTACAAAGAGATCTGAGAAAATATTCTCAAAGTCTACATAGTGGTTATTCTCGCCAATTAACACGAAGGGAATGTTTAGTGGTCTAGGTCAAAAAGGGGAGTGTCAAAGAAGTAAATTCGCCTTTCGACAAAACTCAAAAAGTAGTAGCTTTGCCTCGTCAAAGAAACGCTACCATCTCAAGAGCAAGCGTATCTGATTCCTCTTCTGCGGGCTAAGAGAGAAAAAAAAGCTTTGTTCATGTGCAAGGCGGGTGGTTGAAGAGGAGAAACGCATCAGTAAGAAGAACGCCCCAATTACGAGAAATCACCAAGTCGCTCCCCTTTGTTCTGTTATACTTGATTTGATGACTCCAGTTTGAGGCATGAAGGTGATCCTTCGGTTGACTGCCTTTTCAGGACTCGAAGATAACTTGATCTGTCCCAAGGTAAGTTATTCTCGAAACCAAATCCTATCACGGTAATTTCATCTCTCCGTTGCTCCTCTGGAAAAGCTCCACCATCGTAGTCTAGTCTATTACAATTGATAGGATGAAAAACGATTGATTTTGAGAACACCTAATGTCCTCTAAAGCATGCAAATTTTACATGTGAAATTCACACATCACTTCTTAAAAAATCACCGCATTGTTTCTATTTCTTAATACATTCTGTTTTTTCATACCCATGGGTATAAACAGTTGATCCGATTGGACACTGTGGAATCGCATGTCGGAAAACATTACCTTCGACTAGACAGCAGAATGGTCAACTCCACAGTCGCCCGTTTTTTCTTGAAAGATGGGTAGGCGAATAATTAAGGGACCTCAACTTTGGTTCTTTTAGTCGTGCATATGAATTTCTTTACTACACAAGGTCGATCTTAATTTATTAAAACGTCATCCTATGATCCCAAAGTGAAAGTGAATATGTTGGTTATTCCAATTGAGAATTGGACATCATTACTCTAAACTTGCTTCGTCCTTTATACTAAGTGAGAGGATCCGCAAATGGATAAACGTTTTGGAAGTGGAGAGGAAGAGAGAGCGAGCTACTAACACGTGCTAAATAAACTTCCTAGATCTGATAATAAAAAAGGAAAAAAAAATTCCATATTTTATTTAAATTTTTATATTTTCTTCCATCTGTTATTTATTGGAAAAAGCTTCTCGCATCATGCTACTGATTGTAAAATATAAGTTATAGACATCACCATGCACAAATTTAATCAAATATGCATAAAGCCATAGAGGTTGTGGAAATAGAGACACCCTTTATTATTTATAAATATATCATTCTGAATGTGCTGTTGTATTTCAAAAGAAGCAATTATAGAAAAATAATTAAATTAGTTTTTTCCCCATTATTACTGTTCGCAAACTTAGCTATTCTATTTCAACTGACAATAGTTTCATTAAATTTCAGTTGCAGAACAGCACAATAAAAATTAAGATTGGTATCACAAGAATATATGATTTTGAAAATTCCAAATTACTATAGTAATTTGTTTGCAACATTTTTTGGTACTATTCACCTAATAACATCTTCTTCTTTTTTACCTTAGTTTTATATTCTAAATTTAGTCAAGATTTCACATTGTGAAATATTGCTTGTTATTAATATGTATGAGAATTACTAAACTAATATGTTATATAATACAAAAGGGAGGATTAGTGGGCGGTATAGGGGCTAATACTTGCCTCATGTTTAGCCATGTGTTGCCCTGCCAAATGCCCTTCAGTATTCTTTACGGAGAAAATTTGCCCTAATTTAGGGTAGGGCTCGCACCGTCCAATTGCTGATGAATAGAAACGCTACATTTAAAGAATTGACAATCTAAGCAAAGTAGTATTTAATGGACCAAAATTACGAACTTAAAAATATTATAAAAGTTACCGATCGTAGTTTAAGGGAAGATGGGAGAAGCAATGGCGGTAGTGGGAAACAAAATATGAGAGAGAAAAAGCATGGTTAATTATTGATTAATTGATTTTCATACACAAAAGGATATCTTAGTAAGTTAACTATAAACATTGAAAGTGAAAAGGAGATGAAAGAGAAAAAAGTGGGGTGCATTGGTGATTGACTTTCTTTTTTCTCTAAGGCTCCGTTCTTTTCATGGAAAATAACCTCCAGGAAAACGTTTTCTGGATTTTCCGACGTTCGTTTCATGGAAAATAAATTCATTGGGGAAAACATTTTCCATGAAGGAAAAAAAATCTTTTAAAGTGAGGGAAAATGTTTTCCAATTTTGAAAAATGGAAAACATTTTCCACATTCACTCTCTCTTATCTTACACTCTCCATTAGTCCTCACTTCTTTCTTTTATTTTTAGATTTTTTTATTTTTTTTCATAAATTAGAATTTTTTGTTATTTTTTAATAAAATTATTTTTTATTTTTTATTTTTCTTTTTGCTGTTTTTCTTTTTCGGCCAATCGTCGGCCACGACAACGGCGATGACCGACAACAGGCAAGCCGAGCTCGCCAGATGGGCGACGCCCGAGCATCACAAGACAGAAACTTATTTCCAAATTTACCCATTTTCAAAATAAAAAAACTATAATCCTTTCTTTCCTCGCTTCACGAACCCAATGCCCTTGTGCTTGCCTCTTTTTTTTTTTTTTGGGTAAGGTAGATATATAAATTGAATTAAACTAAAAAGTCTCAATTGAAGAACTTTGTGGCCAAAAGACCACAAACTTGTGCTTGCCTCTTCTTGCTCCCTTCAAAACAATTGAATCCCTCCTTTTTAAAGTAGAACAAAGTCAATCGCTTGCCCTAGTTGGTCGATCTCCCTCACTCAGCTTTTGCATTGTGTTATGCTTCTTCTTCCTCCTGGTAGTTCAACTACTTTCCAAATTGAAGCCACATAACTCGCGATGCTGATCTGTGAGGCCCGAGCCTCATCGCCTTGAGCTCACCTTACCGGTGAGTTGATCATACGAGCTCGCCAGAGGTAGGCGAGCCTTGAGCCTCGCTAGTGAGGCGAGCTTGAGGCATGGCCGATGACCGGCCAAGGAAAAAGAGAACACAAAATAAAGAAAAAAATAATTTAATAATTTATTTAAAAAATAATAAATAACGATTTTAAAAAATAAAATAATAAAAAAATTATTGAAAAAGAGCTTATAAAGGAAAATATTTTCCCAAGCGAACAGCCGAAAATATTTTCCACTTCAAAATCAAGTTTTACCTAAACACCGGAAAATAATTACGTTTTCCTGGAAAATAACTTCCTGAAAAATATTTTCCAGAAAAGTAACATTTAAAAAGGTTATTTTAATCAATTAATAATACAAGATGTGTACCCATTCAAAGAGGGGATAGAAATAACCCACTCTATGTCTTTCATTTAAAATAAAGTAACAGCATTTGAACTTTTGCTTGGGGGTAATGTTGTCCTTTAATTTAGAATTTCTCACATTAATGTAGCCAATTTAAAGATACTCTCTTTTTATTTACGGGGACATGGAATCGTTGTGCCATAAGAATTATTAGTAACCACTCACATATTCAAATCCAAACGGTTGATGGTACAACCATGGAAACAAGTAGCAGCTATCAAATGTTGTTTGTTCCCTATCTTTTTATAAAGTAGTATTTGCCTTCTTGCAAAATCATGAAAAACGAAAGAAATATTTTAAGCTTTAATAAATTGAGAAAAAAGCTCTAAAGAATTCTAGTTGTCAGTTTTTAAAAGAATCCACAATTATTGAACTAGGATAAACGTAAATGTTTCTTCCTCGTGTTTTGGATTTAAATTTGAACACCCTCGAACTCTCTCAGAAACACTTAGAGAGCGTGTATGAAGACTGCAAAAAAAAAAGAGAACAGGGACAATAGAAAAAACAATGAAAATTTTTTAGCCTGGTAGACCAGTAACGTGTTCCTTCTGAGAAAATATTGAGTAGACTAGTGATTTACACCTAAGCAAAAAATTAGTCCATTTAATACGCGACACGTGTCCCGTGAGCCCATATTTCTGATTTTTCACAAAATTTCCTCACTTGTCTTCTTCCCTCTTTCTCTTCCTCCGTGTCTCTCTCTGCTCCGTCCCTTCCGTCAGAAACAGAGGCCGAGATCTCGTTGTTTACGGAAGTCGGTCCTTCCTTCACCGAGATCTCGGCCTTAGTTGACCGGCCGGCCATGGAGGCTGAGATCTTGATGCAGGGGAGGAAGGCGGTGGTGTCTCGAGGTTGAGCTTCTTGCTAAGGAGCTTGCTAGGGCGTTGATTTCACCATGGGCTCCGCCGTCGACCAGGAGGGGGGCGACCGCCACCCACGGCTGATCGCCCAGGACCCTCTCCGGGGGCAAAGCGCGAGTGAGGAGGGAGAGAGAAGCGACTGTCGTTGCTGAGAAAATATTGGGTGAGTTCCATACTCCACGTGGGATGGTGCAGCACACCACTCAGTTATGGACACGTGTCCATCTGAGTCCACGTTGTCTTCCTCCTCTCTCTCTCTCTGTCAGATCCGGGCCCACATAAGCAGCAGACCCTCTCTCCTCTCTCCTCTCTCTCTTCTGGTTTCGAGGCTCCTCTCTCCTCTCTCCTGGTTCTGGTTTCTGGTTTCGACGCTCCTCTCTCCTCTCTTCTGGTTTCGACGCTCCGCTCTCTCTCCTCCGCGAAGAAGCTATGGAGGAAAAAAAATCGCTCTGCTCTCTCTCCTCCGCGAAGAAGCGCGTCTTTGAGAGCGAACCACGAGCCGAATGCCCCCGCCTCCGCCTCTGCCGTCGGCCCCGTCTCCGCCGTCACATTTTTCCCTCGCTCTTCACGAGCCCCTCACTTTTCGCGACCTCCACTCTGCTCTCTGTCTTTTCTCCGCGAAGCGCCCCCGCTCGCCGTCGCCTCCCCGAGCCCCACCGTCGCCCCTCAAGCAGATCGATTTTTAACATTTTTTTTCCTCGGTAAAGGAAACGAGCGTTGAAACCAGAAGAGAGAGGAGAGGGGAGAGAGGAGAGGGGAGAGGGAGGGTCTGCTGTTGATGTGAGAGATGTGGGCCCGGATCTGACAGAGAGAGAGTAGAGGGAGACAGGGTGGACCGGATGGACACGTGTCAACAGTTGAATGGTGCGCTGCACCATCCTACGTGGAGTTTTAAACACACCCAATATTTTCTCGTCGTTGCTGCGTCTGGGGAGGGAGAGAAGACCGTGAAGAGAGAGGGGAGAGAGACTCGGCAACTTCTGAAAGTTTAGGGAAAAATCAGAAATATGGGGCCCACGGACACATGTCGCATATTAAATGAACTAGTTTTTTGCTGATGTGTAAATCACTAATCTACCCAATATTTTCTCGTTGCTTCTGCTTGTAAGATCATCTGTAAATTGTCCACGTAGAACAGTAACGTCACTTGGATGCACCCGTGCAGTGATTAAAGGAGCAACGAAGTTTTCTCCCATTAACTGTACGTTCTTTTTTGCATGCATGGTGCTGGTGTCTTTTCCTTTTCTTTGATTCTGTTTTTCCCCTCATTCTGATTGTCATTTGTTTTTGTTCCACTGTTCTCATTGTATTATCACTTTTCCCTTCCTTCCTTCTCAGACGTCCAGTGATTAGCTTTTTCTCTGTTCAGTTTCCTTCACACGCATTTGTTTAAGCAAGTTGAGACAACAAGAGGAAAAAAAGAGGGGGAAAAGAAATTTCTAGAAAAGGAAGAAACGACCGGGGCTTTTGTTACCACCGTTGAGGCAAATTCTTGTGTTGAAAAGTCGGGGAGTATCTGATTGCTGCCATTGGACATCAATTTGGTTAAAGTGCTGTGTGTCTAGAGCTACATGGAAGATCTCGAAAATGCAGTCAGGCAGCTGGAGGAAAGGATGGATGATGTTGTCCATAAAGCCAGGAACGAAGGACTAACTATATCCTCTGAAGTTGAGGAATGGCTTGGGAGTGCGCAGCGTGTGGCTGTGGAAGCACGAGAGCTATTAATAGGGGGCGAAAGTGCAAAAAATGCTCGCCTCCTTGGGTGGATTCCGAACCCCATGGTGCCCCTTCCAAGTGCCAAGAAGCTGAAGGAGATGACCCAAGATATTCAGGGACTCAATGATAGAAGTACAAAAGGAATTGTCCCTGCTACCACTTCTTTTGCAATATCTGTTGACAGGAAAGAAGATGTCTTGGAGTCTAGGGCTTCTATCACAAAGGAAGTAATGAAAGCTATAACTGATGACAAGAACTGTGTGGTTGGGGTTTATGGACCAGGTGGGGTTGGCAAGTCCAAGCTTTTGGACGACATTGTAAGGCGAGTCATGATAGAGAAGAGGTTTGATGTGGTTATCAAGGCAAATGTATCACGCAATCCAGATTTAAAAACAATTCAGGGAGAAATCGTTGATGCACTAGGCCTAGAGCTAATGAATGTGGAAACTGTTCGTGGGAGAGCCAATCGTTTGTGTGAGAGGTTAGAGTGTGACCGTTTTGAAAAAGTTCTCATAATCTTAGATGATTTGTGGAAGAAGTTAGAGTTGAAAGATGTTGGAATTCCTTGTGACAATTATAATAAAGTAAGAGGCTGCAAGCTATTGCTATCATCTAGAAATCGAGAAGTTCTGCGTATTGGCATGGGCGCTGACCAAGAATTTCGACTCAATGAGTTAGAGGATGCAGAAGCACGAAGACTTTTAGAAAGGACAATAGAGGACAAAGTTAATGATCCTGAGTTCAAGTGGTTAGTGGATAGAGTGGTCAAGAATTGTGGAGGCTTGCCTCGTTTGATTCTCTGGGTGACAAAAAGGTTGAAGCATGGAGATTTGGTGGAACAGAGAAATGCTTTGACCAATATAAATTGGCCAGATGCAAAATCACTAGTGGAACCAAATTACAATGACTTAAAAGACGAGAGGATCAAATCATTATTCTTGGTTTGTGCTTTACATAATGGGAGACGTTCCTTGAGGGATACCCTAGTCTACTGCATGGGTTTGGGTTTATTTAAGAAGTTCAACAACACCATCGAAGAAGCTAGAGGTAGATTGATTATGGATCTATGTAGCCTACAGGACTCCTCTTTGCTACTAGATAGTGATGTCACGGAAGAGGTCAGAATGCATGGCATATTTGTTGACGTGGCCATCTCTATGCATGACAAGTTTATTGACATGGAATGGAACGCCTTGGTCGGGATGAAGGATCGTGGGTTTAAAGAATGGCCAGAGGATGAGCTCAGAAAATGCACCGCGATAGCCTTCCATTTCGTTGGCATTGCTGATCTTCTTGAAAAATTGGACTGTCCAAACTTGAGGATGCTTCTGTTTAGCGAAAGCAACCCGTCCCTTAAAATTCCTGAGTTATTTTTTGAATCTATGAAGAAGCTCCAAGTCTTAGACTTGACTCATTTATCTTTCATCTCTCTACCTTCATCAATTGAGTTCCTTGAAAACCTTAAGTCACTATGTCTTGATTTTTGCCATCTAGAGGATGTGGCTATTCTTGGAAGGTTGAAAGGATTGCAGTTCTTAAGTTTTTTAGGCTCTACAATCACTCGGTTGCCCAAAGAAATAGGAAGACTAAAAAATTTAAGATTTTTGGACTTGACAGGGTGCATGGGGCTGAAAGTTATCGAACCTAGTGTGCTTGGAAGCTTGGTTAATTTAGAAGAATTGTATATGGAAGACAGTTTTGATCAGTGGGAGACTCAGGATGAAGCACCCCGAAGCAATGCTAGCCTGGCTGAATTGAAGAACATGAAAAAGTTGACCACTTTGTGCATTGCCATTCTTCATTCTGCCATTCTCTCAAGAGATCTGCCGTTTGGGAAACTGAACAAGCATAAAATCCAAATTGGGGATGTTTGGGATTGGTCGAGTGAATACAAAGAATGTAGAACTTTAAAGCTTAAGTTGGATTCAAGCAATCTTCTTCTTGAAGAGTGGGTGCAAAAATGTTTGCAGAGAACGCAAGATCTCCACTTGGATGGTTTGCAAGATTACGAATGTTTTCACGATTTGTGTGTCAAAGGCTTTCAAGAATTAAAGTATCTTCACTTACAGAATAGCCCCTCACTTAGGTACATTGTTCACTCCCCAGAGAATTACCAATGCTGGGCACTTATGAAGTTGGAATCAATATTTCTAGAGAATCTGAACAACTTGGAAGAGATTTGTCATGATTGTCCTACCATACAATCCTTCAACAAATTGAAGATTGTAAAAATGGATAACTGTGGTGAAATCAAACATTTGTTTTCTTTTTCCATGATGAGAATATTCTTGCAACTCGAAGAGATTGAAATAACGAGATGCCACTTGATGCAACATATTGTTGCAGATGCCGAGACAGATGAAGAGGGAGATGAAATAGGCAATGATCTTGAAGTGAAGTCAGGCAATTTGCGTAGGCTGACGTTACGAAATTTGCCAAAGATGACGAGCTTTTGTACAACTGTGGATAATTCGATCTCATTTTTCAACAGGCTACAGGTAAATTTCATGCTTTTTAAAAGGATAATGTTTTCCTCCAGCCGGACTATCCCAGTTGGAGGAAACCTTCTCCGACTAGTCGTATCCATTATTTACAAACATGGACATTGTCTTCAATTGAATATATTGGTAAAAAATATTTTTGGTTGGAGCATGGGCTAGCTCATTACGATCCCCTCGATAGTGAAATTTGACGAAAGACAAACAAAATAACACCAACGAAGTTTTCGATTTCTATAGTATTTCCTCCTTACCTTTCAAAGGTATTAGTTGAAGTCTCCCACACTGTGCAGACTTTAAAAAAACTTTTGACTTTTTAATATTTACTTTGTACATAAAACGTATAGAAGTTTTGCGTAATTTTACAAATTTATAAGTATTCATCAACAAAGGACCAAAAAAAATTATAATAACATTGGGATTGTGTAGTATTTAGTGTTAAAAAGTATCGATTTATTTGAATGTGATTAGGTAACTATTCGATTCATAAACTCATGGAAGTATAGACTTTAGAGTTATTTCAATTAATTTTTCATATGTGCAACTAAATGATATGTGCTAGTGTGATACTTTCTTCATTTCGAAGTAAATCTTATGCACGGATTCTATATATAAGAGTATACTAGCATGTAGCAAAATGGATAAATACTTTTTTTTGAGATTTTTTTTCCAAAATAATTAAGACAAATAATAAGTTAAATTTTTAAATGGAATTGTTATGTACTATATTACATCAACATAATTAAAAAAGCCCCACTTGATTTATAGAGTTTTTAAATGTAAAAGTATGGCATTGCTTAATGGTAAAATTATATATTTATATAAAAACATCTATGTATGCTTCCATAACTTGAAGTATGTACATCCTATGTAATTTGTGTGATATAATAATTGATGTGCATATATAGAATTCCTTTATATCCGTTTGATTAATGGAAAAAAGAAAGAGAAATTTTTTTTTTCAACAGGTGAATTTAACTTTAGTGACTCTGTCAAATGACGTCTAGATCAATCAATCATATAAATTGATTTTGCAACTTTTGTCTAAATACATCAAATGTAATTGAGATAATTAATTTTCTTTTTATTCCAACAACTGTAAAATTTTGTGATAGGTGAATGGACACTTGTGGAAATGGGGTACTAAACAAAGTTCCATTCTATAAAAAATTTTATGCACTTATGTGTCTGATGGAACTATTATGTGGCTACGAAATGAAAAATGAAATATAACATTCAATAGGCCAATTTGTTTTTGTTAACCTTGGTAGGTTAATGAAATATTAGGGGGACAAAGCAATAACATTTTTTGTTCTAATTCATGCAAGCTATGGAACTTAGTGTGGTGACCAAATCTGCCACAAATCTTCATTTCAATCACTTTCCTTATAAGGAGAATTTATGTGCGTTGCACATTTTCAAATTTCTTTTTCTGTAATAAAGTATTGCTTAAAAGTTAAAATTAGCCACACATTCAACATTTATTTGTGAACGATTGCCAAGATTTAACAATTTCTTAACTATTTGTTAGTTTAACACATGGAAATTCTTTTTAATTTTTGGGATGTATTAAAAGTTCTAAAACTTGTCATGAAAGTGTAATTGAGTCCTAAGATTTTTAAAAAGTATAATTAAATCATAAAACTTGTCATGAAAGTATAATTAAATCCTAAGACTTTTAAAAATTGAAATTACGTCTTAAAACTTGTTTAAAAAGTTCAATTAAGTCATATGACTTTCAAAAAGTGCATCAAGTCCTAATACTTGTTAAATTTTAGGACTTGATTATGCCAACTTGATAAGTTTTAGTACATGATTGTATTTTTGTTAAAAGTTTTATGACTCAATCATACTTTTGCGATTTCAAAATTGATTACATTTTTTGAAAGTTTTAGGACTCAATTGCACTTTCGTAATAAGTTTTAGAACTTTCAATGCCCTTATTCTTTAATTATTTTTAAAAAATTATGGTTATCACATGACTCAAACCACGAAAGCATGATGCTCAGCTAAAATCATTTATTAAGTTCAGCAATTCTTTCTCTTAGGTACATGGCTAAGACATTCCACATAAATTAACTTTGTATTGACAAGAAAGCGTATCTTAAGTCCTTATATAGGTAAAATTGAATGTTTTGGTGAAACTGACTTTGATTCCTACATAGTACTGTAGCGAGGAATCTTGTTGCCCGCCATGGATCTTACAGTGATAAACCTTTTTTTTTGGGACTTCTGGCCGATGTGGCATATATTGCGCGTTGCATAAAGGACTAGAATTTAACCAGCGCTATGCAAGGGGACAACAAATTCCTCTAACTACTTTAGTATTTCTCTCGTAATGTTATGATAAAGTTTTACTCCCAATCTTTTGAAAAGAGATGTTTTTGTTGAAATACGCTGGAAAAAATGCCAGACTCAAATTGCACCTGCAAATTAATTAAAAGTAGAGTTTTTATCTGTTTGTCAGTCTAGTTTATGACTATTTGATTAGAAAAAAAATCGACATTGTTTTTATTCTGTCATTTGACATATTATATATAAGACCAGAGTCAATGACTGAAAAAATTGATTTAAGTCTATGCCATGAATTTGTAAAATTTAAGCACAATGCACAAATATGAGAGTAAATTCAACCTCAATAAGTGAGTGATATGAATTCTCTCTTATTTTTATACATATTTCCAGACCAAATACGTGAGAACCGCTGCATCTCGTTCATAAATAAATTATACATACGTGTAAAGTTGATAAATTTTAAGAATAAGGTCATAGAGAAAAATCACTACTCTGCTTTTCTTCCATTATCTTTGAGTCTATTATATGAGATCATTATTTTTTCAAACACAGCGTGTTCATAATTCTGGCAATTCTCCTGGCTTTGTAAGGTTTCATTGCCCTGGTTGGAGTCCTTAACACTGTCCAAGCTTCCCAAATTGAAAGAGATATGGAACTCTCAATTTCCCTCAAATATGAGCTACCTAAAATTTCTGAAAGTTGAGGATTGCTCATTTGTCTCCAGCATCATCCCATCAAATTTGTTAATAAAGCTACAGAATTTGGAAGCCATAACCGTTGAAAGATGTCAGTTAGTAGAAGAACTATTTCACCTTGAAGGATTGATAGCTAGTGGGGAAGTTGAGAATCTTTCCGGATTGAGAGAATTAACCCTGAGCGATTTACCAAGTTTGAGACGCATATGGAATAAAAATCCACGAAGAATGTTGTGTCTCCAAAACTTAAGGTTACTAAAGGTTCAAAACTGTGAGAACCTGAGATTTCGGTTTTCTTATTCCATGGCTAAATCCCTCTGGCAAATAAAAGAAATAAAAATAGTGAGTTGTAAACTGATGGAAGAAATTATTGATGTGCAAGAAGAAGAATTGGAGGAAGCTGCAAGTAGTGACACTTTGGTATTTCCTATGTTAACCTCCTTGTCTCTTAAGGAATTGCCAAATCTTAGGACATTCTCTTGTGGAAAGTATATTCATTGTCCATCCTTAACAAGACTCAAGATATCTCGGTGCCCCAAAATGATGACATTCTCTTCATATGAAGGAAGGCAACATTCTGTGACAACTGATGTAAGTTTACAACAAGCATTTGGTCCTTTCGACTCTGGCTTGTCCTTGCCTGGCTTTTTCAATGAAACGGTAAGCATCTATAGTATGTTTTGTTAATCATTCTTCTAGTTCTAGTTAGAGAAGCAATTAATAGAAACTAGATCATTATTCTGCACCAAAGGTTTGGCAGTTCGCAGTGGAAAAACTCACTACTTGTGATTCCCAAAGTCGGCCCAAATTTCAGCAAAATACAATTCTGTACCAAAAATTTCAGTCATTCTACATATAAAATGTTTTTGCGCAGGTTCTTTTTCCAAGCTTGGAGGAATTGAAGCTTTCATCCATGTGCCAATTAAAGAGGATATGGCACAATCAACTCCCCGGACAGTCCTTCTGCAAACTTGCATCTCTCACCGTTGAACTTTGTGCAAATTTGTCACATGTTTTTCAATCAAATTCAATGGATAGGTTGCAGAGCCTGAATAAAATTGAGGTGGTCGGGTGTCCCTCCTTGGAAGCATTGTTTGAACCAATAAGTCTCAGCTCTGAGAAAAGGCAAAAGCCATTAGTCCTCTCTGCATTGAAAAAAATGGAGTTGTTGAATCTACCAAAGCTGAGAGACATTTTGAAGAGTGAGTGCAAAGTAACCTTGGTATTTCCTAGTCTGATGGAAATGAACGTGAGGAGTTGTCATAGTTTGCCATATCTCTTCTCAAGTGCCACGGCCAAATATCTCGATAAACTTGTGAAGCTTGATGTTACCTGTTGCCATAGCCTGTGCGGCATAATTGCAATGGAAGAAGGAAAAGGGAAAACCGTAGACACATTCAAGTTCCGTAATTTAAGCACCCTCAAGCTTGGTGACCTTGAGAGTTTGATTTGTTTCAATTTAGAGAGTTGTGCTGGTGATGGGTTATATCCTCTATTTGATG
The DNA here is from genome assembly GCA_014858505.1 of Corymbia citriodora subsp. variegata. Taxonomy (NCBI): domain Eukaryota; kingdom Viridiplantae; phylum Streptophyta; class Magnoliopsida; order Myrtales; family Myrtaceae; genus Corymbia; species Corymbia citriodora. Next base: position 146,089 of record MU089526.1, read on the forward strand.
AGAAGGTACTATATCCTGATTTATTTTATCTATTATTTTATTTTGTTTTTAGTGCTTTGGTCCTAAGTAATTTTGCATATTTTTCATTTACCTCTATACATTTGTAGATTGCATTTCCAAAGTTAGAAGAGCTAAACATCGAGGGAGTTCTTACCCACCCATAGGTAGCCCAACTGGTTAGGGCGAACTTGGACTTCGTTGAGGTCTTGGGTTCGATTCCCCGGGGAAGCACCTGTGATTTAAGTGGGGGGCCATGGCGGTGGGTTGCTGTGCTAGTCCCCCCCGAGGAATAGTCGAGGTGCGCGCAAGCTGGCCCGGACACCTCGGTCATCAAAAAAAAAAAAAAAAAAAAAAAAAAAAAAAAAAACATCGAGGGAGTTCAACAGAAAAATTTATGGAGTGATAAAATTCTTCCGGAGTCCTTTTGCCGTCTAAAGGTTCTCAAGGTGAAGCGTTGTCACAACCTATTGAATATGTTTCCTTCATTCATGTGGAAGTGTCTACTTCATTGCATGGAGTCCTTGACAGTTGATAAGTGCCCATGCTTGAGAAACCTTTTTACATTGTCTATGGCAAAAAGTCTGGGACAACTCCAATATCTTGGTCTTGGTGGTTGTGAAGAGATGGAGTACATTGTTGCAAGAGAAGAGGAGAAACCCGAAGAAACAACTGACAAAATTATAATTCCTCAACTTGTCACTCTATATCTTCATAACATGCCGAAACTTAGAAGTTTCTGCCAAGGGAAGCATATTTCAGAGTGGCCCTCCTTGAAAGAGTTTACTGTTGAAGATTGTAAAGCAGTGGAGCTGATTCTAGGAGACACTAGTTGTAGAAAACTAGAAGATAAGGTTCCGACTCATCAACCTCTTTTACTCGTTGAAAAGGTATGCACTTGTTCTTCTTTAATGACATATCTTTTTGTTGTCCCTAATGGTCTGTGTTAGATTATGTAAGGGTCTGCGGGGTTACTTATGCTAACTTATCATTTTCTTTTATAAATCTTTGACCTTAAATAAGAAACATCTCAAAGCTCTTTCTTTAATATAAACACATTGACATGAATATCAAAACAATTTCACAACTTTCAAAAAATCAATATTTTTTTCTTCCTTTTTAATTTTTATAGACTAATCTGACGTTTCCTTAATATTGTAGCGGAAGTATAAATATTAATGGGAGGCTAAGCCTCAATATGTTAACGACACTATGAGTCCTAGTTGGATACTCTTTAAGTTCGAAAATTTATTACATACATTGAAGCCATAATATTTGCAAACTTTACGCATTTCATGACTTGCTAAGTCCGCTCCTACGTGGCTATTAATGCCGTGATGGAGCTTCCTCAAACACAAAGGGAGCTGTTTCGCTATTGCCGCATCGGAGAAATTAAAAAAATATATCAAAAGCACTTATATGAAACATATAATTAAAAAAAGAAGAAGAAGGTCTTGTGAGAGATTACCAGTCAAAGGGGGAAAGGGCTGCATAGGGAGAGACCCTACTGTCTCCCTTCCTGCGGACGAGGGCCAAGAACACTCGCTAGGGGACAGTTGCAGGCCTCGCCAATGCAAAGGCCATGATCTCTCTCCTCTTTTCTTACAAATACTTTTAACATTTCTCTCATTTTTTTTATGTGGCATCAACATATTATAGGACCAGAAGTTTACAATAAAAAAAAGGAAAATTAATAATTAACAAAATGGCATGTATACTTTCCGTCCTCTTGAAACTAATGTGGGCAATTAAAAGACTCAAATGCTGGATTGGAACAAGTTTTATGGTGAGTTTGTTTCGCGGAAAATAAACGATTTGAAAAATATTTTTTGAAAAATGATCATTTGTATTGTTTGGAAAAGTTAGTCAATAAGAAATATTTTTATCATTGATAATAATTTATGCCTAAATATTTTCATGGGCAATGAAAAAAATTTCCATTCATTTATTTATCTAAACAATATAAACGATCACTTATCAAAAAATATTTTCTAAATCACTTATTTTTCTTAAAATAAATGCATTGTTAAACGAAATTTTTAGGACTCTTTCAGTCATTATTTCTAAAATCAATTATAAAGATTGTGACAGGAAAATTGCTCCATAAGTCCTACAATATAATTATGAAATGAAATCAAGTCATTCTATTGGTACAATCAAGTCCTAAACTTTTATTAGAAATTGCAATCAAGTCTTAAGCCTTTCAATTGGTGTAACTAAGTCCTAAATTAAGACAAACAAATGCAATTTGGTTGCCACACAGACAATCTAAGTTATTGTGCACTAAAAGACTTGACTTAATTATGCTTTTTCAAAAAGATTTAAAACCAATTGGAAGGTTAAGAGTCAACTACATTTCATACTTAAGATTTAGGACTTCCAATGCATTTTTACTTTCTGATTATGACTAAAACTGCAAACAGTTAACATAATATTATTCTCTTTGGGTCAAACGTAATCAGCTTAATCAAATGCTAAACGAAGGAGCTTCGGCATTAAATGGAATCATGGACTCAGCAAATCTGTATTCGTGGCTCCGTACAAAACAGTATTTTCTAGGCATGGCAAGAGAGTGGCTACTACATGCATTATATGCAAATAACTTAATTGCAATGACATGGAATCTATAATTTAATGGCATTGTCATTCACTATCACAAAAAATTTGAAAAGCTTCTTAAGGTTATGATACATATGCTAGCAACTGATAATATAAAAGGAAAGTACGTAGCAAGGTTGGTCTAGAATTATAAAAATTGAAGGGAAATTAGACGGCAAGAAAGGAGGGAAAAACCTAGAGAGAGATGCCAATTCAGGCGAGGAAGAAGGAACACCAGACGGGCAGACTCATTAGTCAACGAATTCATCCTCAAAACTGAAGAAAATTAGTATCCTTTCATAGTTAATTAAAAACAAGAGTTCAAATTAAGTAAACATATCTAAAATAAGAGAAATAAATCAAGATACGTATCTTAAATTATTAATAGTATCAAATATGAACTAATTAAAGAAACAAATCAGCAAGGGGGTTGGAGAATCATATCATTCATCAATCTCCACACCGAATAATCTCACAACCCCCAAAAGGGAGATTTGGATATGCACCTAAGAAGTATAAGGCTATACTTAGTATTTTAGAACAAATTTTAGCAATACGAATTTTTCACTTCTATGAATGATCAATGGGAGAAATTACATTCCCGAATTTATTAAATTTCAGATGGGGTTTCAATAAATTCATCTAGATTAGTTATTAGAATTTTACTACACTCACTTCACTATTCTCATAAGCAAAGTCCTTAGTTAACTCTTCAAGTAATTTAGAGTACTGTTCCTTGCCGTTATGCTCATTAGCAAACTGATTTTAGACCGTTTTCATGTCTTCTTATTGTTTTTAATTGAATCTATCCAATTCTTATTAACATTGTTGAAATATTCTCTCAAATCATTAAAATTTGTTTAACCTCTTTAAGATTGTTAAGGATTTATGATAATCATAGTCATAGCAATGCATTCAAAATTATTAAAATAACATGATAATCACGATAATAGTAAATGCCATACCAATCGACATAATAATCTTGATAAAGCCTACTCTTTTGAAATTTTGATAAATTGTATTTAATAAATATTGCAACATTTTTCAAAGAGAAAATTATACCAATCAGCAAGCATGATGACCAGAGTTTTAATAGGCATGAACGCCATATATCTTGATGAGCATATTAGATCAGAAATGCAAGTGTCGCAACTAAAATAAGTACCATAGAATTGGCCCTTGGTCTAGAATCGTTGCCCCACAAATAAAAGGTATTCAAAGCAAAGTTCTAATACCAATTAATGTTCTAGCCCAAAGATCAATTGATGAAGAACAGATCTAGATCCGATGCCAACTCATGTCGAACAAAAGCATGTAGAAAGTGAGGTCTAGATTTGTTGAAAGTGGGGGAAAATCAAATAATAAGTATAGAGGGAAAAACTAAAGAGAGATGAAAGAGATAGAAAGGCCCATTCAGACAAAGAAAAGGATACGTCAAATAAGCAAATGTGGTAATCAAATCAATTCAACATTTAGATCTAATAAAGATCTTGTTCTTGTTCTATATTTTGTAGGCATCTTGAATTATTAAGTGATATAATCATGATTAATATCCTAAATATTTGATAATATCAGATAACTAAAATAGATAAAGAATCAAGTCAACTAGTGTTTGGAGAATCCCGTCTAACATCAAATGAGTAATACCTGCACCTTACCATCTTTTGATTTACCTGTTGGATTTCTTTCTTTAATATTTATCGTGTTATCTTGGAGTCTATATTTTGTTGGAGATAATTTTGAAGTGCAAGATCCATGGTTCATTGGTTTGTGCTAATCGGTTTCTGTTTTGTCATTATCAATACCTTATAATGGTCGTGCTATATTTTTTAAATGGTTCAAAGAAATGGGAAAGTATGTTGACTATTGTGTGTTTGGGTGTTATGATGAGCGGAATCTAAGATAGGCTAAATTTAGCGTTTCTAGAAACATATGATGCGCAAAACCATTGTACTTGTCTAAGGACGTAATGGCTTATGCTACTGCTCAAACATAATGCTTGATATGCATAGAAAATTGTGTGCATCTAGTATTCTTTTCCTTCTATCCTAACAATAATGTTTTATCCTGTGATTGTCCTTGCTCTTGACAATAGAATTCTCTTTTTGGAGGGGACAGAGAGCAAGCTCTAATGAATTAAAGTGAAAAATGACAGGTTGAGTTTTCTAACATGGAGTTGATGAAAATCTCGCACATGGGTAAAATGGAGAAGATATGGCTCGATAAGCTTGCTTCAAATGCCTTTAGCAAACTCAAGACGCTAATAGTGGAGCATTGTGAGAAACTTTCATCCATATTCTCATCCGGTACTATCCTCACAAGGTTCCAAAATCTGGATAAGTTAATTGTTACCAACTGTGATTCCTTAGAAGTGATATTTCATGTACAAGACTTTAATTCTATCGAAAATAATTCCACAAGCATTTTTCAATTGAGAGAATTAGTTTTGACATGGCTCCCAAAATTGAAGCATGTGTGGAGTGGACTTCCTCAAGGAGCTTTTAACTTTGGACACTTACGATGCTTGAAGGCTGTCAAGTGTCAAAGTCTCAAAAGTTTATTTCCAATTTCAGTAGCAAAAAGTATGACACAGCTTGAAGAACTTGGAGTATGGTGTTGTGGGGTGGAGAAAATTATAGTAGAGGAAGATGGAGGAGCAGGGACGAGTGCTCATGATTTCTTTGCACAATTGATTGCCTTGACATTAGTTGATTTGCCAAGATTGAAGAGCATCTACCGGAATAGTCATACTTCAACATGGCCACTCTTAAAGGAATTGCGAGTGAGACACTGTGGCAAAACTAGATCATTCTCATTTGCCGGTGAAATCCAAAGCTCGCAAGGTACAATTGACAGCGATAACCAACCTGCACTCTTTTCTTTAGAGAAGGTACAATCCTCAATTCCAGCTCTCTATATTTGTCTTCATTGGTTTATGTGCATGTCTCTCTACGCTTTTTATTTTCATTTGAAAATTGAAATTGTCAACCTTTCTTGCTTATTATTACTAACGTAACCACACTCGTAAATTGCTTAAAAATTTGAAGATTGATTGAAGTTAAGATTTCCGGTTTATATTCTTTGGATTATAGTCTAGTGATACCACTGCTGACTTTGAAAAAGAAAACTTCTTATTGGATCTTATAGACAGTCAATATTCTAATGATCCACTCTCATCCTACCTAGCTCATTATGTCAGTGACATGTCTAATGGCTGAGATATACCTATATAATCTTAGTTGACCTTCCTTGTCTGCCAGCGCTCAATAGCTCTAGATATGGAAAAGAGTTCCATGCTGGTAAATCGTGAACATGTTTAGTAACCGTCAAAATCGCAGATAACATGCTTAACTGTCACATGTTAGTAACTTATCGATAGATTTTGACAAGTACCAACATTTATATAAACTTCAAAAGTTACCAACTATTGTCATAATTTATCAACATCTACTTTTGTGGCTTAACAACTTTTTGAAAGTTACTAACTTTTATTCGAAATCACTAACCTTAATTTGGTTGTTGTTCCAACATTTATCACATTAAGACATCACTTTTTTTTTTTGTATAATCCACCTACATTTATTACTGGGATCACTAAAGCTTATGAAGTACTAACTTTCATTTGAAATTATTTACCTTAATTTGACTAGTGTACTAACATTCATCATATTAATATACCAACTAACTTTTGTCACTTACTAACTTTTCATCTTGTCCGGTTTTGACAAATACCATAATTTGTATTGAAAATTACCAATTACTTTGATAATCTATCTACATTTATTCTTGTGGCTTACCAACATCTTTGAGATTACTAACTTTTATTTAAAATTACCAACCTTAATTTGATTGGTGTACCAACATTCGTTGCATTAAGATACAAACTGATTTTAATCACTTACTGACTTTTTATCTTGTTAGGACTTGAGAAAACCAACATTTTTTTATACTCCTACAATTACCAACTACTTTAGTAATCTACCAATACTTATTATTGGGTTTCCCAATATCCTTGATGTTACTAACTTTTATTACCAACGAACATCACATTGACATACCAACTAACTTTAACCCTTACCAACTTGTTATCTTATTAGGTTTTGGAAAGTACCAAATTTTCTTTGCACTTCCAAATTACCAATTACTTTAGTAATCAACCAATATTTATCCTAGTGGCTAAAAAATACCTTTGAAATTACTAAATTTAGTTTTAGATTACTAATATTAATTTGATTGATGTACCAACATTCTGCAATTTAACCACCCACTTGGGTGGCGCTACTGGTTCGCGCTCTCTTCCTTTCGCAAAAGGTCGAGAGTTCGAATCACAGCTTCGTCATAGAGTGACTTAACTGGTTTCACATGTGTGGTGGCTAGCACGTGTGGCCCCCAGAGTTTACTCCCCCGGCTATCGGCGGGGTGCAGGGTTTCCTGGGTCAAAAAAAAAAAAAAACATTCTGCAATTTAGATACCAACTTATTTTAATCACTGATCGTGCTTTCAAAATTACCTACTACTTTAATAACCTACCAACTTGTATTCCTATGCCTTATTATTGCCTTTGAAGTTACCAACATTTATTAAAAACCAACTTTAATTTGCTTGGTATATCATTGATCCACCAACACGGAACTAGGTTCTCTTTTTAACCTCACCAAACGCTAGAAGCGTCTGCGGTGTCTGGGTTATCTGGGATTGTGTAGTTTTGGTTTGTTTCCTACCTCATTTGACGTTTCATTGTGTTATTGTAAAAGATTTTCCCAATTAATTAGCCTTTTTCCATTAAACTTTTGAAATATGATCTCTATCTTGTTCCCGTGTCCATCAGTTCAATTTTATTTTTTTCACGTTTAGTTATCAGAGTGCATTCTTCTCAGAGTTATGTAAAGGTGAACCTATTTGCTACTAATGACTATAGTAAAATTGTTATAATATTGCAGATTAGAAAACAGAGCGCAACATATTAATACAACATCTTACTTTTGAAACACATCTACTTGCCCTGTAAGTAACACGATTTGGTAAGACAAATAAGTGCTGTTTTAAGTTTTTTTTCTAAGAACTTGTTGAAACTCATGTCTTTGTTTTGCCTTTTGAATTAATTTAGTTGATAATTGAGATAACTGAAGTACCAATTTTTTCTATTGACAAATAACTTTCCTTATACAATTCACGAAAACATATTTTGATTGAATTGGGTCACACTACTAGCAACAAACATTTCTACATACCTCTTACTAAACGGACTCCAGGAAGTTTTTTGTTTTCATCGTTTATTCACCCCTTTTCCAGTTTTCCCTAAATTTGTTTTTCAGTTATTGGGGCTACGACAATAGGAATTGACATGTGGTGCGCTATCAAACGAATTCCTACAGGTCATTCCACACTTAGAGCAATTGACATTCGCAAGGGAGGATGTTGTAATGATGCAACATGACATCTTTGGCAACCTCAGAGAGCTTGTTGTGGACTCCAGTTCCTTCGAGGAGATATTTCAAAAAGATGCGTATGGATTTGGGAGAGCAACTCCCTGTGGAGGACTAATTGACATGCAAAAACCTCCCAATGCCCTTGGAAATTTAAAGCGACTTCAGCTTATTAACCCGTTTAACTTGAGGCGAGTCTGGAAAGATGGTTCCATCATGGCTGAAATTATCAAGCAGATTGAATCTCTGTTCATTAGTTGGTGCCCTAGTTTATCAATCATATTCCAATCTCCAACTTCTTTCCAGAGATTGATAGAATTAGAAGTAGTGGATTGCGCTAGTTTAGTACATATTGGAACTTGCTCAGCGTTGACAAATATGGCACACCTTACTCGGCTAACCCTAAGAGATTGTGTTGCAATAGAAGACGTGGTAACAGATGATGAAAATGGAGCAGAGAAGATCTCTTTCCCCAAATTGGAAGAGCTGATACTTGATGGTTTACCAAGCCTCGAGAGCTTCTCCCCCATGGATTGCACCTTTATGTTCCCATCATTGGTGCGTGTTATTGTGATGCAGTGCCCCAAGATGAAAATATTCTGCAATGGTGCCTTAAGGACACCAAAACTAGATAAATTACTCCTCTCCTACTGGGATGATGAAGGGTGTTGGGAGAGTGACCTTAATACCACTGTCCAGACCTTGTCGGCATGAAAGGATCCATCCGGAACACGGTCAGTTAGGTAGATGCTTTTTCTAATGACACATGTTATTGTGGAGATTATTCCAAAAGCCCTCTTTAGTCTAATCAATTCCCAAGTCTCCCAAATAGTACCGCAATTCAGAAATTATCCTCAGCAAGTCCTTTGAATACTTTGAATCTATTTGTTCTTTCTAGTTTCTCCATTCCAAACATGTTTAATCCTCAAAATGCCAGCACCATTTCACTCCAGTTTAGAATTTCAATAATTTTCCTTTTCCCGAAGTATGTAACGTAGTGTACATTTACAGAGCTCAAGAATTGGTTGTGACTCTCTAATCCGCGATCAGTCTCCAAAAAGTTATCCAAATGCAACTATGTGCCACTTGGTGTCACGAACCAAGTCCTTATTAATGTGTCATCCTTGATTCTCTCAAAATATTGAATAATGGTGAGGTTTTGCAGCTGCTGGAAACCGAGAAAATGAGAAATTGACTCGTCCAATACGGAAGAGTAGGACTCAAAGCTCTTCAGCTTTTTTTGATCATCATCTTGCGCAATGGCAAAATTCTCATTAGACCTTTTCTTTTTTATTTCCACTTTCTTTTACTCTGACATAAACGACAATTTATTCTGTGGAGAATTTGCTTAATTACCGTTAGGACATCTCATTGGGTTTGTAATGCAATGCTTCCAGCGCACACGCCCATGGACTGACATTTTCTTGGCGATTTGGCATGTAGGAATAAGTTTCTTCGTCCACTCGACTGTCGCTGAAATGATTGTGCTCTGGCCATAGGTTCTCAATTCTCTTGTCCATCACTGTGAGATTGGCATCCTCTTTAGCATGGTCAAATTGATGTGCATGCAGATGCAGGAGAAGCTCTTACTAATTCGTGTGTCTACATTCTTTTATTTTCCCCTTCTAGATGTGTACACTGTACCGCCAACCTTTTAGTTAGATATCAAGTGTCCTTGTGCTTTTGGTATTAAAGAGACTACATCGAACCCTCCTATTGTATTTCCCATCGCCATCAGTAGGCTTGCTTACGTAATTGTGCTTTTATGAGGAAAATTTTGGTGATTGTTAACGAAGAATGTCCTTGATAGCATGGTCATCATAGTTTCCTGCAAATCGCTTACCTTTTGCCCAGATTAGTTTCTGTTAGTTTGTGCTTTTTTCAAAGAGCTTAGGGCTAAAATCATTCACAGAACGACCAGTAAACTAATGATGTTCATACTTCCACAAAATTCACGGATCAATCAAACCCTGGATTATTTCAACGCTTTTTGCAAAAGCAAAATAGGATCAGAATACCATCTGGATCAAGTCCAGATCCAACCACGAAATGATGGATCAAAACCATCGTATAATTGATTTGCAAATGTTTGATGGATCTTTCAGGTTAAACACCCTTCCCATTGTGACGCAGAGTATTTGGAATGAAAAGGCTAGTGCTAAAGAAAAATCCATATAGAGAGACTTAGGGACCGATCCTTATGTCATCCTGGGGACTTGAGAATTTCTCTGAAGATTATTCATTCACTAAGCTTTTTGCGCCTTTCATAATGTGAAGATATGATTAGGATTCATTTATTGTGGTGTGGACTAGATTACCACATTTGATGTCCGAACAAGATTTCTACTGGCATTTGGGCGCGCACGAGAGAGAGAGCATGACAAGCTATTAATTAATTCATGGACTAGATGACATTGACCTTATATCCAAAGGCAATCTTAGTACTTCGATTCCTCTTCGAGGAATAATATTGATGATAATAATATTTGAATAAACAATTTGACAAGAGTGCTCCGATCATATCGATATTGATGTAGCAATACGATTGAGCTCATAGAAATGGAATAGTTCGGTTTGATCTTCTCTATAAAATGAATTAATAGACGCTTTGAAATTGTTTGCCCAGCACCCATGCTCTCAGTGTATGCTTTAACATGAATCACACAAGAATAGATTGATACATTATAAACCTTTGGTAAAATGCCCTCCTTAATGTAACATATAACAGATAAAGTACAATCCAAAGTCCGTTATAGGAATTGGTGGTTTTCACACTCAGTGACTTTGGCATTAAATGTTTCCAAAGCGTTTTAGTATTTGGAAATGACTAGATTTGGTCTTTGGTCGTCTATTCTAGTCACTTTACCGTGGTGTTCTTTCACTTATTTTTTATTGGACAATATAAAATTGAGAGTAACACATTGATCAACAACGGATCATATGCGCAATCTAGTGGTTTGGATTTAAGTTCAACCCAACCAAGAATTACTTGATTAGAACAAATGTCGGTATCTACTTATTCTTTTTTTAAAGTAAAAAGTTTGACAGCTTATCTTAAAACTTGATTTTTTGTCTTCTTATGCTTATAAAATTTAGGACATCACAGTATATGATGCATACATTAATGGTTGATCTCTGTTATTTGTGTTTTCAGTACCAGTGAGTTGCTGAAATTACCTTATGACCGGAATTAGTCTTTGCATTCGTATGTTAATGCTATTTTCTTTTTGACTTGCGTGCATCATATGCGGCGTATCTCATCTGCCAAAGTTTCTTCCATGACACTTCAGCACATGTCCAAACTTGCATGTATAATCTTGACCAAGTTTCAAGTTATGTGAGAAACCTAAAGCAATAAAGTAACTCAAGTTCAAACTTCCCTAATTTACCGAGTCCTGCTTAAAGGTTTTTGAACTTTGATCAATGGATTCTTGGTTTTTGAACTTTGATCAATGGATTCTTGTAGAGTGATCCAATGGCAGTTGTGTGCTTGAGGAATTTCGGAGGACAGAAGTTATATTGAACATTTTGGAACCCGCATGGGTTGAAAAGATTTCTTTTGCTCATCACTTTGAGACTGTTCAGCTGGTGTGAGTTTTCCATGTAAAGTATAATACATCAGTCTGAGTTTTCCTAGAGGTCTAACTCCAAACGATATGGTACTTTTTTCTCTCTCGGGCTTTCCTCTATTCCCATGGTGATAGTTTTCCTCCAAACCCCACCCTATCCAAAACCCTAAATCCCAAATTCCCCAATGCTCTGCCCTATTAAAACCCTTGACTCCCCCACTCTTCCATTACCGAATCTCTCTCCCCACATTGTCCCTCCTCAGTTTCGTTGCCCTCCACTTCCATGTTTCGTGGCTTCAGCTTCATCTCCGTTGCTCCCTCTTGCCACTTGAGTCTCCACGTCAATGGATTTTCACCCCCTTTCAGCTATACAGAACAACCCATTCCTGGCTTCAACGCAAACCCACTCCCCCAACTACTCACTTTGAAACATCCAAACAAGCATCTCAACTAACACAACAGCATTTGGAGACCTCCCTTCAATCCATTGATACTTGCTGTTTCGGGATCTACCCTTTGACTTGTCTCTGGTCGAAATCTTTTGTCAGGTATAGTAGTTGATTTTTGGGTGCTCTCACCTATCAGCAAAATGGGTGTCTGGCTTGCCTGGAATCTTCAAGTTAATGCATACTGGGGTGCTCTGCTAGTGTTGTTTTAGCTTGCCCTTTGTGTCCTGCCCTGTTTCATATATTCCAAAATGGAAGATGAGAAAGAATCCGAAATTCGTTTGGCTGCACTTTGTAAAAAGTTACGTCATTTATGGTCAGAAGATGATATGGTGTCGGCCACAGGAGACATTCCACTAGAGAACAAACGTGAATGTGAGTTGACTCTTTATGGAAAACTTTATTCCATGGCAAATGTCAACCTCCAAGCTTTTATTAGTATTATGAGAAAGGCGTGGAAATCTGAGACCGTTTGTGTGCTCCCATTGAACCAGGTTTCTTTTCATTCACTTTTAGCTCGATTGCAGAGAAGGAAAGGGTGTTGGAGGCTGGTCCCTGGTCTTTTTCTAGCAATCTGCTAGTTCTCCAGCAATGCGAACCTGATATTCTTGAGCATTGCTATGAATTCACACATTGCGCTTTTTGGGTCCATTTCCTAGGTATCCCAAGAGGGAGAATCTTGGAGGAATTGGTGCGCAACATTGCTAGAAATATTGGCCAAGTGCAGGAGGAAAAGCTAGAATCTAAGGGCAACATACTTCGTAAGGTTGGAAAAGCAAGAGTAAACCTTGGTTTATCTGCACCACTAAAGCCGGGAACAATCTTTAACTTGGGTTATAAAAAGCTGTGGATCAATTTCAAATATGAAAGACTCCCATACTTATGTTATTCATTTGGGCATATTGGTCATTATACTACTTTTTGCAAAGAGGTGCCTTATGAAGAGTCAGGACAAAAGGAGAATATTGCCAGTAGATTTTGTCATTGGCTGAAAGCAGAAGTGCGAGAATATAGCCATATTGGAAACTCTTCTTTGGTAAGCAGCTACCTTCCCTCGAGGACAGAATTGTGAGAAGGGAAAGGAGGGTACTCCTCTTTTAATAGATTATCAGCTTGAGGGTGCTCAAGATTATGGGGATAGGGATCCTGGTGATATGAAGATGCAGGACACTCAGATTGTGTTGGTAGAATCTTCCAATGAACCCATTTCAAAGGACCACAAGCCATCAAGCAGCTAGTATTAGAGGTGATCAGTTCCTGGTTCGGTCCGGTTCCAAGGTGGAACCGGGAACTGGACCGAGAGGACCGGTTCCCATTTTTTGGGACCATGGACTGGACCGGACGGTCCTAGGACTAGGAACCGGACTAGACCAATGGTGTGGTCCGGTCTGGTCCGGTCCAATAGGACCGACCACTTAGTCAAAAAAAACTAAAAAAATACTAGAAATGTTATTATTTTAGCTCCGACGAATCGCGATCTCTATTGCCAGACTTACTCGGTGAGAACAACGCTGCACGGCCATACGAACAGTCTGTACTCTTCTTTCATGTTCTAAGACAATCAGCGAAGAAGAAGAAGAAGATGAGTGACAGGCCTGTGTGTGTCTATTCCCCTTAGAGTTCTCCGTTGAACTGGTGGAAAGAGTGGAGGGAACCTCGATAATCGAGATGGAGAAGGCCGGTTCGTCAGGTTCGTTGCCGAAGAAGTGGGTTTATTGCACTTTTTAAGAAATTTTAAAAATATATTTTAAATAAAAAATTGTCAGTCTGGTCCGTCGGTCCAGTCTGGTCTAGTTCCCTCCAGAACTGAGAACTGAACCAAAAATCACCAGTTCCATTTTTATGGAACTGGGAATGGACCGATGCTCCCGGGAACCGGACCAAACTGGCCAGTCCGGTCCGGTCCGGACGATTTTCGGTTTGGGTGGTCCAATGTGCTCACCCCTAGCCAGTATCAAAGAAGCAAAAGTGTTTCAGTCCTTACGAGTTACAAAGTACACTTGCTCAATCCTTTGATGAAAACCAGTTAATGGAAACCCCTGTCCAGCTAGTGAATGATGTCTATGAGTCGGCTTTGATGGCTAGCCCTAATAAGCTACCAAGGAATATATGAAGCTTTAGAGCTGGAATTGTTAGGGTTTAGGCTCTCCCCTAACATTCCAGCATCTCCGAGCCTTAGTGGCTCAAGAAAAGCCTAGTTTAGTGTTTTTATGGAAACAAAGAATAAAGAACCAGTTGCGGAGAGAATTAGGAGGCAACTTCAATTTCAAAATTTGAGGATAGTGAATCTAGTTGATGTCGCCAGGGGCCTTGCAGTTATGTGGAATGACGAGGTGGTTGTGGACGTTAAGAGCATTTTGGAGGATTACATTGATTTGAATTGTAAGGACCTGGATAATGGTCAAATGATGAGAATTACTTTGTTACATGCCCTAACAAACTTTCAAGAGAGAGTCTCCCTATGGCAACAAATTCGCTTTATTTCCTCTCACAATCAGCTTCCTTGGATTTGTGTTGGTGATTTTAACGATGTTCTTTACCACTGGAAAAAAGTAGGAAAAAGAGAAGCGGACTACTGCAGGCTTGTTGCTTTCAGAGAACTATTGTACGAACTGCTCGCTTTTAGATATTGAGAGTAAGGATTGTGCCTTTCATGGACCAATAATAGAGAAAGAGACGAACTGGTTTAAAAAAAAGGCTAGATAGAGTTTTGTACAGCTTTGAATGGAGGGTGTTATTTCCTAATGTGGAAGCCTATGCATTGCTAGCAATAGGATCCGAACATAGCCCAATTCTACTTGTAACATCTCCAACACGGAATACCAGGAGAAAATAATTTAAGTTGAAGGCAAATTGGTTGGACGATCCAGAATGCAGCGTAATAGTCCGAAAAGCCTGGTGCGAACAGTATTGTGCCCGAGGAGACTTTGTTAGCAAATCAAAACAGGTATCCTTAGCTTTGGCAAAATGGAGCAGGGTAAGTTTTTCCAATGCTTTTATACAGATTGAGTTACTTCAGGGGAGTCTCACTGCACTTACCAACAAAACAAAGGATATAGCGAGTAAGACAGTCACTCAACAAATCATTGAACAAATTGAGAGATTGTGGAGGCAATAAGAGATGTACTGGGGTATGAGATCACGCATCAAATAGCTTAAATGGGGACATAGGAACATGAAATTTTTTTATGCCACCACAGTTCAACGAAGATAAAGGAATATAATCTCCTTGCTGAAAATTGATGAACAAACTTGGTGTCGGGAACCTAGTCAATTGAAAGAGCATATAACAGGTTTCTATCAGGAGCTCTATGAAACAGTGGCTCACAGAAACTTCCAACCGATTCTAGACATGTGCCCTAGCCCTGTTGATGCTGTAACAAACGAGTCTTTAATGGCATCAGTTACTCTAGAAAAGGTAAAAGAGGTGGTATTCCAATTGGGAGTAGCTAAGGCTTAGGACCGGATGGACTTAACGGGCAATTCTATCGTTACATTGGGACTTCATTAAGAATGACGTGGTTTAGATGGTCACAAATTTCTTTGACTCAGGTACTCTTGATCCTATCCTCAATAGAACTCACATTGCTCTCATTCCCAAAGTTTCAAACCCAGAAAGTATCTTTCAATTCAGACCCATCAACCTTTGTAACTTCAGTTATAAAATTATATCCAAGGTTATGGCAAACCATCTCAAACCTTGGCTTTCTGATACAATTGCTATGAAACAAAGTGCTTTTGTTAGTGGCAGGCAAAAGATAACATCTTTATAGTCCAGGAAGTTCTACACCAGCTAAGAATCCGGAAAAGAAAGAGGAAATTCCAAGCACTCCTCAAGCTAGATATGCAGAAGGCATACGATCGTATAGAATGGGATTTCTTGTGTGCATGCATGTTAAAGATGGGCTTCCATGAAAAATGGGTTTCTTTGGTTGGCAATGCATCTCTTCAGCCACCTTTAGTGTAAAGATAAACAGGGAACCACAACCTTTCTTCCAGCCTACCAAGGGTATTAGACAAGGTGACCCTTTGTCCCTTTACCTGTCTATAATTTTGGCAAATGTCCTGTAACATCCCGAAATTTCGGTAAGCCCGAATTATTGAAAAAGGATTCAACGGGCCGAGTTTTGGAGCCAAATATTTGGAATTTGTGCTTCAGGGGTAAAAAGACCAAATTGCCCCCCTTCTAGAAGCTTGTTTGAATTTTGTTTTGTTTTTGTTTTTCTTTTCTTTCCCCCCCTTTCTTATCCGCACGTTTCTCTCTCCTCCCCCTTTTCTCTCTTTTTCCTCACGTTCCCCCCCCCTTGTCGACAGCATCCCCATCCCACTTGCCCTTATCCTCTATTTTTCCTCCCACTTGTTTGACTATTCTTCTCCCATATCTCTTCCTTTTTGCCCCACTTGCCTGACACCATGTACTTCTCTCTCTCTCTCTCTCTCTCTCTCTTCCGCGCGCAGCTTCCCCAGCACGTTTCCCCCCTGCAACTTCTTCTTCTTCTTCTTCTGGCCGACGTCCCTAGCTTGCTGCAGCTGCCTTTTCTTTTGTTGTCACCGTTGCTGGCGACCATCACCTCCGCAGCTCCGCCACCCCCGCCCGGTCGCACGTCGGACCGCCGGTGGGTCGCCGTTCGGAGCACGAGCCAGCTGTCTTCTTCTTCTGCAACCCCTTCCTTCTGCTATTGCTGCTGCTGCCTTTTCTTCTGGTTTTCCTCTGTCCTCACCGTCCAGCCACCGTAGCAGCTTCAGCTGGGTTCTGAACCACCGCAGGACGCCGGAGTTGCCGCCGCAACAGTCGCCCGAAGCCAGCCGAGCCAAACCAGCCCCACCCAGCTGCACCGCTCTTCTTCCTCCTTTGTCCGACGGTGCTGCTGTCCTGCTTCAGTTCTGGTCGTGCCGTCGCCACTGCCGCCGGCCGCCGCGCCCAGACGCCGGAGTCGTCGACGGGCTGCCCAAGCCGCTGGTGCCACCCCATCTTTCTTCTTCCTCTCGGTTTTGGCCGACCTAGACCCGACCAGCTGCCGTCCTTGGCTCCTCCGCCACCTCACCGTCGTCCCTCCGCCTTGGCCGCCGCCCGTCGTCCGCCCAGACCCCGCCGGAGGCCGACCGACCACCCTAGCCGGTTACCACCCCCGAACCAGCTGCTGCACCGCCTCTCCTTCTCCCTTTCCAGCTCTGTCCAGCCTTCACCGGAGCCGTCGCCTGCCTCGCCGGAGTCCGGAGCTGCCGGGCCGCCCACCAGCCAGCCCCGGGTCGCCGGTTCCTTTGTTTCTCGACGTTTCGCCGCATGGACAGCCGCCCTCGGCCGCCGAGACCCGGTCCGGGCCGCCTCGTCCCGACGCGCCGGAAGTTCCCGGGCGTTCCCCTCGTCGCCGCCGTCGCGCTCGTGTCGTCAGAATCGCTAAACCGTGAGTCGATTTCCTAATCCTTATTTAGGGGCTAATCTTGCTTAGGAGTAGTTTGATTAGTTTAATTGTTGATTAGGGCTTTGGAGGATGATTATTAGTGTTTTAATATGATTGATGAAGCTTGCTTAGTGTTAATCATGGTTAGTATTAATAAATATTATTATTATTATTATTTTTGGAATAATAATAATTATTTATTATTTTCGGAATTATTAATTAAATTAATTTATAATTTCGAATTATTAATAGTAATATTGTTATTACTATTCATTGCTGAAAATTAATTATATTTGGAGAAAATAATTAATTGTGATTATTTATTTGGAAATGGTTTTAATTGATGATTATTCATTGGAAATGGTTTTTATTGGTGATTATTTATTGGAAATGGTTTTAATTGAGTAATTTTGGGGAAAAATTACTATGGTCTATTTTTCCAAAGTCGATAGTATTTATATACTATTTATTAAATGACATTGGTTTATTGAAGAAGGGTTTTACTAAATGGAATTATTTGGGTTGGATAATTAATTATGGGATTGAAAAATAATTATAAGTATTTTGTGGGACTTGAATTATTTTATCGGAAAAATCGACTATAGTATTATATGTTTCTTAAATGAGTATCTTTGAATATAATTATATTTTATACTTATTTGGGATAACTGAATATTGTTGGAAATAGTTGATTGGCGTTGTCGTGAGGACACGTATTTATTTATTATTAAATATACGTGATTATTTGGAAAAGTGTGCAAGTATCGTGAGGTTGATTGGTCGGAATTGATTAACCGATTGTTGGTTGTTCCCAAGAGTTAGGGAATGGGCGTGATTGAATGCTGATTGAAAATCGAATTTTGGAAATTGTCGAGTGAGATCGCATGACATATTGCGTGGGTTATCTGAAATGGCATGTCGCATGAGCATGAGTGATATTTCATTCACGACAGAGCAAAGATATAAATGGATTGCTTGATGATGTGTTGCATGAACACATTAAATGAGGGAACCTGGCGTTGCCGGAAGACCGCCAATCCCTATGGGGTTGTGCCGTGGCCAATGGGTCGCCTGACTTCGGTCGGATGCCTGACAGGGAGGGGTTCTATGTGGGACCGCGGTATGGGGGCGGGTCCCGGGCCTTTGTCAGTTGCGGGGCTGCGGTAGTGGGCGGGTCCTATGCTCCTTCGGGAATGCCGTCTTGGGAGTGAGCCCTTGACGTCGCCGTGCCTCGAGGTAAAGAGGACGAAGCTGGTTTGGCCAGAACCGCCAACTAAAAGGTTGTGCCGTTTGCCCAGGAGGGGGCGTTAATAATCGGAGCATGTGTGAGTGTGAGACATGGGAAAGTTGTGCGAGATGCTCTGATTATTCGTATGCTCTTAATGTCGTGATGATTGAACTGACAGTTTCTGCAGGTTGTGTGTGCCAAGGCCAGGTAGGGTCGCCTGTGTTTGCATCTGCTTATTGAACTGTCTTCTGATAATGTTGCTTGAGGTGTGGTATGTGTTGTTTGTCGGAACTAGGTTGCATGGTTAGATTGCTCCCAAGGCGAGCGAAGTTCCTAACCGGGGCTTAGGACTTTGACTTGCTGAGTTTATCTCAACCCGTCGTGGTTAACATTTTTCAGGTCCATAGGATGGAGGATCGACGCGTGTTACGGCTCGTGGCCGTCTTTGAAGGGAGTAGATTAACCCTGGCCTGTTAGTTTCACTGGCTCGATAGGAAGATGCCCGTGGTAAGGGCTTGTACTTGTAAACTTCCTAGGGTTAATCAGTAGATGAATAAAACAGTACTTTTGATGTGTTCTTGTTGGGTTTTCCTACTATCCCTATTTTTGTAATTGACCGGGGATTGTGTTTCGCTTCCGCATGCGTTTAATCAAAAGATAAAACTAACGGTCGGCGACGGATCCTGGGGAGTCGCAAATCAAATGACCGCAAGAGAACAGGGGTTGCCGCGTGCTCGAGGGTTGGGGCGTGACATAGGGCCTATGGGCCTAACTCGGCCCAAACCCAAAACTGGCCATGGGACATGGTTCTGTTTGAAATGTGCCCGTGCCTGGACATTGGCCCCAGCATGCCGGGCTGCCATGCCCCGCTAAAACCGCATCCTCTTTAATGTACGTGCATTCCAAGAGCTTTTAGACAAACATGCCTCTTCCACGCTCCGCTACCAAGTGTTGTTTCGTTTACGATGATGATAGATGGCTTCTTTCGATTTGGACAAGTTGAGGGGGAAGAGAGATTTTTCAAATATATACCTATAAGAGATCTCGCTGCATGGAATGCGATGCTTCATGGTATTGTGAAGATGCGAGGGTGGACGATGCTGTGAAGTTGTTTGACCAAATGCCTTCTCGAAATGTGATTACATGGACTTCCCTAATTGGCGGGCTTGACCAAAATGGTAAGAGAGAAGAAGCTTTAATTGTATTTGTGAGAATGTTCAAGTCTGGTGTTATACCCAATGTGGGTACTTCGACTTGTGCAATGAGTGCCTAAGCAAATGCGTTGTCTTGTCCTCTTGGTTTGCAGATTCGTGGTCATGTTTTCATCAAGATTCTGCTTTAGTGGATTCGTATGTGCTTCTCTCATTATGTTCTAAGCTAACTGGAAGCGAATTGAACCCAAGTCTTCAATGAAGCCATGTATAGGTATGTGGCACAGCTCTTATAACATGATGAGAACAAGTGTTCGTCCTAAGCAATATTCTTTTATAAGCACTTTAAATTCTTGCTGTAGTTTAGAGTCTCTAGATTGAGGTAAGGAGGTCCATGCGTCCACTATAAAGCTGAAATTGGGAAGTGATATTTTTGTTGGCAATTCTCTTATAGTCGTGTCTAATAAGTGTGGAGTGATTGATTATGCTGTTGCAGTGTTCAAAAGACTCAGAGTGCAACATTGTCACCTGGAATGCCATTGTTTTCATGTGCACAACATGGCCAAGGGACAAGGGCTATGGAGTTCTTAAGCCGAATGATACGTGGACACGTACCACCAAATGAGTTCACACTCACGGGATTGCTTTGTTCCTATAGTCATTCCGGGATGTTACAAAAGGGGAGATGCTTGTTCAAATACTTTAATAATAACACTTCCATTGAATTGAAGCACGAGCATTATGCATGCATTGTGCATGTGCTAGGACAATGTGGGAAGCTAGAGAAAGCAGAGAAAACATGCCCATTAAAACTAATTCCATAGTGTGGCTTGCTTTGGTGAGTTCTTGCAAGGATGCAGTCTAACCTAGACTTGGCAGAAAGAGCTGCAAACTTCATGCACCATGGCTTTTTTATCAGCTTTGGTTTAGTCTAGGAGACTAAGGAAGTTCAAGTATTTCTCAGCGGTATGCGTTGGGCATGTAAAAAGTTGAGGCTTGGGAGGAAATCTTGCACTCCATGCAGGGATTTCTGTTGAGAAGTGAATTTATCATTTTGCTTGTGGCTTTGACCCCACTTGACAAAAAGAAATTTCCCATGGGTAAGATATCCTTCCATAGAATTTCAAGTGAAAGAATCCAGAGCTACTTTTTATCTCTCGCTAGCATAGAGATAAATTGAAATTGGGGCATTGCGAAGAAGGAATAAGGCTTGGTAAAACAAAAGAAACCCACCCAAAAATTAAGGTGCCTATCCTGCCTTTCGTTTTTTTATTTATTTGGAATTGAAAGCTGATTCTTTTCTAAAAAGTCTCATCAACCCTTCTCCTCAACCCCTCTACTCTATTAACATTCTCAGAGCCCCTCTGTCTCTTGACTAGGTCTATGAGATTTAACAAAAGCTTCTTCATCTCTGGATGAAATTCTACTTCACTTGATGTTCTCTCACAGTTTTGCTAGATATCTTCAACAAATCGACTGTACCAAGTGAGGTCATTTTACTTGTGGTGCCAAAGTTAGTACTTTCATATTTATTGCTTGTTAAAGTTGAGCAGATGTTAGCGATAGAAACTTGTAGTTGTAAAGGCACAATAAAATCCCAATGGACCAGCACATTCGGCTCAGTCATTGATGATTGCTTATGTATTGCATGAATAGTGGAAACTATTTCTTTTAATAGGGATTAGTCAACTCTTCATTTTGCAGTTTTCACTATCCTAATCAGTTTGTTGCCCTAAGAATTCTTTTCTTTTCTTTTTTTGTTTATTGTGAATGAATTTGCATTGTGTGGGGATTAAGTCCATACTTTTTGTGCTATCTGTTTTCTCGCGTCTTGCTATTATGTGGCTCGGGCTCCCAAATGCTTGAGTCTGACTGACCACAATGGAGAACTAGTCTTATTCATCTTGAGATGAATTTCACAATACCTCTGCCAATAAATACTGGCACTATCTTGTGGGATTCCTTTTTTCTATGGATGGAAGTTGGATCTGAGAGTGCATCTTAATTCATAGTCCTGATAACACATACTGAACTAAGTTTGCTTGTTGGGAGTTTTAGATTGTGCTGCCAAGTCTGACACATTCCCAAATTGGAAGTTGCAGTTGACAATAAATTTGAAGCTGTGGTGGATTAAGAGAAAAGATCATGGTTTTTTGTTGGACTATTTCATGTCCTTTTGCCACCTTACAACTTGCATATCATCTCAAAAGAGGCTGAATAACTATCTCCCAAATGTCTGCATAAACTAGTTAGAACTTTTCTTCTTCTATTTTACTAGGTACTTGAAATCATACTCGAAACACTCCTTGTCCTTGAGTTATTTTTCATCTTGCTATTAAGAATACAAAGCATTACCTCTGGTATTATTTGAAGAATTAGTTTGTTTCAAGATTAGAGGTATAAGCTTTGAAGAACTCTATTATGATATCTAGTTAGAAATGTTGTGATTTTTTACTATCATAAATTGGTGTTGTCAAATGTAGGGTAAAACAAAGCTCTGCCATTTGTGTGCATGTGAATATGATTGATATCCAAAAGGTCTAGACTTGTTATTCTTCGGGTCATGTCATGTTGTGATCCAATACACAATTAAGCTTTCTCAATATTCATTTCGTCATAGTTTGTATTAGATGATTATAAGCTAGAGTACAGGTATGACTTTTTCATATCTTTCTTCGCTCCACACGATCCAAAAATTACAATGGCTACTCCTTCAATGAAGTCTTCACAAAATACTCATATAGATTTATTTTCGGTCTTTTGCAGTGTGAAGATGAAAAAGGAGGTTCCGCTGAAGAGCAATTTGGCTTTTTTAATTCGTGGCCTTTCCTGCAAGAAATAGGAAGAGAAGCATGTTAGTTTGTAGCTTTTTGAAGTATATGTAGAAGATTTTCTTAAGGAGATTCAACAACCTTGTCTGTGCTTGTGGTTGATGATCTCTGATATATGTTTTATACTATTAATTTTCTTTTATTATTGTTCCACTGGCTCATGATGGTCTATCTCTCTCGACTTTAATTATCATTTTACCTATAGGCTCGAATTGCAGTGGCAATTTCCCTTTAGTAACGGAGGCATGGACAAATGCTGCTTGAGAGTTTCGCTGAATATCTCCGATTAGAGCTCACCTACCCGACGTGAACAGCCACTTGTAGTTGGGAAAGCTGCAAGTGAAAGAATGATTTACTGTGGGTGTGAGAGATTGATGTCTTTGTAGTAGCTTGTAGCAATAGGAGGAATTGGCTTGGCAGAGAGAACACGAGATCTTTGTGAGCACAAGAACAGTAGTCTTCAACTCTTCATTGTTTTCAACTGGCTTTTGGTTTCCTTGATATGTCTTACAATGGTGGATAAATTAATAGGAGCTAGTCGACATTGGAAAGTAAATGTGAGAACAATTCGGAAAAAAATAAAATTTTCACTACGTCATAATTTTTTAGGGGTGATAACGCTACAAATATTTGAAATTTTTGTCTATTTTATAATCAAGCATCGCAACTTCTTTTTTGTGCGGTTGGGTACCTAAACCTTTAAAGTATAGCTTAATGTGGTCATTTCGTCAAATAGTGAACCACGCCATGCCTTTTTTTCTTTTCTTTTTTTTCCCTTACTGACATGATTTATTTACTCAACAAATTTGGTGCATATTGCCAAATAGGAGCTAATACAAATGGTGCATCTCCGTGTGTAAGGAGGAAACAAGCCAGAAGGTCCATGTCATAAGGGCATAAGTTAACATTAAGCCCAATATGAAAATGTTAAATATTGATCAGGTAAGCCCTTTTTTTTTTTAACTGACATACTAAATTTTTTTATTATTTGGTCGAATGAACGTACTAACTTAAAATTCTCTAATTATCACAAATAAATTGTGTTAACTCTGCCACCAAACCAAAGTTTTTTTTTTGGTCGGTGCCAAACCAGAGTTGAGACACTCTCTTCTATTTAAACTTTGAACCGGCACTGTCTTTTTTATTTTTTTGTTGCCACTTTGCTCGTCTTCAAAATTATTTTGTATTTCCACCGCGAATCATTATTCATTGGTAAAGGTCTTCCATAATTAAAAGAAGAGAAATTCTAAACTTCCCTACTTCTTGCTCTCTCCGGGGTCAGTAGTTATCATCAACTGGACTTCACACATTCTAGTAATGAAATCAAATTTGGACATGTCAGTCAAACTTAGCTCAAAAGTAACTCCAATTATCAAACTAGATTATAGCTCATAACACTGAGTAGGTCCTTAAAAGGCTTAAAAGAGCAGCAGGTGAGAGCTCCACCCAAGGGTGGGAGACCCCGCTTGCCTCCCGTAAAGTGACTAAAGGAAGTTGGGCATCAAAGCCAAAAAAAATGAAACGTGAAAAAGTGGGGATTGGCTCTCTGTTTCGTTGGGCTTCAGAGGACTCGTATGACAAGTTTCTTGGATTGGCTCTCTGTTTCATTCTTAGTAATGATGGACAAACAAAGCCACTCGCGCATCACATAAAATCATATGTCAATGGCCAATGGTGGTATGACATGAGATGGCAACCCATTTCGTTGGATTCGGATCATATCTAGCTTCAGTTATATACACCATCTAAAATTTTGGGAGTAGTTGATTTTGGTCAAATTAATGGAAATTATGTATAATTTAGGCTTACAGCATCAGGTGGAAACATGAAAAAGTGGGGTTCCAAATGATATGCAAGCAACTAGAGGATGATTTAAAGGTTATGCTTCAAGACAATTAGCTAATCGATCTAGCTTTACTTTATGAGGTTGCTCATGAATCAACAGATTCAATAGCCGAGACACTTATGCACGAAGATAGTTCAAATGAAGCAGATCCACAGGAAAACTTGGAAGATTGTCAAATGAGTGCTAAGGAACAACGTCAAATAGTATCAAAGAGAAATCAAGAGGTTTCTCCGTTGACGCATGCAAACCAAGATCATGTGAACTTCTAATTCAATTGGTAGAGATGAGTATGACACTATTTGGTCGTTGCTTTTGTTGTTAGAATGACTTGAGAAACTTGCCAATTCGTCGGTAAATGGACTTAGCCAATCTTCGTTACAATGCCCTCTTCTTCTTCTTTTTTTCTTCTCTTCATCCCTTTTCTTTGTTTTTAGTTTTTATCTCTACCCCTTCTTTCTTTGGGTATTATAAGCAAGTATGACATATTCTTTATTTTTTGGCTAAATACTCTTTTCTCCGCCATAGGCAAACTTTGAGCTCCACTGTTTAGCACCACTAATGATCATCTTCCAGCAGGCTCCAGTGAGCTCTGACGAATGTAAGATCACCAACTGCCAACAGAGGTGACCAACAAAAGAAGTTTATCTTCTTGAAACAGAGTCTCTAGCGAACCGATGACGATGGATGTTGGCAAGCAGAGGCGACGGACTACTGCGACGGACTACCACTGCTGACCGAAGCCATGTAAACTGATGACGTAGGTTCTGGGCGTGATGCAGCTTGCTACAGATCAAGTAACGCTTTGCACATTCGAATTGTATTAAGTTGGTGCAATAATTGAGCTGGATTTTGAATTCGGTTGGTTTGGTGCTACAATTGCGCGGGAACTTGATGAATGTGTCGTTCAATATGTTGAAGAGACATTGACTTTATGTCTTCGCAAGTTTTGTCTGTGGATGCTTGGTAGTGAATTCACTGGCAATCGACGTTACACGTTGCAAATCCAGCAACAATCCTTGAAATGGTGCCAAATTATTGAAAGAAGTGGGTCAAGCTAGATTCCCGAATCACGAGATGACTATGTGGTGATAAGCATTTCTTGGAAGTTTGTGACTGGTATATTATACAAGACCTAATCATTTCTTGGAAGTTTGTGACCGCTATATTATACAAGACCTGCAAGATGTTGACCATATAGCTCTGAGACATGCATTTATTCCATCCGCAGCTGTATACTGATGTTGAAATATTTCTACTGGTAGCAACTTGATGCTGATTTTCCTCTTGAATTGCCTGTATGCATGCATGCTTGAGAGAATTTCTGACTCTTATCCTCACTTTTTCTTTTCTCTTAAGAAGTAATGAGACCAACTTGCTTTTCTTGTATAAGGCAAAGCTTGCTCTGGACTGCCTTGGAGTTCCAATTGGCTGAGCGGGTGCATTTCGATATGATACTTTATTTTCTAGTTAAGATGATTAGTATCTCAGTCTTAATTAGTGAATAATCACAGATTGTACTTCGATTGACCGGCTGTGTGATTGTCGAGGATGGGAAAATTATTATGGCAAGAAGAAACCAGACTAGTGAAACACGAAATGTATTGTTATTATTGCTTCTCCACCCCCTCCTATAAATTTTGGCAAACGGCGCTTTGTTATACCCTCGTAATTTATTGTTGATCAATTCATGTTTCTACCTCAATTGTTTCTTCACTAAATGATAGAACAAAATATCTAAACAAATCTGTTAATAGAATTTTTCCATTCATTATTAGGCTGTAAAGGGTTTTATTCCCATCATTCCCTCATAAAATATGTCTACGGCTAACAATAACAATAATCTTGCTTTATTAGAGACAATGTTTTACGTTTTTCATTTGCCATTATGCTTTGTCAGGATCCATACGGCGGTCTCTATCTCCTTTGGGGAAAGTTCCTGATGATATCTCTTAGGTCTTATGGTAGCTAGATTTTTTATATGGTTTTTTTGGTATGAAAATGCATTGTGACCATTGTCTTGCCTTTTAAGATCTAAGAACCTGCTCCTTGGTCACATTTTGTCATACAATGACCACGTTTACACAAATGGTTTAAGCTGGGTTTCTGGTAGACGTCTCTTATATAATATTCTATTGCTGTCACATTAATAGCTATGTGGTGACAAATAGTTGATGCGGAAATATATGGCTCGTTTAATATATTGTGGAGCATAATGTAAAAACAAAGAAACCTTGCTACAGGGATACATATGAAAATATGGTTAGAAAAGGTGGAGGTGGCTAATCCAAAAAGAAGCCTCTTTCTACATGTGAGATTCTCAGCAACTTCAAGCGACCATCTTGTTGAATTCATGTAGTATGCCTAGATCAATCTTATATAGAACCTCAATTAGTTAACTTGAAGGAGAAACTTTTCTCATGAAATGGATTTCCTAAATTTATATCGTAACTACACTAAGAGCAACTGTCTCTCTGACAATGCTCCTAAATTTCATATGCTTATTCTGTTTTCCTCCTACATGCATAATGTGTGCAGCATCATTATCAATCATTGTTGGTTATAGTTAAACAAAACTAAAAGTTGCTAGAATTTCATTAGGTATAAAGGATGTATATTAAGGTTGTGCAAATGATAAATTTGGAGGCTGTGGCTCAATACTTCGTTGCATTCAAGTGGTGCTGAGGCATGCATTAGGTCAGTTTCTGAACTTGCTTTGTTGCTGGTTTTGTATCTTCATAGCTTTACTTCGAAATTGTGACATATGACAATGGACAACTAAAGCTTACTGGAGGTTCATGATTCTTTATGTTGATTACTGATGAATGTGGGTTTGTTGTGATTCTGTATGTTGTTGCATGTTGAATATTGCAACCCATGACCATGAAAATAAATGGAGGTTTTAAGGAAATTTCCATATACCTTCTCTTTTCTGTCAATTTCATTTGGTGGACACTTTTCAATTTTGTTTGGTTCGGTAGATATTTGTTCATTTGGCTGTGCATGGCTAATCTTATTGGTTATCTTTCAAAAGTTCCCAATGTTGATTTAGCTGGTAACCTTTTTAACCGTATGACGAGTATTTTTTTTTTGGGTTTGGGGGTCAGATATTGGGCGATTTCTTCTACTGATTCATTTTCTTTTCTCTTGACATTTTTGGGATTAGAAAATGGTGATCTTATAGGTGAAAACGAGAAGGATAGTGATGGTGGTGTCAAGATTAACTCCCCAACATTTGAGGACCACCCTCACTCATTCAATGAGGGCAATGAGGACTTAAAGAGCGGGCAATCGCCGTCTCCTCCGTTCACATCCATGAATGAACTTCTAGGGTCAAATGTGGTTGTTCAAATTGTTGAGGAAGTGGAAGCTGGAGATGTTTTACCAGATTGAACAGGGGGATGTTGAGGAAGCTGTTGGCGAAGAAACTGACGGCCAAGGAACCGAGTTAAAGTCTTAACGGTATTCTTATTGTTAAGATTGTCAAGAAAGAGGAAACCGAGGAAGAGTTGGAGAACGTAAGTATCGACATCTAGGGGCTCAGTCCATGAAGGAATCGTACAATGGAGAGAGCAAGAACTTGCCCATGGCAAATTCGGCAGGACAGCTGGTAATTTCACCTTGGTTTGATCCTTGGTAGCCTTCAAATTTGTGATTATTTTGAATTTATGCATCAGAAATGGAATCTGCTTAATTACTTATTGAGCTATTGCTCCGCAACATGAGGTAGCAATGACTCCAAGAGTGGTGCAAAGTATTGCGGAAAGGGCGAGCGATCGAACAATAAAATAGACAGAATAAAGAAAATAAATCGGACACCAGATTTACGTGGTTCGGTTGTAGAGACCTACGTCCACGAGGAGAGCAGCGACGAATTCCACTATAGAACAAGCGATACAACAGAGATTACACACTCGAGTCACTCAAACATTCTCAGTGTTTCCCGAGCCCCAATTACACCCAATAACTCACGCAGTGTTTAGCCCCACAATTCCTAGTGAAATAATCTCTCAATCTCACAAAGGAATTATACACAAATTATTACCACAAGAATTTAATCGGCTACAAACACTTGAATCTTCTTGGTGTAATTGCTCGAACAAGATCAACGGAGAAAACTTCTCCCAAGCACTCGATGACGAATCGGCGCTTCAAGACCTCTTGCATCAACAACGGCTTAATTCTTCTCCACGCATGGCCGTATATATATAGGGAACTTGAGGACTCTCCAATTCTTAAAAGTCACTCCTACTTGGAGTAGGAATAAATTAAGAAACCCACTCCTATTAGGATTAGGAAACCCACGCCTACTAGGATTAGGAAACAAATCAAACTTTTGCTTTGGGCTCAAACTCGAGACATATTTTCAACAATCTCCACCTTGGCTCGACGTTTGAGCCAAGTGACAATCGCTTCAAAATTCGAACTCTGCCGCTTCTCTCCCATAGCCCCGATGGACTCAATCGCCACAGATATCTTTCAAGCCCAAATCCGGCTTGAACTTCGCCATAAACGAGGACCTCATAAGAACACCAACTTCACATGCACCTTTAACTACTACGCAAGGATTTCTCGACACAATCTCCTTAACCACAGATAAAGCAAAACCATTGTTGCATCTATATCTGTAAGGAAATCAAATACGTACCTTGTCAATATCAGTAGTTACAACAACTGTTGGCTTTACAAACTTCACCTCGTTACAAGCACCATCTGTGTTGATTACCACATTAGTACCCGCTACCTCAAGAGTTTCTAGTTGCAACTCTGCCTCAAGCTGAACACCGTTCAGATCTGTATAAACACTGCTATTACCACTCCTAACCAGAAGTACTGGAGACTCATCAAACGTAACTTCTCTGCTGATAACAGCTGAATTTAACTTCGGGCACCACAACCGATAACCCCGCTCACCTTGTGCATAGCCTAGGAATATGCACTTTCTTGCTCTTTCATCGAGCTTACCATCACTCGCTCGAACATAACACGGGCAACCAAATATTCTAAGAATAGAATAATCAGCAACGTTACCTGACCACACTTCTTCGGGAGTCCGATGTTTAATTGCAGTCGATGGGGATCTATTCATCAGGTAGCAAGCCATACTAAGCACATTCGCTAGAAATCTCCTAGCCATACCAGCACTAGAGATCATTTTGTGGGCCATCTCTAGTAATGTTCAGCTCAACAATTCTGCAGCATGTTGTGGTTCATTGGCAGTAGTGCGGTGTTTCACTATGCCTTCCTTCATGCATAATTCGTTTAACAGCTTCGAGCAAAACTCCATACCATCGTCAGTCTGCACCTGCTTGATCTCCTTACCAGTCTCCTTTTCGATCAAAGCTCTCAACTGCATGATCCTGACAATAGCATCAAACTTGTACCTAAGTACAAACACCCACGTCTTCATCGAGTAGTCATCAACAACTGTTAACATATATCTAGCACTCTTCCTAGAAGGAAACTGCGACAACCTGCAAACATTCAAGTGAAGTAACTCTGCAATTTCCGTGGTTTCTTTGACTATTGCACTGAACTGCACTTTCCGCTATTGATCTAAATCACAGCACCTGCATACATTCAATTTGTTAGCAACATAACCACATAGCAGATTTCTTTCACTTAAAACCTTCAGGCTTCTCTTGTCAATGTGCCCCAAACGCATATGCCACAATTCGGACTCTCGAACTGATGCTTCTGACGTCTCCGCAGCGAAATCTGTCATTGTCTCACCTTGAAGCTCATATAGGCCATTGTGCTTGATTTCTTTCATTATCACTAAAGCACCTCGAACAACTTTCAGAACTCCACATTCTGAAAAATACCGACACCCAGCTGAATCCAGGGCACTCAAGGAAATTAAGTTTTTCTTCAACTCTGGAACGTGCCTCACTCCAGTCAATGTCCTCACAATACCATCATGCATTCGATTTTAATATTGCCAACACCTACAACATCACATTCAGCGTTGTTCCCCAACTGCACTTTACTACTATTCGTGCACTGATAAGTAGTAAACCAGTTTTTATTTGGTGTAGCATGAAAAGAACAACCAGAATCCATAATCCATCCATCAAACGATGAATAATCAGTGACAGACAAGACATAATCGGCACTATCCGAATTACCAACAGCTATACCTGCAACATCATCTGTAGTATCAACTAAGATTTCCTTACCCTTCTCATTCTTCAACTTAAGGCAATTTCTTCGAAGATGCCCCCTCTTGCCACAGTTCCAATAGATAGCACCACCAGTCCTTGACTGGCTACGTCTATTCATGTTCATACTACCACGTGTACTAGTTCTTCCTCTGTTTTCACCTACTAAAGCAGTAGATACAGGTTCACCAGATTCTTTTCTACGAATATCCTCACTTAGAATTAAATCTCGAACCCCATCAAACGTTAAGCTTGTTAACCCAAAGGAATTACTAACAGCAGTAACGGTAGTATTCCAACTATCAGGCAATGAGGATAACAGAATCAAAGCACATACCTCATCTTCAAAGTCAATATCAACTGAACTCAATTGACTAATGATCACATTGAATTCATTAATATGATCTGCAACTGACGCACCTTCACTCATCTTCAAGTTAAACAAACGCCGCATCAAATAGACCTTATTGATTGCAGAGGGCTTCTCGTACATATCCGATAGGGCTTTCATCAAACCTGCAGTGGTAATCTCCTTCACGATGTTAAACGCGACGTTACGAGCCAACGTCAGCCGAATAACGCCCATAACTCGTCTATCCAGCAAATCCCAATCAGCTTTCTTCATTGTCTCTAGTTTCTCGCTTGATAAAGGCGTGTGCAGTTTCATCTGATAAAGATAATCTTCAATCCGTATCTTCCAGAAACCAAAATCCTTCCCATCAAATCTGTCGATTCTCACTTTTACTTCTTCTGTCGCCATCGATTCGCTTCACCTCAGCCAAGCCTGGCTCTAATACCAATTGTTGCGGAAAGGGCGAGCGATCGAACAATAAAATAGACAGAATAAAGAAAATAAATCGGACACCAGATTTACGTGGTTTGGTC
This sequence comes from Corymbia citriodora subsp. variegata, assembly GCA_014858505.1. Taxonomy (NCBI): domain Eukaryota; kingdom Viridiplantae; phylum Streptophyta; class Magnoliopsida; order Myrtales; family Myrtaceae; genus Corymbia; species Corymbia citriodora. The sequence continues at coordinate 177,626 of MU089526.1, forward strand.
GTAGAGACCTACGTCCACGAGGAGAGCAACGACGAATTCCACTATAGAACAAGCGACACAACGGAGATTACACACTCGAGTCACTCAAACACTCTCAGTGTTTCCCAAGCCCCAATTACACCCAATAACTCACGCAGTGTTTAGCCCCACAATTCCTAATGAAATAATCTCTCAATGTCACAAAGGAATTATACACAAATTCTTACCATAAGAATTTAATCGGCTACAAACACTTGAATCTTCTTGGTGTAATTGCTCGAACGAGATCAACGGAGAAAACTTCTCCCAAGCACTTGATGACGAATCGGCGCTTCAAGACCTCTTGCATCAACAACGGCTTAATTCTTCTCCACGCATGGCCATATATATAGGGAACTTGAGGACTCTCCAATTCTTGAAAGTCACTCCTACTTGGAGTAGGAATAAATTAAGAAACTCACTCCTATTAGGATTAGGAAACCCACGCCTACTAGGATTATGAAACAAATCAAACTTTTGCTTTGGGCTCAAACTCGAGACATATTTTCAACACAAAGGACTTCATGAATGAATTGCTGTGGATTGCTTGATGTCATAACCAGGTCCAGGACATAATATCGAGGTTTGTACTTCCCAGTCAGCTGGAAAATTGGTATGATGGTTTCATGGCCAAGAACAGTGTCTGTTGCATTCTATAGCTGCATAAGCTAGGATTTGTAATATTGCTGCATTTACATTTTTATCAAGAATGTCTACTCTTTGATGTCTCATTTGTCACCTTTGAGGCTAGGCTAGTGCCGAAGAACTCGACCATCATGTTCCCTTCCCTGTTTCCACAAACTTAGCAGTTACTTCCGGATACTTTTACATCTTAACTATATAAACGAACTTGTTTCTTAGCTCGGTCGACATTTTCACGAACTATTAGAACCCTTATCGTGCTTTCATGGTCTTCAAGTCTGAAAATCATTCTTGTTGCTCAGATGCACCCAGACTGTGAACTTCACTAAATCCAACCTGCAAATACTTGGGGTCTGTCGTACGTGGGACTGAGGAGTTCCTCTCAAATCCCTTTTCTCGCTTGAAGATTCGAGTCACGGAAAGTGATGTTAAAAATTACTCGAACCAAGAAGTTAGCAGTCGCAGTTTACTACGGCTCCTATATTCTTAGTTACTCCACATCATTTGCTCCAAAGAATGCACTTTCACCGAATCACGTTTTGATTGGTGGGGATTTCTCGTTCGCCATTCCTTTCAGCAACAGTACAGATGCTGGCCAAAGGGAATGACAGACTTGTCAAATAATATATGGATTGAATTTTTTCAGACTTGAACCCATGAAAACATCCAGAGCTTCCTTTGAACGTGAACTCTCAAGCTTGATTCCTTCTAACTGTCTTTTGGGTGCAGAGAGAACTGGGAATCGGTTTTAGTCGAAAGACAATGGGCTTAGCAAAGAATTGATAGTCTGCTTTTGGGCCGATGTGAATGTGATCAGATCTCGTGCATGCGAAGCTCATGTGCGATTGCTTTTCGCACCATTTCGTCCGATATAGTATTTCTAAAATTGTAAAACGGTATGATCAATTGTAATTAACATTATACGTAAAGTAGGAAATAGAACAGATGTACCTAAACTACATTAAATTCGAAGATTGTGATATTTTTTTTTCTGAGAAGGAGACTTGTTAATTATGAAATTACTATGTGGTCATGTGTTCAGAATTACGATCCTTGTATTGTCAATGTGTTTTGTGCTGAATGGGTTCACTTTTCATCATTTTCTGTGGAATGATCTCAATTACCTAAATATTAGTATAAACTTCAACAATTTCACCCCAACTCAACTACTTTCTATGTAGCTTGATTAGGTGAGAAAACTATAAAAGTAGGTGATATGGGAAGAAATATATAAAATTAATTACCTTGTGTGCGAAAGACCATTCGAGGATATGCCTGTAGCATCCAATGCATGCGGAACGCTTTGATTTTCTTAACTAACATGTTTTGACAATTCGAAGGGAATGTTCTTGTGTTTAGAAACCTATTTAACAATTTAGTCAAACAGGGCAAGGGGTTTAACTCGATTAGTAAATCCAAATATTTTTTTAAAATTACAAGGTAATTAGAGAAAATGAAACTTCATCCAACAAAAGATGGATGTTGTCTCTCTAGTTATTTTCTTTTTTTTATTTTCTTTTTTTCTAATCCTTACACTTCTCACTCTTGAAAACCTATGCTTTGCCTTTTTGCATGATATGGGAGTCGAAACTCACTTCTAAAATTAAATTTCCTTATCCCAACTTCCAAGAATCCTTTCCATGTGAAAAGGTAGCCACCAGACCAAATTCAGTGGTTTTCCCTCTAGTTAGTTCCCAATGCCTTTGGTTCAAAGCCCAGTCATGGCGCAGGCCCCACCAACTTTGTGGGAAAAAGTAACCAAAAAAAATGACGATGCTCTGTTTCTCTTCCTTCCCATTTCTTCCTAACGCCACTGCCCAATATTGCGACTTTAGATGGAGCATGCAGCTCCGGCGACCTCCACAGCCTCGACACCGGTCCAGCCCAACTTGGGTGACTTCTCTCGGTGCGTCCAAGCCAAATCTCAGCTTCGCTCCGAATTCTCGACATGTCCAGGTGCTCCCAGCGCCATCCCTGCCTTACTCGACAACCACCACCTTGCAATACCACCGCGGTCCAGCTCGAGCACATCCGTGCATTGACGAGTCTAGGGGATATCACAGCAGCTCCACTCCAGATCAATGTGTTTCCGGCAGTGCTCAGCTAGGCAAACCATCCTAGCGAATCTGAACATTCCGGCACCGACCTGCAATGAAATTTTAAGTTGATTTGATATCGTTTCCTTATTCAATTTTTGGATGATATCTTTTGGTGGTTGAGCATACCTTGAGTATTCAAATGCTTACCTTGCTTTGTTTGCTTCCCTAATTTAGAAAATACAAAAAAAGAAAATGAAGAAGAAGTGCCAGTTAGATTAGGATAGATTTTTTTAAATAACATTGCATGATAGATAAATTTCATTATCTGGATTAGATTGCAAGATAGGATAATAACTATCTAGTCAGGATAATAATCTGATTAATGGTAGGATTTAATCCAATTTTTTTCCTAACCGGCATTGAATTATATCCCACTCAAGATGGTTTTTCTTTAATTATTTATTAATGACGAATTTTAATTGAAAATAAAAAAAATAATATCATGTGCATGATATATAGGATTATATATCATGAATTCCACATCATAAGCTATGTCATCATGCCACATCATCCATACATGCCGTGTCATCTTGCTGCATCACCATTGCCGTGTCATCATCTATACATGTCATCAATTGCATGCCATTTAGGCCCTGCATAGTAACGCTCCCGGGAACACTTGTTTCTGTTCTTTTATTCCCGGGAACAGATTTTTTGTTCCCAAGAACAGAAACGCGTATGGTAAATTTTTTGTTCCCAGGAACAAATTTGTTCCCCGGAATAGGTTTGGAGTAGAAATCAGAAACAAGAAAAAGTTGTTTCTTGTTCCCAGGAACAATTTTAAGAAACACTTTTTTTTCCTTTCTTTTTTTTCCTTTCTTTTTCTTCTTCTCCTTCCTCTTCCTCTTCCTCCTCCCATCCCTTAGCCGCCCCATCGCGGCCCCATCGCCGTCGCCGGGTGAGGTCCGGCGAACTCGCTGGCGCCTTGCCAGGCCAGGGTGAGGTCCGACAAGCTCGCCGGAGCCTCGCCTAGGCCGCGCGAGGCCGCGCGAGGCCGGGCAAGCCTCGCCCGACCACTGGCAAGGCTCAGCCTCGTAGATCTAGGCAAGGCGGAGCCTCGCCCCAGGCGGCGCAAGGCTGCACGAGGTCGGGCGAGCCTCGCCTCACCCAGATCTGGAGAGGCAAGCCTCGCAGGGCCACCGGCGAGGCTCGGCCTCGCAGATCTGGGCGAGGCCGAGCCTCGTCGGTGGCGGCCGGCGCGAGGCTCGGCCAGCCAGGCTCTAGCCTCGCTGGTGGCGGCCGCGCGAGGCTCGGCCTCGCCCAGATCTGCGAGGCTAAGCCTCACCGGTGGCAGCCAACAAAAAGAAGGGAGAAAAAAAAAGAAAAAGAAAAAGAAAAAAAGAAAATTAAAAAAATCAAAAGATTGGAAATTTTTACCAAATGTGTTTCTGTTCCTGAAGTAAAAATTTTGAACCGTTATCAAACACCCTCAAATGCTCAGAAACAGTTCCCGGGAACAGAAACAAGAAAAAACATTTCTGAGCAGAAACTGTTCCCGGGAACAGAAACGTTGTCATGCGGACCCTTAGTGATGGTGTGCTTAGGGTCATTCAATGCATGTCATATTAGATAGTTTCGGTCTATTTGAGCCCATCATTAAAGCTAAGTCATTGTCATGACCTACCCTTTCCATCCAAAAGGGAAAAGAGATACGTTTAGGGGTATTGCCTAGTTCAAGCCAACAACTCTTGATTAGATGCGAGCTCTCTCAAATCCATATCTCGCATGATGTTGAATTTGATTTTTAGTCCCTAACGACATAAATATTTCTAAGAGTCACCACTAAGCTATTAAGGTTAGCTAGAAATTAATCTAAATGCGGGAGCATCGTCTCAAATCTTACACAATTAGAAATTTTATAGTCGAGAACTTGATTATATTAATGTCTATTAGCACTCTTTTAGTACCTTTAACTTGGAAAATCGTTATCTAAGTGGTCACACGATCCGGATTGTCAATTATAGTCCTAAGGCATCAAATTTACTTAATGATCATGCAAATGATTTTGTATGGTTCATTTTTATCAAAGCCTAAACTAATCCTAGCCTATTCTAGGAAAGCGATAAACAACCAATTTATTGAAAGACAAGTACGGGAAGTAATCACCAAAGTATTGAAATAGCTTTCAAAGTAAATGCGGAAAAACAAAACCGGATATAAGTCCAATAAAGAATATACATGACCGTGATATAGGCCCTAGGACATGATCTCTCAAGAGCTAAATCCTAGTCACATTCAATTCATTTCAAAAGGATACTCAGCTAGAACTAAGCTACACTTATATTAATTAAATGAAATTAAAATAAATCCAATGCTAAAACTAAAAAAAATTCATGAAGACCTATTTCCAAGCATTTTCTTCTTTTTTTTAATATTTTCGAATTTTTAATTTTAATAATTCTGAAAATGGTGAATTGAACTGGGTCCCTCATCCTAATCCGAATAAAGGTAGAATTCTGGCCGTGCCGAGATGGGCTAAAGGGTGCAAATTTAGTCCATCCTCAAACAAACTCCAATATTCGACCCCCAAAAAAAAAAAACAAAAAAAAAAACCACTCCAATTCTAACCTTCCACAGCCCGATTTCATAAGACTCTCAAGTTAAGCCCATGTTCGTTTAACTTAAACCAAGCCCAAATTAAGACGACTTGCCACCAGCCTGCTCTTCCACTAAAGCAACGCCAAACCCATACTAAAGCCTACTTCAAATAAACCCATTTATCATTGTAGAGCCCATACCCTATTTTTCCCTGCTTTTCGCTCACTTTCTCTCCACAATCAACTCATGCACAGGAACATTTCCAGAACGTGAAACTTCCCTCCTTTTGGCCTCTCACCCTCCTTAATGTTTACTAAGGGCGCGTCTGTTAACTTGCTAGTTTTACTGTCCTTTTGTTCTTTATTTTTTCCGGAATAGAAAAAACAAAAATTCATTTGATAACGTTAGCTAATAATTCTATTTTCCGGAGTAAAAAGTTATTTCAAGGAAGAGATTTGGAATAGAAACCAAAAGTACAAAATTTCTTACTCTCGAGAATAATTTTTAGAACAAGTGTTTCTTTCTTTTCTTCTACCTCATCTTCTAACCTTATTTATTGTTCTCAGTTAATTGACTGAGAGCTCATTAAATTTTATCCACTAACTCGTGAACCTCCAGACTCGCAGTTCAAGATCAACGCCCCAAAGGCTCAGGCCACAAACAAATGGACTTCACCACTGACTACCCATCACCGTGTCGATTCACCAGCCGTACACTCCATCCTCTTCGTTTCCAGCAAGCATCACAAAGGCAACACCAGAACATGCGAAACAAGGAGCGAAGTCTATACCCATCAGCGAGCCACCATCAACCAAAAACAATGACCATAGTCGTCGCTAGGCACCATCATCACCTCGCAACACCATCGCCGACCATCCCAAGCCATTCATCATTTACAGCCACAGTATCCAGGAAGCCAACGGGAAATGAATAAAACGCAGCAAATCTCAAGGAAAACTCCTTGTAGAACACATATTCCTGAAAGAGTGTGAATCGGCCATCTCAATCACCGTCGGCCCCAACACCTAACATTTATGACCACAAAACAGCAACCATACGGAGAGTACGGAGCGGAGAGACAAACCAATAGAATATCTTAGATTCTGGACGCTTCCTCGTCGGCGAGGACCACCAAGACACGTTGGAAAATGTACAAAGCAGATAGTGGGAACACAAAAAGGTGTATGTCCAGATTTAGTCCGATGATGCAAATGGCGATCAACAAACAACAAGAGGTTTATAACATGTGAATTCTGCCCATACGTGTTCAAGAACAAATGGGAATCGGTAACGCACGCGCCTAGGCTGGCTTAGACGTATTGTCAAACTTGTGGTGAGCATGGACTGGGGATATGATATTTAACCATTTTCTAGGATTCGAGCTCGGCACCAGACTCAAAGGAATCATCAAGAAGCATCCGAAATCAACCAAATCGGTTCATTGAAACCCTGCATGCATGTGGACCGACAAACTCATCACAAGTCTCGGCTTCGGTTGGACCAAAACAGGGCGGAGCAGCAAGGGTTCGCATTCGAAGCGGAAAAAGGAAACTCACCACAGGTTTGAGCACTGGGGTTGCAAGGGCCTGACGACAAGGATGACGGCTGGGGTCATCGAACGGGACTTAGGCGCGCATGGCCTCTGCCATCGTCAGTTTGCCGTGCCGGCCTGCCCCCAACCCGAAAATCTGTTTTTAATTAGTCTTTTTCTCTCATTCATTTTTTTTCAAAGAAAACAAAGTTCCATTACTATTAATGCGGATGCGCGTAATGTTCATATGCTACGCAATTTTAATAAAAACTATTTTCGTTAGGGAGTTAAAAATTAATCTATAATTTTTTATATAATTAATGAATGATTAATTAGGTAGCCAAAATTTAAGTATCAATAATAACATTGAATGAAGAAAAACAAGAAGTTCACAAAGTTCACAAACAAAGTTAATAGAAGACACAAATAAGTGCATTTGAAGACAGGCGAAGCATTCCAACCAGAACTTTTCAATGACCTTTGTTGACCTTCTTTGTCTTCGTGCTTCAGTCGCTCTTCTGCGCTAAATGCTTGTAGTTTTTTTTCCTTCATTCTTCTTCGATGAATCGGGGCTTTCTTTGAAGAACACTGACAACTAAATCTAAAATCCAGCAAACAAACATGCTCAAACTTTCAAAAATCCGGCAATCAATTTCATATTGTTCAAACAGGCATGTCATTAGATAGAAGATAACATATGCAAGAAGAATAAAACACCATCTTTCTGGAAACTGTAGGCTAAATCATCTATTCAAGTGGAGGCGGAGGTTATCATCACGAGTGCCACCAGAAGATGTAGTAGCACGTCCTGCAATCCCACTCCCTGCAGTCACGTTGCCTGACATTGCAATGCCTGCGACAATAACTAAGTCGGTGAAGCGACGAACAAGAGGATTACTGGACCCAAGCGGGATATACAACAGAAGGTAGAAACCCAAGATAATGAAGAGTGCGACAAATCCCAAGACCAAGACGACGATTGCGAGCCAAGCAAGTTTGGTTATAGTCACATAGACGCCTGCCATGAATGCCAGAGGCATTGCGGCAAGAGTAACCAGCAATGGGAATCTCGCTTTCAAAAGAGCATACCACACTGCATGTGGATCATTAATCTGTGTCCAGAGGAGGATCACGAGTGTGATGATTGAGCTATACATGGCGATGGAGTTGGAAATCACAAAGACATTGTACATGGCTTTGTGGAGCAATATGGCAATTCCAGCATTGGGGTCAGAACCATTGTATCCTCCAGGAACGGAAAAACCAGATGCGAAGGTCATAGCAGCCACGAGCGCTGCTACAACCATGCGAGTATTCACCTCCTCCCTAAGTCTATCCAATTTTGGTGGTTCCAGTTCTCTCTCTTTGCTCCGGCTTGTTGGCTTGCAGATAGATAATTCTCCACTTCTTGGTGTTCCAGCAGATGCCAAAACTATCCGGGTTAACCTCTGCAAGAAGTGAGTCAAACAATTAAATAGAAAACCAAAAATGTTATGATTTTGGCAATTATATAACAGATCTGGCTGAGAGCATACTAATTAATATACCTCACTAACTTATACTCTAGGACTGTCCCTGATTGGTATGCAAAGTGCAATATATGGTTACTTGTGAAGAAAGTGTAAGAGGCTATACCTTCCGAAGTGGAGCATCCATTCCTTTCATGTCCTGCTCTACAATGTCAAGAGCCGTCATGTTATTCACATTTACCAGCTTAAGATCAACTCTTTTGTCTCGTGCAAGAAGAGGCAAGACCGAAGGTTGCCAGTGCAATGCGGCCAGATGCAGAGGCGTATTCAAGTCGAGATCTCTCGCATTTATGAGGTGATCGCATTTAGGATTTTTCAATATGTGTTTGACAGTTGAGATGCTTCCGTACCTTGCTGACACATGAAGAATATTTTGTTGTTGCTTGGATAGAAATTCTTCTGGGTCTGCTGGCCATCCCCCAAGTAGCTTCTCAACGATCCTGACATGATCCATCATGCAAGCGACATGGATAGGAAGATAGCCATTTGTTTGTCTTGCAGGAGGCCACAAATTGGGAACTTCGCCATCAAGAACTGGACTCCATCAAAATAATTTATGTATGCTGCGAAATGGAGTGGAGTTTCATAGTCCTCATCTATCGATTGAAATAGCCACTGCTTCTTGTCCCACATCTCTGCCAGCATATCTAAATCCACCGCAAGAATTTAATCATTAAGGATGAACACATATATTGTAATTCTTGCATAGAGGATCTTCCAGTTCTAGACGATCAAGTGTATCGGGAGTTTGTTCAGAGTCTTGCCCCTTAGGATAGTAAGCTATTATGCCATCCGTACGTGTGCCTCATTAAACTAGACTTTCCTCGTGAAACTTGATTTTTCCACCACCAATGGAAAAAAAAGAAAAGAAAAAAAGAAGTAAAGCAAGCAAAAGAGTGACCGATAAGATTAAATAATCAGCAAGAGCGCGAAAGTAATGTTTACCGATTTTCTGGTGCGTCATGGCAACATAAACGGGCGACATGCCAAATTTCCCAGCAGAGTCTAATCTATGCGAGCTTTCGTTCTCATCTGTCGCTTCCAACAAGCACCTGAGAACCTCCAAGTCCCCTGTTTCGACTGCTAGGCACCATGGAGACTTGTTTTCCCTATTCTGAAAATACAGGGGATAGGGGTCTGCACTCACCAACCGACGGATCACCTCGCAATGGCGGTTCCTTACAGCCTCGTGCAGAGCAGAATTGCCACTCTGGTCAGCGTGTCTTGGCAGCCCCTGGGGAAGGAGAAGCTCCACCGCATTGGTTTTTCCTGCTCTAGCCGCAATGATTAACGGTGTCTCTTCTCTGGAATTTATCGCAGTGAACAAGTGCTGGGGGACAAAATCAATGATCGCTCGGACAATATCATCGCTCTCTGTTTTCCATTATTGTCGGGTTAATTGACCGTGAAAATTCAAGCATTTCAAAAATGCGTAGAACAAAAAATAAATGTTACGGTCACACCCTTTTTAATATACCTGCCGCAACGTGAAGCAATGTATTCTTGGAGGGGCTGCGTCGCTCAAGAACGATGGGCAACGTCTCTCCTACCTTGGGACAATAATCCTCCAGGGCTGTGATGAACTTGTTGACGTCCCCTTCCTTTGCAGCCAAGTATAGCTGATGATCCATAATTTTTATGGTTTGTGCAGGATCCTGCTGTTGCTGGCTCGGGTTGTCCCTGACTAACGCTTCCAATCTCTGCCTTCTCTCCCTCCACATTTCCCGGTCTATAGACAGCTTCGCATCCATCTGTGTGTTTGTGTGACTAGGACCGTGAATTTGAGCGTTTTGCCCTGGTGTCCTGGGAATCAAATTCAGCAGGGCTATAACGACTAAGTAGAGTTCAACAAGATTGGCTTTAATGAACCTCCCCAACCCACTTTCTACTAAATTGGCCTCCAGTTCACATATCCCATAAAACGTCCTTCAATGGTCACAAGTCCACTTTCCGATGAAAATTACCAAAAAAAAGTCCTAAACATATTGCATTTGTGCCAATTCAGTTCCAAACTTTTAATTTAACCAATTAAATCCTGAATATTTTAATGATTTGTCAATGTAGTCCATCAAGCCAATTTGGTTGGAAACCACCAGAGTCAATGCCCACGATGCCATGTAGTGCAGCCGATGCCATGGACAATTTTTATAAATCTTTTATATTTTAAAAATTTTCTGATTTTTTTCTTTGTCTTTCTTTCTTTTCCTTTTTTTCCTTGCCAAGTTTGGCGAGGATCACTTGCTGACCTTGGTAGTCACTAGTGAGGGTGGGCCAACCAAAGGCAAGGGTTGGTGATCCTCACTGGTCTTGGATGAAAAGAAAAGAAAATAAAGAAAGAAGATTATTAAAATTGTTTATGTTAGTGCCAGTTATGCCATATAGAATTGTTGGCATCCATGTGGGAGATTTCGGTAAAAATTGGCTAGAATGACTACATTGACAAATTATGAAAAAATTTACAACTTAATTGACCAAATTAAAAGGTTTATGATTGTATTGACATACATGCAATAGATTTATGACTCTTTTGATAATTTCTCCCCACTTTCTACCACAAATGTTTCCTAGGGCTTCCATAATTAAAGAAATATCATAATGTGCTATGCCCACATGGATTTTGCATTGAGTTATTTTTTTTCTTGAAAAAGTGATCAAATAGGGGATGATTGTCCAAAAGTTGTAAATAGTTGTACAATAGTAAATTTAGTTTTAGATATTTCAATTTTATTGATTTAATCTTAAATTCTTTGACGATTTTTCAATATAATCCTTCCGGCCAATTTTGACAAGAAATTGTTGCTGTGAAGTTGACAAAATATACTAAATTGACAAAATTAAAATGTTTATCACCGAATTGATCGCTATATAATATGTTTATGACTATTTAAGCAATTTTCCTGATCGAAGAAATGTGGGACAATCTAATGCAGTTTGACACAACGAACTTCACAAGACCAAGCAGTAAAACAGACAAATTTCAGGAGCCAGCGTTGTTTACCGAGAAAAGAAAGTCACTTGAGCAACTGAATTATTGCATCTATGTTGATCATCATCCGATTCAGAAATAAGGAAATTAGAGCTAAGTTGGTTTCTTTTTCTTCTTTCTTTTTCGCTTTCTCATGAAAGTTCCAAGTATCATCTCAAAGTTTACAAAACTAGAAAAAAGATTATGCACTATATGTGTCAATATTTGTATATTTTAAAAGGTTTTAGACACAACATTGAAACAAGAAAAAAGAAGTAAAAAGACCAGAATTCCTCAACCCAAACAATCGGTTGCTACATAAAACTATCGGAAGAATAAGCTTAAGCAGGGGTCCGTTCATTGTTGCTTCTGTCTTTTTGACCTTCCGTGTAAAGTCACTTAAGCCCCTATATGGGGAAAAATTATTACATAACTATGCCAGGGGCTCGATTGTTTAGAATTGCGTTTTCGTAAAAAATATTTTTTTCTACTTTTTGGCTAAAATTTAAAACATTATCCAAATTTCAAAGAATTATAAAAGAGATGCATGAGAATCTACATCTCAACCTTTGTCTATTATGAAAGTTTCAAGTATTTCAAATTGCAAAATGAAAATCATCATATGTGTGTCGAAAATTTAGATGTAGCAAAAACAAAAAGTAAAAGTTTATCCAAGTAGGTCCTCCATGGTTTGCATCAAATATTACATGTAGAACAAGCCGTTATTGCAAAAATAGATAAATACAACCATCTATCACAAAAATCTTAGTCGTTGGACAAAAACAACTAGAAGGGAATATCACAGGGACAAGTGTACCTACTAGAAAAGCTAATTTATCTTAATTAATTTATTAGGTCCACGGAACAATGTCTAAGGGGTTACCCGTAAGCATCTACTTCAAATGATCTTATAACTTTGGCTGTAGAAAGGAGGCATTGTAGCATTCAAGGAAAGTTGAGACCCGTTCCTATGGGCATGGCTCATATCACATTTCTAAGGGTGCGTTTCTTTTTAAAAAAAAATGAAGAATTTAGGAGGCAGTTTCCTAAATATAAATATTTGTATGTATACAAAAATGAAAAAATGAAAAAAATTTCATTGTTTAAGAAAATATTTAGATATAAATTATTGTCGATAAAAAAATATTTTTCATTAACTTATTACTTCAAATGATAGAAACGATTATTTTTTAAAAGATATTTTTTAAATTATTCATATTTCCAAAATAAATAGAATCTTAGCAGTATCTTATTTTCTCTCTTTCTAAGCACTCAATGTCAAAGTAGAGGTGACGGTCTTTGATTGGGCGAGGCCTCATCATCAAGTTTAGCTTGTTGTTTAGGTCTTTCCTCGAAAAATCGAGACTAACATCCGATGGCGGGCTCTAAGGAAGAGTATTCAAGGTGATGCCATCCGATGAAAGTTTGGACTTATAAATAACTTTATAAAATATGTGAGACTTGAGGTGTATTAGATCTCTTATATAATGCAATTGTGGCAAGTTTGGCACTAAGGAATCTGTCTATTATTCTTTTAATTTACTACTAGCATTATCATCGCCTTCTGCAAAATCAAGGCATCTTAGCTCTTTGTTCATCTAAAAAAACATAATATGGGCAATTACGGAGGTAATTGAAAATGGACAGAGAGTAACGAGCGCCGCAAAGCTCAAAGGATTGATGATTATAAGCTTGTTCCAGAAATTATTTATAATAAATTATTTTTCAGAAAAATGACAATCTTTTTGCTATTTGACTAAAATCCGAAATTGGAAATTATTATTTTTCATTTTGAATAAAAATGTCATTTTATTTGCTTAAAAATATACACACTATTCATGTGATATAGCTAATATTATATGATCAAATTTTTAAAAAGTAGTCAATATATCAGGTATGGTATATGCCTTCGTTGTTTTTTCTTTATCTTTAGGAAAGCATGGACAAAGAGATCATGACTTGGCTTGATTCAATAATCAAAACCGTATTTGCGAGATCTCATGGCCTTGATCAAGGTGATAGTTAGCACATCACTCTACTTTTAATAATTGGTGACTTTGAATATTTGTGTGTTTGTGTGTGTATATACATGTATGTATGTATGTATGTATGTATGTATGTATGTATGTATGTATGTGAATATTTAAGTTGCTTAATTTGTGCTAGTTTATCCATATTGCAGTGTACTTTGTATTGAAACATTCAAATTAACTCAATCAAAATTTTTAAGAAAGACTTGTGAGGATTTAGGTCTTTCGACCTTTCTGATGATAACGTTATGTTAATCCTACAAAAAAAATTAATCGATTGAGGTAAAAATAAAAGAAGCTATGATTTCTCTTATTTGTTCCTTTGCTATGGTGACGGAAAATATAAAAATCAGAATTGGACCTAGCCTTACTTCAAGACGATTATTCGTTTTCACTTTCAATCTAGTCATGGGCCACAAATAAAATTTTCGTCAAAATAAAAATCACAAAAATATATGGGTTATGAATCGCAAAATCCTTCGAATTGCAAACAAAATAAACGTACTTGAATTGCTTGATCTTGCTTGTGTTTCATAAGAGCAACTGAATAGGCCAATTTTAGTTATACGTATGTAATGAAAAGTTACCAAACCATTTGAAAATGGAGAAGAAATTCACGAACCATTAATCCGCTGAAAATAGATAAAAAAAAAATGCTGTATTGTCAAATTTTACTCAGGTTATATGCCGCATGGCATTGACGTCTTGGACTTGACCTCAAGGGACTCAAGCTTGACCATTGGGGTGCCGAAGACTAGGCTTGATATTAACATCCTTAGAGTTTCTCGGGCCCAATTGCTAAGAATCCGAGAACAGGAGTTGGGAACTTAGCCTTTGCGTCAATGGAACCCAGCGTGATTGCCGACAACTTAGGTGTGCATTTCAAATGCCAAGATCCTGGGCATAGTCTCTAGAGACCCAAGCCTGACCACCAAAGACTAGGCACAGGCATGGGGTATCCATTTCCAAGTGTCAAGGTATAGCCAAAACATTTATGATTTTAAAAAGAAAATTGAATTTTTTAAATTTAAACTTAGGTTTTCAATTGATTATGAAAAGATTTTCTATTGACTTATTTTTCTCAGTGATTGAAACGTCGAAAAAGAAAAAAAAATTAGGTAATAAGATTTTTGCAAAACAAACGCATGCTATTTATGAAAATACATTATGGAAGGGATCTGAAAAGATTTGAGAAACTCCTCCACATCGTGTAATGTTTCGTGGTATAACTGATGATTATTCTAAATTAATTTAAGTTGTTAAATAAATGCATGAATTATTTAACAACCCAAATAGTATAGCACGGGCAAGATACACAGCAAATATGAAGTCCTCCGTGCCAACAAGAGGTGAAACCAACAAATTCTACAGCTGAACTACATCACCACGACTAGGAAAAAAAACCATAAATCACATGAAAATGGCTTGTCAAAACAGAACAAAGCCACTCACCAGCTCGTCGAGCCACGGAACGCTTGGCCTCTCCTCGGAACCAACCCAATGCCTCCCTCTCTCTCTCTATCCTGAAAGCGAAGTCGAGGGAAGAGGAGTGAGTGGAGGATTTAAAGAGGGGGTGAGGGGCTCATCCTTCTCTTTCTTCTCATGACGCGGAAGAAAAGACGGAGACGAAAAGAGACAACGAACAAGTGGGACAGATAGAAATGGAACGCCGTTGAAATTCGTGTAAAGTGAAGGGTTAATTTGCGGGATGGGATAGCTTTAGAGCGGTGAGAGAGAGGGTGCGTTCGATTTGCTTTTAGGGAGTCTTTTGGAAAAATGCAAAAAACTTTTTAAGTTGGAGGAATTTCTTGAAAGACATATTTTATTTGTTATATTGTAACATAAAAATTCATATAAAGCAACTGTAGGCTAAATCGTGTTTGAAAATTTTTTTTCTTGAAAAGGATATTTTCCTTTTTTTATTAAGAAAAAGAAAAACAACTCAAAGCCTTCATTGATTCCAACTTGATGAAGAGCTCAAGCTATCAACAAGCCAAATCTATCACCGAATGTCGTTGTCTAAGGTCGCATGACCTTAGGCGGCCCTTGACGACCCCTCGAGGGCTGTTTGGGGTTGTATGACCCTCGACAAGGGTTGCACAACCTAGACGGAAACTATCTAAGGTCAAGCAACCTATATGACCCTCTTTTAGGTGACCATTACCTAAGGTCAATCTGAGGTTGCATGATCTCGCTGGCCAATGGCCACCCTTGCTCAAAGAAAATGAACTGTTAAAATGAGGGTAAAATAAAAAAAATAAAAAAATTAGTGAAGGTGGCTTTGAAAGAAAAACGTAATCTAACCTAGGAATAGTTTTTTGCAAATGCACATAATTGTGCTTTTTCAATTTTGTCGAGGTCAGCATACGGCCAAAGTGGTCTCGAAAAATTTTAACAAACACCCCCATAATTTCCCATCCAATGCCTTCAGGAAAATTGAACCAGATGCACCTTAATTCTAAAGAGAAAACAGACGAGGGACAGTGGATAATTTTATAATAGGGAGATTATAACACTGTCACGTGTCTAACGGCTCTCTCTGTCTCCTACTTTTCTTTTCGTTTTTAATGAGGTGATTCTATAAATGCCCATTTTGGAGCGCGGGGAGCGCTGCACACCTTTTGGATTTTCGTGCAACTTCTGTCTTCTTTTTACCTTTTCTATAATTTATGAATTTCAATGCAGAAGCACGTGATTTAATCTCTAAATGGCGTGTATGTTCGGGTGTCGGCAAGAATGTTGTCCTTGTTTATTTGGAGTGTTTATGAGCGGGCTTTGATTTTAAATTGGGTGTGTGTGAACGGGGCAGTTTATATGTAGTTTGTCTTCCTCTTTTTCTGTCCCAAAAATGTTTAGGTCCTCAACGCAATGGCTTGGTGGAGGTCATGGGTTCACGATGAAGTAAAATTAAGGTCATCTTCACTGACTTACCTTTTTCTAAAAGTGTTTCTATTTACAAGGGCCGCTAGCGGTACTCCTTATAGTGAGAACGCCTAATCTGGATTATGTTTCTTATTTTTATGTATTGATATCCGCAAGCTTCACATCCCTCATTTCAAATTGTATATTTTTCTTTCTCAACAAAGTGGGAATATTTCTGTATTTTACGTCCTTGAGTTTAGACGAAGCAATTTTAAAAACTTACTCAAGTCCACACCATTCTTTTTATGATTGACCAAGAAAAAATAACCTCTTCCATTCTCATCTTTTCAACTGTTAGTAAAGTTATTAATACAATAACATATTTGTTTAAAACTAATTTTCAAGATATAAAAAAATATCAAATCAGTATAGTTATGACATATTTGTTGAAACTAGTTTTCATGTTATAAATGGCCTTGACCTATTGCATTTTTTATAAATATATCATCCATTAGTTTCTATTCAATATTCTCATTATATTGCTAAAGTGGAAATACATGGGACAAGTGATTCATCTAACATGACCTCATTTTGGAAATCCAGTCTCATTGATGGATCATAAACCTATGAAGAAGAGAAGATCTCGGTAAGAGTCATGAAACTTTGGCAATCTCAAAGCGAGTATTCAAATCGTGGGCAACATATCTCTTTGCAAGCTCTACCATGGAAAATGCCAAGTCCATAGGATACTCTAACCCACGTTATGGTGTTCGAAATTTAGTGCGACAAAGATATCCCATTCTAGCATCAATATCCCAATTTTTTTTAACTATGAAAAAATCTCCAAACTTGAAATAGTACGACAAAGATGCCCTTTTAACTACTACAAAAAAAATCATACTCTTCGCCTACTATGATACAATATTCTAAACTCTTTTTTTCTTTTATCACAAATATTCCAAATTTGTACTTTTTTGATGAAAAGATAGTATTGGTGTTATAGTTATTCTAATTTAGGCAAATTAATAACACAAAAAAAAGTTGGTGTTATGGTAAGCATAGTTTAAATATTTTGCTCGTATTAATCCAAGAAAAAAATTGTAGAGTATATTTTCCTCAGAAATTCTACCACTATTTGGCTGAAATCCTCATGTAACCATGAGATGGGTCTTCTGGGCACATGCAAAAATCTGTGGAGAACAAGACAATTCTGTAAATAAATTGAAGAAATTGGAATAAATTTAGAGAATAGTAAGAAATTGCATTGCCTTTTGAAGGGCGCAAACCTGAAAAGTTGACCTCGAAAGGAAACTGGCGGTTCCGCCTTTCAGGTGTGTCTTCTTCTTCCTTTCTTAGCGCGACTCTCTCTGCGGTGTGTCTTTCTACTCTCTTTCGTTGTTGACGGTCCTCCACTCCAGTTCCTTCGTCGTTCTTTTTGTGCTTTGTTATTCTGATCCTGGCAACCCACCACATGTCTGAGTTCCTTAAGCCCTTTTATATGATGATTTTTTTTTGCGCTTATCTTCCACCTTTTCCAGATGACAAGACTGATTTAGCTCTGATTCCGTGATTTGAGTTTATGATGTTAGGGGTGTTTCGATTTGCCTGGTGGGATTGATTCTATGGGCTAGAATTTGCAGGTATATACATTTGTAATGGTTGCTACGATTAGTCCGCCAGTTGTACGTTTAAATTTCCCTTAGAAAATTGAGTTGAATATCTCACCGGATGATCATCTTTTATGAATGTATACTAGAGATGACAAGATTATATTAGAGATGATGTGGAGAGGACTAAGCTGGACTCCGTTTCAAGGAGTTACCTGTTCCCGATATAGATAATCGACGTCTCCAGGGGTGACGACCTCGAGCTTAGGACTGGTGATCGAGCGAGAGCAAGTCTCTCGAAGATCGAAGTCCAAAGAAGCTTGCGAAATGCGCTCGACGAAG
Organism: Corymbia citriodora subsp. variegata; assembly: GCA_014858505.1. Classification (NCBI taxonomy): domain Eukaryota; kingdom Viridiplantae; phylum Streptophyta; class Magnoliopsida; order Myrtales; family Myrtaceae; genus Corymbia; species Corymbia citriodora. Next base: position 195,789 of record MU089526.1, read on the forward strand.
CCACGATTGTGTCCATGGACTCCCTCTATCTCTCTCAAGTCTCAACTCAACCAGACAAAAGAAAGAATTAACCTTGAGAGTTTGCGCGAAAGGATCGGAACTGGAGATGGTGAAGCAGACATGGTGGCCTCAGGGGAAGGTAGTCGGGATCGACCGTCAGCCATATCACCTGAAACTCGAACTTGGGGCTCCCCACCTCCTCCAATTCCAGAATCTGCAATCAGCAAAAGAGCAATTCAGGATCCGGCAAAAGTGACAAACCCGATCGGTTGGACGGAGAGAGAAAAGACCTCTTCGTAGAACTCGGCCAAGCGCCGGAAGTTGGAGGATTCTCGCGAGACGTGGCGGAGACACACCGCCTTTTCTCATTTTTGGTTTGGCGAGCAGTGAAGAAAGACTGAACCCATAAAAATTCATAGCGGATCTCTAAATAAAAATATTAAAGCATTTAATTTAGTAATAAATAAGTCCGCATGTATTGGCATTTAAACTAGACTGACGGCGGACGAATTTAATCGAATGGTTTTGAAATTGATTGGATTAATTGGATTAATTGGACTGAGCCTATAAGAGCATGAAAATTTGGCCAGGATCATCCATGCTAGAGAGTTGAAAATTTCAAAATTGAAATGCCAAAGTGGAAAATTAATTTATGAAAAGCAAACTCAGGGGAAATTAATCTCGCTATTATCAAAATTCAAATCTTAGATGATAATTGAGCAAATTGATTTGATGTTATCACAATAAGTAAAGAGAAGAGTATCATATTGCTAAGATAGAGTATATCTTTCAGACTTCAAATTATTAGGAAACAAGGATGTCTTTTACTCTCGGAAGAAATCTTAATTGTCAGCCTATATAAACTCCATTACGTTCCTAGTTGGATTATTTTAGAATTCGAATTGGAGTGTGAAGTGTGATTTGCAGAAGACCGTGAATCCAAGCGGTGAAAATTTGTTCCTGTCGGGTTATTCAGAGCTTGAAAGAAGGCCTAAAAGGCCCGATCTCAGTCAAAATTCATGTGCACCTCCACTTCTTCAATGGAGTATCATTGAAGCCAAGGCCGCCGAGGCTTTCCCTGCACGTCCTCCATCCCGACGACGCGGTGGTGGCTCCAGTCACTGCTGCACTGCGTCTCGCCTCCTTCTCCATGCAGCACCACTTACACCATCCGAACCGCCCCCGACGTAATACCCAGTCGGTCTTTGCACTGACGCAGATTCCCGTAATCTTTGCACACTCAAGTCAAACCCAAGGAGCGCCGACCCACCGCGAATCAGTCCCGCCATGAGGCCGCCGCGCATACCCGCAATGCTGGTGAACCTTCCAATCTCAGAGTTCCTGCGGTCCAGCATGCTGTCACCGCGACCGATCCAGCCTCTGGCGAGGCTGACATCTCCGTCGCTCCTGGTAAGCCCTTGCGATGCTCTCTCTCGCGTCCGTGATTTTCAAAGCTGGAGCTTCCTTCACTGGCGTCTCACATCTTGAAGAAACAAAGTCGAAAAAGACCAGGGCTGAAGAAGAGGAGTGAGCTCGAAGCATCGGGTCCGTACCGGTAAAAAAGAATTACAATAATTTTGGTCAAATAAGTCCAAGCGGCGGATTCATCTTCTTTTGGATTTTGTCCAGAATTGACGATAGTGTTATGGATTTTGATCTTGTTTTTGCTTAGATGGTACCTTCTTTTGCGAAGTGCTTTGTCAATTAGTTTGCTAAATTATCTCTTGCTTGATATTTGGACATGATTTGTAAATGGAATCTCTTTAGGGGTTGAAGCTGACGAGCTAGGTAAACCTGCAGAATTATCAGAAATATTGGGTGGCTTTTACAGAAATTTCGTCTATGTTTCCCCTTTTAACTATCTGCCTGATTTTATGAATGTTTCCAACTTTTTTTTGTTTTTCTTGCAGTAATGGAAATTCTGGATCAAAGGCTTTCTAATGTTGTGGAGGTATAATGGCATCAGAAGCAATTTTTCTTCTGCGAGATTTCTATGAACGAGGAAACCCTAATGGTATGAACGCCAATCAACTATTTTAACCAGCTGAATTGTTTGTTTGAAGAATGTTAAAATACTGCAGTTAGCACTTATTTACATTAGACAACCTAAGGGAAATGATGTTCTTTTTCAATGGAAACATAGTTAATGCACTCTTTAAGAGGCTTTTATGACCAAAATAGAGCAATTCTACATTTTGAACCAAAGTTAACTTTAATAATCAATGAACTTGAGCATTGCGCTTACTAGCAACATCTGCCTAAGGACCCTCCCGAAAACTGGAACGAAAAAGGGTCAAATTTGCGACATTCTAATGGCAATTCTAGAACGAATCAAGACCAAGTTGTGAGCTGGTCAAGCAACACAGCCAAAGGTTGAAGAACATTGTACGCTTATGCGTATCAATCGATTCTTATTAAAAGCACACACGCTTGGTGTGTTGGATTTCTTTGTAGCAGAAGATGTGCCAGTTGTATTGGTAATAGAGAGAATTCCTAGCTATTTGCTATTGCATTTTCTACCTAAAGACGAGTATGTAAGAAAAGTACATCAAAACTCTCAAAGTTTTGTTCAATTGTCTCTTTTGAAATGCTAAATTAAATATGAAGGTCTTGGCCTGCTTTGATCATAGGAGACAGAATTTTTATAAAGAGATTGCTTCTTAATTTTATGGCATTTATATTGACTTACATGTATGTGAGCTCATCATATAGAGCACTTTACAACATCTTGTTACGAAGTGCAGCAACTTAGTGGTACGTATATAATATCTTCTTTCGTGAGATGCTTAGTGCCTGACGAATCAAAAATGCATTTTTATAGAAAAATAAATGAATACAAAAAAGAAATGTTTAGAGAGAGAGGAGAGAAAAGAAAATAATAAAGCTCCGGCCCATCCCTTTAGTTTGGCCCTATCTAGCCCAGTCCAACCACAAGCGCAGCCCAGACCATTGCATCAGCCCATAAATCGATCCAATGGAACACTTAGCTTAACTCGCCATCCCTTCGCCTCTGCCTCCGCCTCCACCTCCGTCGCAGCTCGTCTCCCTCCGCCGGCATGTCGTCAGTACAGTCAATGGCTCCTCTGTTTCGTTTTTCCCTCTCCATCGACCTTTGCTGGCTCATTGATGACTCCAACAGCTGAATCAGGCCGTTTTGTATCCCATTACATCGTAGATATGATTTCAGTTCATTCCTGCTTTTCCCTCGCTGTTTTCCGAGTTCCGTCGCTGTTGATTGCGATGTGGAGGAGGAATCGAGTTTGCAAGGAAGATGTTTGATGAAATGAAGAAGCTGGACTCTTGTTTCGAGGAGTACCGTACCGTTCACGATATACATTATCGACTACTTGGCGGTGGTGACCTCAGGCTCTGGACTGGTGATCGAGCAAGAGCAAGTCTACCAAAGATCCAAGTTCAGAGAAGCTTGCTGAATGCGCTCAACAACACCATGATCGTGTCCATGGACTCTCTCAATCTCTCTCAAGTCTCAACCAGACGAAAGAAAGAATTAACCTTGAGAGTTTGCATGAAAGGATCGGAATTGGAGATGGTGAAGCAGACTTGGTGGCCTCGGGGGAATGTACTTGGAGTTGGGACCGACCGTCAGCCATATCACCTTGAACTCGAACTTGGGGCTCTCCACCTCCTCAGACCCCGAAATCTGCAATCAGCACAAGAGCAATTGCGGATCCGGAAAAGGTGACAAACTGGACTGGTGGAGGGAAAGAGAAAGACAGAGACCTCTTCCTAGAACTCGGCCAAGCGCCGGAAGTCGGAGGATTCCCGTGAGACGTGACAGAAACACGCCGCCTTTCTTGCCATTCCTCGTTTCTGGTTTGGCGAGCAGTGAAGAAAGACTTGCCTAAATTAGAGAGAAGCTTTTAGGTCGAGGGATAAAATCTTAAGATGAGCGATGCAATATCATGCTTTGGATTAAAATTCCTTTGTCATCGCATGGATGACAAACGCATCGTGATCTTATAGGAAAATTCTTTAGTTATGGAGTTCCGTTTTAGCAGTAGTGCGCTAGGGCGTGGGGTTTGTTTCCGGTGCGATCACTCACACGGATCTCACCCGTGCATCTGCAATTTTTTCATTCATGTTTTTAAAAAAGGTTTGGGGGATGGAAAATTTATACCATAAAAATAAAACGGAGAGAGAAGAGATGGTGAATTGGTCGCTGCGACCCCACCAAGATTCTAGCACCTTGGAAAATAGATAATCCTTTTACCACCAAACTAACCATCTTGATACTCGAAAGAGAGTTCGAGTTAGGCCCACATCCAACTCTAGTTATCGACAAAGCCAAAAGTTGTAACTCGTCTCCTCACCCGATTCGTGGGCTATATCATCTCCTCCATTGCTGTGTCATCATCATTGATCACAACTCTTAGCATCTAATTCCCATTTCTTAACTTTTCAAGAGACCGATGCCATCATGTTCTATTCAGGCTGATCAAGTGACCAATTCAGCAGATGTAGGTCTCCGGAAGGGCAAACCAGATGTCTTCTCAACTTCAATGTAGACGTATGAAATCTCCTGCATGACGCATGGTATACCACAAGGTTAAATCCATTTGTTGTCCATCCCTGCAGACCGCATTAGTTAGTCTACGTGCTGATTCAATTTGCACGCAAGAAAGCATGAGCACATATGCTCGCCCTTCTCCAATGAGCTGGATCGAACACGTTTAATCAAGAAGCCACAGTGGGAAATGCTGAACATTCAAGCTCAAACGTTTCGAACTGAATGTCATGCCTCCTGAAGGACTAAAGTCGAACACAGATCAATCCCAACTCCTTCCTCCGCAGATTTTCTGGACCTGGAATGATAAAAACAACTACTGGCCGACCGCAGAACTCATACTGCGGGCATGACAACTAATATCGACACATCACCACACATATGCCCATGGGTAAATCCCATCACCGGTGCGAATTCGCACAACATGGCGTGTACTAATGCCTACCATGATGAGCAATTTCCCTCACATGGAGAGTAGAATTACAAGATAATCGCAGCAGTTCGTGACTGCATAATAATACACAACAGGGAGTCCAAAATCCACATCCAACAGCAGCACGTGTTCAAGACAAAAGCGAAGTGGATGGTGTATGTTCTATCTAAGAGGAGGGTTGTACATTGTGGATTTAGATTATCTTCGGGATTGAAATATGGCTGGCTACCTACCAAATGTTCCTTTTTTTATTTATTTTCTTTCTTTTTCTAATTTAGTGAGGGTCTAGATAGATTTTCCATTTATCGAGTAACTTGTAGCATTAAAGAACTATTGGGAACTCTACTTCTTGTCCATTGTTATACTCTTCAGAGACAGAGCGAGATTTGCACTTGTTTTGTAGTTCAAGGAGGAGTCAATGGTTGGCCCAGAAGATACAAATGGAGGCCTTAATGAAGCCCAGGGTCACCGAAATGGACCTGGGAGCTTCCTTTGAAACATGCGCCCATCTCTGGCATGGTCCTAGAAAAAATATATATATTGATACCCAAGTTTTAGCAATCTATTTAGTTATTTTTGACATAAAATAATAAAAAATGTCGGTGGCCCCTAAATAAAAATGTAAGCTAAATTTGCATAAAGGCAAGTCCGCATGTATTTGTATTTGTATTTAAACTGGACCAATAGGGAATGGATTCAAATGAATGGTTTTGAACTTAATTGGATTAATTAGATTGAGCCCATGAGAGCATGAAGTTTTGGCTAAGACCATGGATGCTAGGGAGCCGAAAATTGCATAATAAAAATGTCAAATTAGAAAATTAATTTATGAAAAAGCAAACTGGGGAGCAATCAATCTAGATATTATCAAAATTCAAATCTTTGAGGATCATTGAGCAAAAATTGATTTGATATTATCAAAATAAAAGAAGAGAAGAGTTTTCTACTGTTAATATAGAGAATATTTTTTAGAATTCGAATTATTAAGAAATAAGGATATCTCTTATTCTTGAAAGAAATGCTAATTGTCAGCCTATATAAACTCCATTATCTTTCTAGTTGGATTATTTTAGAATTCGAATTGGAGAGTGAAGCATGATTTGCAGAAGACCTGAGTCCAAACGGTAAAAATTTGCTCCTGGTTAAATTATTCTAGCTTGAAAGAAGTGGCCCCCCATCTCACCGTAAAAATTCATGCACGCCTTCACTTCTTCAATGGAGTATCATTCGAGCCAAGGCCGCCGTGGGGCTTTCTCCGCATGGCCTCCATCCCGACGACACCCTGGCAGCTCTAGTTGCCGCTGCACTGCGTCTCACCTCCGTCTCCATGTTGCACAACTTGCACCATTGAACCGCACCGACGCAACACCCAGCCGGTCTCTGTGCTGACACCAGTTCCTGCAATCTTTGCACGCTCAAATCAACCCGAGGAGCGCCGAGCCACCGCGAATCGGCCCCACCGCTAGTCCGCCGTGCACACCCACAGTGCTGGTGAAACTTCCAACTCGGTTTTCTTGAGTTCCTGCAGCCCAGCATCTTGTCACCACAACCGATCAAGCCTCCGGCGAGGCTGATGGCTCCGTCGCTCCTGATAAGCCCTTGCGATGCTCTCTCTCTCGTCCGTGATTTTCAACACTGGAGCTTCCTTCACTGGCGTCTCACATATTGAAGAAATAAAGTCGGAAAAGACCAAGGCTGAGGAAGATCGGTGAGCTTGAAGCATCAGGTAAAAAAGAATTACACAAATTTTGGTCAAGTCCAAGCAGTGGATTTATCTTCTTTTGGATTTTGTCCAGAACTGACAACAATGTTATGAGTTTTGTGACCTTACTTCATGCAAGCAAAAGATTATTACTTTGGAATGGAGATCGCGAAGAGTTTGGGCGTGTAGCGACGGGCAGATTCTTCGGAGGAAGAATAGACAACATCTAAGGTGGACTCTACAACCCCGCCGCTAACTCGCTTGACGCCTACCTCCACGAGAAGCAAGCATGAGCTCAGTTCAGTCCCCTTCTCTCCCTGTCTATGATTTTTTTTTTTTTAAATAATTGTGAGCAGATTATTTGCTTTCACTGCGCGGACAGAACGAGTTTGGGTTATGAAGGCTCTGATTTTTTTTTCTTTTTTAATCGGGGATAGATACAATTATAATATACTCAAATTTCTATGTATTTGGACAGTATTCATCTAGGAGAGATGCATAAGAATCCGTTCACAAAGCTATCATGAAGTCCAACCAAGATCGGACGTCAATGTCAAAACGATTTGATTTTGAATGTGTAAATCTCAAATTTTCTAGTAATGATGTGAAGTGCATTTCGATACTATCACAAATGGTAATGATTTTTTAGATTATGTGAGAATTTGAATGGCACAAATTCATAATCAAATCATAAGCATATATATTTTTTGACAATGATGTTCCAATCTTGTATAACTAAAATGGGGCCAACATATAGGTAGTCTCTACCTTAAATTGATAGAATCAATATGGAACACGAATATCACATTATAACTTTGTGAACGTGCATATCAAGATTTTATGCATCACTCCTAGTTGATATCAAGACTTTAGGCATCACTCCCAGTTGGAAATTGGGAAATTGGAGTATACAATTTGATCTTTTGCCGATTAGAAAAGAGAAAATAAATAAATCAGAACACTAAGAGCTAAGCTTGAAACCCAAACCCTCTCCATAGCAAACAATTGCAAACATAATTTGCTCACAATCACTAGATAAGAGAGAGAAAGGGACCAAACAGAGTTCTTATTTCTCGTGGAGGTAGGCTACTTCGAAGAAGCGACTGGTGGTGGACCTTTGGAGTCCTGTTCATGGGGGGCTCATCTTCAGTATCAAAAAACTCTCCGGGAATTTTTTGGATTTTTTTCTTCATGGATTCTCGATGGGGAGAGAGACTGTAGAAGAGGAGAAGGTGCAAAGACAGATAGTGACGGAGGGGATACAGTAAAGTTGGAAAGTGGGCCCCATTATGAATTCGTATAGTAGATGGCTGACGTGGATGAACAAGCTTATGCAATATTTTTCAATTTTAATTTGTGTTGAATAAATAAAGTTCAATGGCCCCTCCCAATTCTCTACTCTCCATAGTCTATCCGACAAGGATCCTATATTTTTTCAGAATATCTAGCTCACTCTGCCCCTTGCTATTTTCTTTTTCATTAATATTTAGCTTCTGCGTAGTTTAATTTATTACATGATAGACATTCTTAAACACGAAAATATCACATTTATTTAAATTAAAATTGCATTTGCACCCTGCTTAGTACATTAATATGGTGAACCACACTTAATTCGCCATTAAAAGCGACCAACTTATTTAAATGATTGCTTATACTCTATGGCATCACTTAATACGCAGATTTCTTTTGCAAAAGTAAAATTACCTGGCATTCGTGTATTGTGGTAGTCCTCCAGGGTTTGACTTAGAAAAGGAGCTCTATATTGTAAAGAGAGAGAGAGAGAGAGAGAGAGAGAGAGGAAGCAGCTTATTTTTTTGTCCATGAGGCTCTAAAACCTCGTTAGATTATAAGCGACTACTTAAGAGAATTTTACAGTTCATGCTTCTTCTGATGAGCTGTGATGACACTAGCTTTGCATTAGAGACAAGTATTTGGCATGCTTTGAAAAGTCAAAAAGCTGAGGATACATGGTAAATAATGGGAAGAGATTTTGCTAGCTCACGCCTCCTCGCAAAATGTATGCATGCATATTGCAACATTCATAGTAAAATATATATACATTAGTGGTCACATATCAATCTAATAAAATTGCAATTACGGAACAAAAACTATCATCCGATTGTTGTTGAAGGGTCTACAACTGCAGGGTCATGGCGAGAGAGAGAGAGAGAGAGAGAGAGAGAGAGAGAGAGAGAGAGAGAGAGGTTTTGAGGCTGGTGGTGGGTCGTACTTTTCTCAGCCATTATAGTACTCCACAAGCCGATGAGTTCCAAGAAAAGAGACTCATGTGAGTTCCAATGCGACGCGAGAGATCTATTTCTTGAAAGTCTGTAAGTGCAAGTAATGGAGATGCATTCAACTATAGTACATACGTGAGCTGTCTCTTCTCAGGATGTATCTATGGAAATGTCACATTTCTGCATCGAAAGGCCCCTTAACGTGTACTTTATTTGCATTGATATTATGATGTGTCCAATTTATTTATTTCGTCAAGTAACTATATCGACCATTGTGGTTGTTACCACATGCGTATGCAAGGACCACTGCACGGCCTGCAAAATGTATGAAGCATGAGTGCATGAGGGAAATCAAGGAGGAAAGATGGCCATAATTTTTTGAACGAGGAATATAAAATCATCTTCTCTAACTAGGCCATGTTAATGTGAATCTGGGTCCATCAGGTTTATAAGTGTCTGATATGCCCTCTAGAGATTGCATTAAATGGGTCAATCAATCTGTTGAGGGCTTCTTCAATCTCTCATTTTCTTTCACCCAATTAACACCTTTTTATTGAAATAAAAGGCAAGAAGCTTGGAAGCATTGCGTACTTCATCAAACAGTAATTGATTGTAGAAAACATTTTGATTGCGGCCCGCTCCGACTCAAAATTGCTCCGTAATAATTTCCTATGCAAGGAGGCTAACATGGACATGCATTTATCTTTCGATTTCTATAATATATGATCAAGTCCTTTGATTCATAGGCAAAACCACCTCTTTTCAAGATACATACTTTTGAATTATTTAAGCTTCTTCTTTTTTAACTAATCATCCTTACTTAGTCTAATTTGAAAGTTATATATTAAAATAAGTCATGAGATTTCGTGAGACTACTACTAACTGTTTTAAAAGTGTAAGTGAGTAACTACAAGTGTAATTTAATATTTAAGTATCCAAACACATGCATTTCTCATATTTGATGTGAGATTTTACAGAATAATATTGCTGACTATTTTAAAAGCTTAATTTATGAGATGAATACGTGATTTATTATTTAAATATTTTTAATGCTTCCCCTCACTCATATGCTTTGCTTTGGCTTTAATCTAAAGCGTGAGAATATGCAATTGGGCAAGCAAATAGAAATATGGAAGATTTGAACTCAGGATTTATTATTCTAACACTATGTGAGATTTTGTTAAACTGTTACCTACTGTTCTAAAAACTTAAACTATTAGATAAATGCATAATTCATTACTTAAATATTCTAGCATTTTAAATGGGATCAATATATCCTCCAAAATCATGTTTTATTTATTGGAAGTTCGTAGGAATAAATTCCATTTTGCGTGAGGACTTCGACCCCATAAATCGCTCTTAGCACCCAAAGCATTTCCAAGGCTTTGTTATGATCCCATGCTTTGTCCCACCTTCTAAGCATGTGGAAAGGTCATGGGGTCACTCTTCTTTAGCCATAGGTGGATCCCAAGAAGGATAGAAATACTGAAGAGTCTGTATAAATAAAACATTCGAAAGAATTCTACTTTTTGTCCTTATATTTTTCTTTTCTTTTTTTATATTAAATCTCTTTAATTTATTATTTCTCTGTTTTCACAAAAATTCTAACCAAATCTCTATAACATCAAATCCGATCAAATTCAACCGAAGTGGTTGTCAAACAATGCTATGCATGCCCAAGTGGATATGCGCGGAAAAGTTAAATAAATGTAAACAATGTGGGAATAAGACATGCATAATTAAAGATGTTATCCACATATTTTTCAGTCTGGCAAAAGCAAAAAAAAAAAGACACTCTTTAGAGTGGTGCTGGTTATATCAAGAATGTTATATTAAGTAACGAAGCATAATGTAACTAGGTCATCAAAAAAATGGGTCCTGTTTGACGCTTAATGAAACTTCATCTTGTCATTTTATATATCAACTTTGTAAGATCAATACTTGCTTGCTCTCAACGCACATGAACCAACAGCATATTACTTGTGAAATCATGTGACGTCTCATAAGATTTAATGACTAAGATCAATTGGGCTTATAGAAGGTTCTTTTCTAACGAAGTTACTATGTTGTGGCTCAAAAAGAGGGATAATGGATCTCACCAGACTGAACTTTTCATAGTTTTTCGATAATTTTGTATTTAAATATTCATATTTGTTCAAATATTACCCTAAATTTTAAAATTTGCGCACAATGTCAGGCTTCTATTTACTACATTATTGAAATTATGGATGTACCCCTTACACTGTTAAAAAACAATTAAATGTGTCACTATGGCACTTACCTTTGCACGTAGAAACTTCTACCTAATTGGAGAACTCATTTAATTATGAAAGAAACTACCAAAAAGCTATACTTTTGCATTACCATAGGCATCGACCTTTGGATCATAGCCTTATCATGTATTTCATCAATCTTTAGCATGAAGTATTTGAAATCCTTCAATTAGTCATGTCTCTTCCAATACCTTGACATATTCAATGTACATGAAACCAGATTATTTATAAACCATGACATGGTCCCTATAGCATGTCTCTTGCGGATTTTTCAAGAAGAACTAAAATTTTGAGAGTCAAACTTCCAAAGTTCCGCCCAAAAATTTAAGCGTCTATGATCTTCCCTTGCTAGGTCGGGCTAAGCCACTTTGATCCAAATTCTTATACTGCTCTAGGATTTGACACCAATCGTATTTTTAGGTTGATTGCGAACAAAAAGGTCAACTAGACCATGAAGTGACAATCAAAACTTTAAGAATTCGGTTACATGCAGGAAAGAGTTAGCATATTTCGCATCATTCTTTCAGTAATACATTCCTCTATTATATATTTCTATCATGAGATTTCCTTAAGTGATGCATATGTAGTTTTCTTTTTACGTTTTGAACAACTAAAAACTTTGTTACTTGCTTCTAGGTGCAATTGCCATCATAATGGTGAATAAGGGCTCAATTGATCATGATGTGTGATCCATGTTCTTTCAGAAAAAAGAAAAATGCCGTAAATGAGTCCAATGCATCAAACAAAGTATGGATATATCAAAGCACCGAGCAAAATTGGGCATGAATTTGATGCCATGCAAAATCAACGAAAGCAGATTTGAAGACACTGTTTGAACGACGATCGTGAATCCAACATATGCAACTCAAACAACAAACATGAATTCAGTCAGATCAGAGCAGCATATAATTCAAAATAACAACATCGAATTCAATCATAACAATGTACATGAGTCCAATGCATAGAGTTCGAATAACAAAAGTGAAATAGCAAACCAACATACATACTCTATTAATTAATAGCTACAAAATGACTTGCAAATCAAATCACGTGGACTGACGTACATATCCAAACATCAAAGGCACGGCCCACTGCATAACATGCAAGTTCGATGCAAAATACTAGTCAACGATGTATAATGTGCAACTAGCTAATTTCGTGACATGTGCAAATGAGTCCGTATTAATCATGGTTTAAATAAATGCAAAATGACATGCATTAGTCCTACATGTCGCATAAATGAAACGAACACGCACAAAAATCAGTATTCACGTGTCTGATTCATTGCATAAGTTTCCCGACATAACATGGATGAGCCCACATAAGCAATACTTTTCAATGCACGTTGCACATGATCGAGAAATGGAGTCGGTTTTATCAAAACCTATTTTAATATATTTTCACAGTACTTTCAAAATGCTTGTAGACATCTAATTTTTATTTAGCAAAGGTTTGACTAAAATTGACCGAGACTATTACTTGCTTAAAAATTCGACACAAGGATATGATTAGATTGTAACTCTTTGTAGTTTTCCAACAATATCCAATATACCAAAGTCGAACGGCTGCTTCTCAAGATATTAAAACTTTTCATTATAGTTGCCTGATCGTGAGGTGTTAAGAATTTTGGACCTAATTAATTATTTCATCTTGAATATCAAGTCATAAGCTTTTTGAAGCCCTAAGAATCTCATCAATTGGTTTTATACTGAATAAAATATCTTAACTTTCCACCACAACTATCTATTTGGCCCAAATCTCAAAAACCCAATTCACGTCACAAGCTTTTCTATGGACGTGAAAATTGGGTCAATCATACATTAGATGAAAACTCTATGTGTAATTATAGGGGCCATTAGTGCCTCTGCTAGAGACAAGTTAGCACTTTGCAACATCCACTCGTTGCTAACCAAGGCCTAGGGTGTGCCTACCACTGCGTAGTTCAAGCTTTATAGCAATCTATGAGGGTTCTTCTTAACCTAGAACATTTACATGGAGCTAATTAATAAATCTTGCCCAAATTAGATCAAACTGCCTCTATGAAATTGCGTGGCACTCCCTCTACTTAGTTAAAAATATCAAACCCCACCAACTTTTCTAAAATGTCTCTTGTGGATTCCAAGGCCTAAATTAATTGGCTTCAAAGCAACAATTGGAATTTGAATCAAATCGATTTAGAGTGTCTTCATTTCCATGTACTTGGAGTACTATCTACCTTATTGATAACGTAAACTTCCTTTACAACATAATATATCCAAACTTGGTAATTTCGCCTAATCTCAATTGTTCACATTCTATACTTAGGTCCTTCCAAGTAAATTGATGTACTCATATTATTAAAGTTGTTCTCCTTCTATTTGGTTCATCAAAGTACCTCGATGATCCCATGTCCCTCATTTGTTCATCAAAATCCAATGGTTCCCCCAAGTCTAACACTTACTACTTAGTATTTTGTTCTCTATATACAGATTAACAAATTTCTTTAATAGCACAAACAGCATGGCATTAACATCATCTGTATATAAACTTCTACAGGTAGATGATAACTTGTCCACAATATATATATATATATATAAGTTCACATATAACGTTTTGTCATCTTCAAAATACGTTGCCAACATGATTACCTTATTAAAGGCTATTGGGCTGCTGCACAGTGTCATAGGGATATTTGTATAGGGCCCTCGGCCCACTGCTTAGTAGACTTGGGCCTCTAGGCAGTGAAGAACTAGCGCGATACAAGTGCAACATGCGCTCATTAGGCGTGCCACCACTTGGCACAAAATTTCCCCTTCTCTTTTGTTGAAAGATCACTTATTTTATTTATATATTTATCCAAATTTTGACCGCTCATTTCTCTTGAGTTCAATTCACCCAATATTCACATTTATAGAAAGCTCATGACCTGAATTTTGGAAAGTTCTGTCTGAATTTTGGGAAAGCTTAGGGATTGTGTACTTCTGCAAAATTTAAATACCTTTTCAAATGAAAAAATGCAGAATCTTGAATCCCCAATTTATTAGGTAATCTGATTCCAAAGCCAACAAAATAAGACCTAAGTAGAATTCATCTATCATGCATTTATTTCTCTATGCTTTTCCTTACCATTGTTGGCCTAACCCTTTCATCGAAGCTGCCTGCTATTAAAAAAATTAAAAGATTACACCGGGCCTCACCCTAGCATTAGTGGATTGAGTTTATCTAATTTAGACAAATCCTCCAACCTTGCTTATTTGTTCTTCGAGCCTAATAGGACCGATAGGGTTAGCAAACCGGGTTGGGTTCCTATGACGTCAACTTATGACCGTATTATTAAATAGGTTAACTCAAATATGACCTTAAAAATAGTTGTTTTAAAAATTGTGCTTTAATATATCATTATTAAATGGGCAAACTAAGCATCTCTCATGTAAAGCGACACAGTAATTGAGTCAAATTTTGTCAATTCCTAAAAGACAACAAACAACACGAACAGTTTTTTTTTTTTTTAAAGATGTAATTTAACTTCTATGGATTTATTCATGAAACGATGTTCTTACTAAGTTAACATTATTATTTAAATGCAATCAAATAATATAGAAAAAAGCAATAACATTACAAGCTTAATTTTTTCTTTTTTTGCTTAATTTATGGAAGAATTCAATTTTCATATAGATTGCATAGAAATAGTTTGAGTATAATACTTTACCAAAGTATAACAATGGCTGGTGTCAAAATTCGTTCATACTATTAGTCATTAGTCGATGAAAAACTCTATTAATAAAGTAGTCACTTTTACTTGAAATACACATATGTACATGTTTTTTAAGAAATTTATGTCTCCCACACATTTGTTGAACTTACGGAGAAATACTTTTTAGGTCCCTATTATATTCAGGTAAAATTACTTCAATAAATTTATTTAGTATCTTTGCTTTAGTCAATTGATGACGTAATAAGTCAACATTATTAATGTCCAAATTATTTCATATTCATAGAGATAAATATAATTCTCTTGTGATTTCCCATTGGATGGCACGGATTAGTAGCAAATTTCAGTTATTAGACACGATTTTTCTATAAAGTCTTGTAAATCAAGTGACTTCATAATATTTAATCTTCTTGTTTATAAAAATTGATGTATAATCATGATAACATCATCTTGCGATTTTATTGTAATAACGCTGACCTGTTATATGTGGTTTTAATGAGCATCACGATAACCGTACAATTTTTGTCCCGCATATTACCGGCAGGTGATAAGTATAGACGAGGGGAAATAAATTAACAGTATTTGAAATTTTGTTTGTTTTATAATCAAGAATCTAAACTTATTTTTTATTCAAATAAGTACCTCAACTTTTCAAATTTGGCTCAAATTGAAACCTCCATTACATAAATTATCATGTTATGTAATTGTGATAACATGGTTCGCTTATTTTGGTAAAGTTGAGCCGAATTGATGATGTGACTCCTTGCTAAACAAAAATTATACCTTCTTCATTTAGATGTTCAATCATGAGGAGAAAGAGAGAGAAGAGACAGAGTGTGTTGAGGGGAAGGGGGAGGTGGTTGGATGATCTCAGCCATCCATTATGTCTCTATTGATGTGGTGTCATTTTAGGAGGCCACATAGGATGCCAACATGGATAGTTAATTGTTATTTAAAAAAAAATGAATGAACAAAAAATATTTTCATTATGCACGAAATGTTTGCATACAAATTATTGTCGATAATGAAAACATTTTTCATTATAATTATTGAAGCAATACAAATGGTCATTTTTGGAAAAATGTCCTCCAAGCCATTCATTTTCCGTGAAACAAACAAACCCTCGCATTCAAATGGGATTATATATTTTGGTCATTGCACTTAGTAACTATTGTTGTGACAATTGCATACGTAAAAAATAATATAATTTGAAAAAGAAAACTGAATGCATAAAGCTTTATTCTATGTTTTTGCTCAAAAGGATCAAGACAATCCATCTTGGGCAAATTAGGGAAAAAAAACTCATTCTAGCATAAAACCTTTCACAGACACCTCATGACAAAGCTGGAAGTGTCGTTTGTCGGTCATCTTTTGGTCGTTCACATTTTTCATGACCATCTTGTAGAGTCATTCTACTAACTAGTAAAGCTGGAAAAATTTTCCCTCCACTTTGGGAAAATTTCATAGGCTTGACTTAAAAGTCATCGCTCTTCTTTTCTTTCAGTGCTAAAGAGAAAAAAAAGGTACATTATCTCGTGGTGAAGAAAGCCTCGTTCAGTTTGTAGCAGAATTGATAGTGCACTTAAAACATTTCAACTTGACTTGGATTTGTAGATAGTAAGCATTTTTAGGATTTTCTTCTTATAATTATAGAATTTACCTTGCTAGTATGAAAAAAAAAAAAAAACAGCACAAGTAAACTTATAGTTACAGTACTAACTTAAGAAAGAGGTATTATAATCCTAACATCAATTGTGGATAGGTCGATTATGTAAATTTTTTTATAAATTCGTTGTCTCTTTTTCCTTGTTCTCATTTCTTTGTGATAATTAAGATTCAAGATGATTTGATTTATGCAATGATTTCCAAATATGGTTTTGGAGGGGGAGAGAACTGTGATTGCAGAGGACTTAGTCCCGGGGCTTACACGTTCCCTGAGAATTTATATAATGGCTCCCATATATGATTTTGGGAGGGGAAGAAACCGATGATTGTGAAGGAGCTTGTCCTAAGTTTCTCATGCAATTCTTTTAGCAAGAGAGGATAAGTGTAACTCATAGTGAGACCAATTATCCAGAACCGATGATCATAGAGGACCTTGTCTCAAGGTTCACATGTAATTCTTTTAGCTAGAGAGGGTAAGTGTTGCAAACGAGTAATACCATTGTCCAGATGAATGAAGTAGAGAACGCGTGAGAGGAGATTCGGGCATTATTGAGGGTCTTCAATGCAAAGTGGTAGGTAAGAGTTTGATACATTTGTATCGGAAATTAAAGCTAGTTCTTCTATTGTGAAATTAACTATCAAATAATTGGTTTAGGGTATTTACAATGAGGATGAGAAATTTCTTGTTAAACATGATGACATATTAATATCGGTTGGATATTGTATCGTCACGTGTAGGGAATAAACAAATTAGAGGTAAGTAACCCATCTCATAAGGGCATAAATTGACATTAAGCACAATAAGAAAATGTTAGGAGCTGACCAAGTCAGACCATTCTTAATGTGCCTCACTTTGAGTGTACTAAGTCAAAACTCTCTAAATCACCTCAAATAATGTTTCCTCTGTCACAATTCCATAGTTGAGATACTGCCTTCTGCTTAAACTTTAGACTGACACATTATTTATTCATTTATTTTTGTTGCCACTTTGCTTGTCTAGAAAATTACGTAATGCCTTACGACCCACTACTTTTTTCCTTAGATTTTTTTATCTTCGTTCAAATGGTGCAACAATTGCACACATAACAAATAATAGATGTCAAAAAAAAACTAAATGCATAAAGTTTTATCCTAAGTTTTTTGCTCAGAAGGATTAGGATAATCCACCTAAGGAAAATTAGGGAAAAAAATTAACTCTTAACATAAAACCTTTCATGGACACCTTATGACAAAGCTAGAAGTATTGTCTCATAGTCGTCTCCCTGTCGTCTCCTGATTGTTCACATCCTTCATGACTAATTTCAAAGCGACATTTCTCTTACTAGAAAAGCTAGAAACTTTTTTTGTCCACTTTAGAAAAATTTCATAGGCTTGACCTAAAGTCGTCGCTCTTCTTCTTTCAGTGTTAAAGGGAAAAGAAGATGCCTTGTATCATGGTGAAAAAAGTCTTGTTCAGTGCATAATGGGACCAATAGTACATACATGTCTTTTTCTCCCAAGCTCTAACATCGGTGCTCTCAGTCACCGACACACTCTCTCTAAAAGAAAAATTAATACACTCAAAAGGTTCCAACTTGACTTAGATTTTATTGACAAGAAATTTAAGGTGGAGAATTTATAATAAGAATTTACAGTCTTCCACAGATTAAGTGCAATTTTTGTGGTACTCCTAAAACAAATCGCTCCTTTAGATAAGATCGTGGGAACCCATTATCATTTTTAGCCCACAAGATCATCATTCACTATGATAAAGGGATTGTGAACATGGATAAATAAGTCATCCGATTGCACCATTATGATCATCCCCCTCATTTTAAGGATTTATTTAATGAATCTGGTTTTCCAAGAATGATTGGATCAAACACATTAAATAAGGTGTGTCCTGTGTGAAATCCATCCTTTCAACACATGTTGGGTGAATTGGGATTAGATAAATAGTAGTGTTTCCTTCAAATTGTCATAAGGACTGTTTGTACGCATTAAAAAATAGTGACATGGTTATTTACGCATCACCTAAATTGAATTTGAACCATTAAAAATAGTCAAATCTCTACAACTTTTACGATTCTGATTTAGTTTACAATGTACATTTTCCATTTAATAATTTTTCACTTATTAGACACAAATAACTTCCTCCAAGTTTGACTTTTGGTCATGGAAAGCACCTCGGACTTGAAGCAAAGAAGATCGAAGACATGCTAATTGCAGTAGGGAAATGCATGTGGAAACGGACAGAAATAAATCAGACTAACGTGATAATAAAATTACCTTTGGAATTGGTCATTACACTTAAAAGAACTGTTGTAGTAATAATTAATGCTATGACAATTGCACACGTAATAAATAATCAAATTTTAAAAGAACTGAATGCATGTGTATTCCATGTTGTTGCTTAGGAGGATCAGGACAATCCGCATAGTCGCCCCATGGCCGTTCACATTCTTCATGGCTATTATGAAGCATGGTTTCTTTTAACTAATGAAGCAGGAAACTTTTTCCTCCCACTGTGGACAAATTTCATTGACTTAAAAGTCATCATTCTTCTTTTCTTTAGGTGCTAAAGAGAAAAGAAGTAAATTGTACTTAGTGCATAAGCTAAATTGAATTTGAACCATTGAATATAGTAGACTCCAGCTTTCAGAGCTAAAATCACTTCACAACTACTCAAGTTTAGCAATTATTGTGCCGATGATCCGACACATTTTGTTAGTGGCATATATCACCAAAATATAAATCAAGTGACACTATTAATGAGAGGTTATAAATTACAATCAAACTCCTTAACCATATTAAAGCGATAGAACAATTGTGACACGCGCACATAGAGAGACTATTAGGTGTTCCCAAAACATGACATAATGAGTCTTTCATAATATTTTTGTTTAGAGGAAATTCAAAAGTTCATAACACTTAATAATGAATAATTAGTTTGGTGTTTGATGACATCTAATATTTTCTCAAAAAAAAAAAATAAACAAAAACAATTTGTGTATGACTGTTACTGGCTCATTTATTTGATGAACTAGTTGAAATTGCATATTCATTAATACGTGTCACTTTGCAGATGTAAAATCATGAAATTAAAATTATTTTCCAAATGAGGTCTAATAAAAAATATTTTTGGTCATATATAATCAAATAAAGAAAAATTAATCATTTTTTTGAAAAATGATTTTAAAAAAAAATATTTTTATAATAAAGTTTTCCTCAAAATAAATATACTCGTACGGTAGATCTCTTCGACAAATTGGCAATACCAAGTGAGGTTAGTTTACTTTTGTACTTCAAAATTAGTGCTCCCCTATTCTTTGTCCTGTTCAAGGTGAGTAGATGTTTAGTGATAGGAACTAGTAGTCATAAAAGCACACTAAAATTTCAATGGTTCGGCACATTTGACTCAGTTATCAATGCTTGCTCATGTAATTTACGAGCAGTGAAAATTATTTCTCTTAATGGGGCTTAGCAAATCCTTCATTTTACAGTTTTCACTATTTTCATCTCCCTAATAATTCCCTCTTTTTTTTTCTTTGCTGTGGATGAATCTGTCTTTTGTGGGGTTCAACTGGGAAAAGTTTCAAGTAAGATCTAGAATGAAACTATATTCTCAGATGAGGGCTCAAATTAAATCTTGTCTCACACAAAGACATAAAGTAGCAGTTTCGGATAAAAGTCTCAACTCAACGCCAGCCAAATCTTAGCTATCGTCGGTGTGTCTTTCTAGCCCCTAGACCAGGGACATTTCTGTCCAAAAAATTCTGAATAGAATTTTTTTTTTCTCTTTTCTTTTTATTCTAACATATGGTCTTGAAGCAACAACTCGAGTAGAAACTCACACTTGCTAGCTCAAAGATTTTGTCAAGACAATTGGAGGAGATGATCCGAGATGAAGGGCCCGAGAATGATTCCAATCCTTGTGCTCCTCTCTTAGGGCGAGCACTACAGGCTCAAGAGGAAATAGGGGCGTTCAGATCTGCCCCCTCTTTTCAGATTCGAAACGGAAAGTTGGTCCTTTCCTAAGAGCCTCTCTGTCTCTTCATTAAAGTTCTTTGTTGGTTTGTGCAATAAGAGTTATGTGGACTAGCAGTGATATATGCTAGGCACTGCTCTTTTCAGCAACAAAGTAGCTCGCGTCAATCAGAAGTCCATCAGTGGACCGGTCTTCGGTAAAAAAATGTCCATGTGTTCATATATATCGCATATATTAGTCCACACTCAAGCACCATGTTTTTCCAATGTTCTATTATTATTAATAGATCAAATATTATTTATTGCTAGTATCCTTAAATGTGTAATTATATTTTCTTGGGTGGTCATGGGTAAATTATTATATAGTAAGGAAAGAACAACTATGCAGAGATTGGGGATGACATTTCAAGGAAGCTAGTGTCCGACCAAAAGAAGAAAAAAAACTAAGCTAGCAAAGGTGTTTTTGTCAGCCACCCATGACCTACATTACAAGAATCCACCGTCCTAAAGCTATTTGTCGGTTTGTGCAATAATTGAGTCCACTAGGACCCCTTTTGTCGGCCACAGAGAAGCTTTTGTCACTCTAACAGCCCGAATAACACATGGGTACGTGGACTTAAAGTGAAAAAAAAGTCCATGTGTTCACACCTTTACATGTCTTGGAACCCCCTTATACACCATCATCTTCCGAAGGTACGAAGTAAGTCATATGTCTCCATCCTTTAGTATAAGAATAAATCAAAAGGATTTATGACGTCTTCTTGAGTATCAGGAACATGGATCTAAGTAACAACTTTTTTAGTCACTTCAACAAAGTTATAGACCAAAATGGAGGTTACATTTTTATTGATAGCAAGGAACTGGGAAATGGTGACCAAATGTAGCCGGTGCTTATGAAGGCCATCAAGCAATTGTGCATTGTAATCATCGTCTTCTCGAAGGATCGTGCTTTGTTTTGATTATGAATAACATTTCATTACCAGGTTCAAGACGCGTTCGTGTGGGCACTCATATTTATGTCAACAAATCTAATCAATTCATAATTGCTACCATGAGTCTTAAGAGACCTTTGAATAAAAATCCTAGACTTTACTTGGCTAGGGAACCATTTAAGTTTGTGAAAAAGAAAGTAAAAAAAAAATTTATGTGAGGATCCTTAATACGGAATATATCTTTTGATATATTATCAAGTAATTCAAACGCTATTATGATGCGGTTCAAATACTGTATCTTTAATTTCTCATGAACATTCACATATCCTAAAATTTTGATGGGCTAATATTGCGTTTGTCTAGATACACAAAGTTCTAGTTCCAACATTTCTCTCAAGTTCATTGTCCCAATGATATGTGATCAACACATAGCGAATTTCGGGTCTGACTAACATAATGAGAAACGGATCTTGAAATCTAGAAACGAGCATGAAAATTCCGAACTCGAGCTATATTTCACATGAACACCTTAGCATTCACACATGCATGGCTTTGGGACTCTGCAAATAATTCACAAAGCGTGGCAAACATGGAATTTGATCCTGATCTATTGAAAACATGCACGGAAAAGGCAAGGAATTAGGAAGCTTTAACATGACGAGCAGATGGCCGAGCGTGTGAATTGTGGTCCCCTCTGCGTGCGTCGCTGGCTTGTCGTTCCTCCTCAAGATCACCGAACCCAACGCCTTTTTGACTCTCAAGCTTTTTCTTTCACTCACCGGCTTTCGAATCTTGTCTGATTCTGATTTTTCAACACTTTCCAGCTCACACTCAAATCTCTTTATTGGAATTCCCACCCAACGAAAGCCATCCCTCGCTGAAAGGTCACGATCAGTTTTACTTTTTCAAAGCGTCCCCATCTCTCGTATTTATCTCTTTTTTCAAAAATGAACTACGGAATCATTTTCTCATCCGGTCCTCCAAAGCTCACGGCCAGCTCACTTGACCGAATCAATCTTTTAAAACTCCAGATCGTCTGGTTTGCCGTGTCTTTTGGCCATCAACCGAGGGTCCTCTAAGTATTTGATCGTGTTTGATTTTTTGTGTTATCCAAGTCTCATGACTGTGTTTTGCTCCTTCGAAAATCCTCTTCAAATATCAGTTGATTTTTCGTAACAATGCACTCTCTTGACAGGCCTCGACTCATCTCACCCTCATTTTAAAGTTCTTTGATCCAAATTTCCACAATTCTTAGAGTTTGATACACCTTGTCCGAATCATATCTAATTCCTCAACAAGGAGTTAGGAAAGTCTTGGATTTGAGTCTAATCACTCCATCGTGAAATTGAAGCTAATTCCCACGATTTTGGAGTTTTGAATTCTAGTGCATCTCAGATATTGAGCAGTCCATTGAGCCGATCAAAATGAAGAGGTTTGTGGTTGAGCCCTTGTTTTATTCGACGCCAACAAGCTTTGTTTAGTTCAAATGCATTGTGCTTGAAACATGAATGTGCCTATTGTCGGAATGCAGAGATATGTAATGAAAGATGCAAGCATAGGACTATACTAAGCCAATGTTTTTGTTTATGAATCCAATTGCACCACTATCGATGAACTCAATTCTTAGTTTTCTCATAAAATGAATGAAAAGTTTCTAAGTAAGTCCATGTGTTTGTACCTATTACATATTTTAGTCCATCCTTAAGCAATCATTTTTTCCAAAGTTCTACTATTATTAATTGATCAAATATTATTTTTTGCAGGCACACTTAATTGTGCATGTAATTAATACATCTCTTAAGTGATCATGTCATAAATTATTATATGGCAAGGAAAAAGGAACTTCTCAAAGGTTGGAGATGAAATTTTGAGGACACCACGTTGATTTTATGAGTGAGCCTATGGCCTACAGCTGTTTGTTGGTTCGTGCAATAATTAAGTCCACTATGTCTGGTACTGATCTATACTATTCACTATTTTTTTCAGCCAGAAATAAGCTTGTGTCTATCAAATAGTCCGAATAAAGTAGTGGTACGCGGTCTTTATTTAAAAGAGTCCCATGTGTTCGCACCTTTAGATGTCTTGGTCCCACCTTAAGCACCATTGTTTACCCAAGTAATAAAAAAGGGCATGCATCTCTGTCCTCTTGGTACAATAACAAATCAACAAGAATATGGTGAACGAATTACCTAAAAATATTGTATTAGATCTTAAGCTAATAGCTATTGCTAACTAGGTAGCATCAATATAGACATGCAACACAACACGAGACGCCGAAATGTTATTTCTTAAAAAAAAAAGAATTTCGATACCTTGAGATACGTCGTATATTAAATTAATATTTTTATATATACATGATAAATGTTCATTTTTATAATTATTTTAATCAAATAGATTTGATTCAAATTTATAAATGAATAAATAAATACTAATAAAAATCTGTAATGAATTTTCATTCATAATTCAATTTATAAATTAAAAAAGAATCCAAAATTATTATTATTTAACCTTAAGTGCTTTTACTTTCCGAAATCACTTTTTTAATCCCACTCATTTATTTTACCATCTCGTTTCTTGCCCACCTATCAGTCACTTCCGTTTTTTTGAAGTCACCCTCCACCTCCCTCCAAAAAAGAGAAAAAAAAAAAAGGCCAAGTGGGACCGCCGTCCCCATTTTTTATTTTTTTTCTGCTCTACTTCCCAAAACTAAAAGGGAACCTCACTAAAGCGAGCAAACCAAAAAACCCTAGCCGCCGCCTCCTCTTTCTCCTCCTCCTCCTCCTCCTCTGCACGATCCTTCTCCCCATCTCTAAACTCTCAATCGCCTCATCGCAGTTGCTCGCTGCCTCCGCTACGGCCCTCCTCCTCATCTTTCCAAGATCGTCGACCTCAACACCCTCGTTCTTTGCTCCTCTGTCTACTGGCACTTCTGCCTCGTTGTCCCCATATCGACGTTATCCCCCTCCCCCTCGACTACTTCGACCGCAACGCCTTCTCTTGAGGGAGCTCCGTCCGTGTCCTGAAGCAAATCTTCAAGAGCTTCTGCACTAGGCTGATCGGACCGAGGTCGTCCGTTTCGGTTTGCTGCTCCAACAGCCGAGGCACCGCCCCGTACGACGAGCTCGCTCACCTCAAGTACTGATTTTGCGAACTCAGAGACCTTTGCGTTGAGCTCCAGAACTCCACGAGGTCGCACGGTAGTGTTGTAGTTTGCAGCTCCCTCGCTCTCGCTTCCACCCTCCATTGCCTTCTTCAACAATTCTCTCTCCCTTCGCTGTGCATGTTGAAGTCGCGTGTTGGGATTCTGAACTCGTGTGTCGAGGAGAGTTGACCAAGTTTTCAAGCATCTCAGAGCGTGTCAGAGTTTCCCACACGACATCAAGGCCTCTCAAGCTTGTTTGCGCTTCATTGGCTGCTGATTGTCAAACTCCATCATCCAATGGCTTCTTCGTTGAAATCCAAAAGGATTTACGATGTCTTCGTGAGTTTTAGAGGCACGGAGGTGCGTAACAATTTCCTCAGTCATCTCAGCAAAGCTCTTGACCAGAGTGGAATCTACACTTTCATTGATACCAAGGAACTAGAGAAGGGAGACCAAATATCACCAGCACTTATGAAGGCCATTGAAGAATCGTGCATCGCAATCATTGTTTTCTCGGAGGACTACGCTTCCTCATCATGGTGCTTGGAAGAGCTAGCAAAAATTATGGAGTGCAAGGACCAAAAGGACCTCACTGTTTTACCAGTTTTTTATAAAGTGGATCCCAAAGAAGTGAGAGGGGGTAGAGAGAGTTATGGGAGAGCACTGGCTAAGCATGAGTCCAAATTTGGGAAGGATTCGGAGAAAGTGAAGAGATGGAAGAAAACTCTTTTGGACGCTAGTAGCTTGTCCGGATGGCATTTGAATGATGGGTAAGTTGAGTGGAGTTCATATTTTGCATAAAAAACCTAATATGTACAAATGAGTAAAAATCAAAAGAACATGAATTATTTGGATGACTTACAGTTGGACCCTGAACTTGTTTTGATTGATATGGAGCTCTTGGAGTTGCAATTCGACTTGATGAGAATACATTTTGTCTTAGCTATAATTATCTAAAATCATGACATATTACTTTGTCATTGTTGGCTGGTGATTGCTCGTTATTTGCTTTTCAAATTGGTAAAACGATGCTACTTCTTTTTTTGATTTTTGTCAGAGATGAGTCCAAGCTTATACAAAAAATTGTCGGCAAGATATCCACTTACCTAGCCCAATCAACTTTGCGTGTTGCTAAGCATCCAGTTGGGATAGATTCCCGAGTGGTTAAGCTGAAATCGATGTTAAACCTCAAGTGTAATGATGGCGTTCTTATGGTGGGATTATGGGGACAAGGAGGCATAGGGAAAACAACTTTAGCAAGAGCCCTTTACAATGCTATTTTTAGACAATTTGAGGGTTCATGTTTTCTGGCAAATGTTCGAGAAATTTCAAAAGATTGCAGGGGTTTAGTTACTTTGCAAGAGATATTACTGAAAGATATATTATCACTGCAACAAAGATTACAAGTGTCTAATGTCAATGGAGGCAGTAATCTAATACAACAAAGACTTCGTCGCAAAAAAGTTCTTCTGATCCTTGATGATGTGAATGACTTAGGACAATTAAATGCTTTAGCAGGAGAAGGCAAGTGGTTTGGTAATGGAAGTAGGATTGTTGTTACTGCAAGAGATAGGCATTTGCTAACTTGTCTTAAGATAGATCAAGACCATGTGTATAAAGTTAAAGAACTGGATGATCGTAAAGCTTGTGAGCTGCTTAGTAAGCATGCTTTTCTATCAGAACAAAAATTCAAAATCAAGAAAGATCTAGTGGATCAAGTTCTAAGTCATGCTAAAGGCCTTCCTTTAGCATTAGAGGTGTTGGGTTCCTTTTTGTGTGATAGAAGAGAATGTGCATGGGAAAGTACAATAAAGAGACTTTCTAGGATTCCTAACAAAACCATTAATGATGTGCTCAAAATAAGTTATGACGAACTAGAGGAAAGTGAGAAAGAGATTTTTCTCCACATTGCTTGCTTCTTCAAAGGATGGGATGCTAAGCATGTAAAGAAAGTTCTCGACAGTTGTAATTTTGAGACAACTATAGGATTAGAAATTCTCATTGAGAGGTCCTTGATAAGCTTGGAGTACAATTATGACGACATCCTACAAGTACAAGTGCACAACTTGATTCAATTAATGGGTATGGATATTGTGAATCAAAAATGTCGCGATGATCCTGGGAAACGCAACAGACTATGGCTATATGATGATGTTGTCAATGTTCTTTCACGTGACACGGTAAGACTTGAGAATAAACAATCAAAATTCTACTCCTTATCTTTGACTTTATTTACTAGATATGCATAATTAAAATAGTCTTGCTTATGCAGGGAGATTGTGCAATACAAGCTATAGTGTTGCAGTTACCTGAGTTGAGAGAGATTTGTATCAGTCCTAATGCTTTTGCAAAAATGAAAAAGCTAAGATTGCTCATCTTGCTTAACGTGCATAATTCTTTCCAAGGTCCTATATGGCTTCCTGATGAGCTAAGATGGTTTGAATGGCCCGAATGTGCTCCCTCGATTCTAAAATCATTCTCTGCTCCAAACAAATTAGTGGGACTTAATATGAGCAAATGCAGTATCACGATAGTGCCAAATCAATTTAAGGTGATGATTTACCTACAAAGAACTTTCTTTTATCTGCTTCGTTTGTACATGGATGTACATATTATATGTACTAGTACATAAAGGAAGTTATGTTTTTATGTTTTAGAAGCCACTTCTCTATTTTCTTTCACAATGAACTTAATTACTTGAGTTAGAAATATTTTTACATGCAGCAAAATCAGCATTTGAAAAATTAAGTGAAACAACTTCATTAGAAATATTTAATGGAAACATTTTGTTGATAAGAGGCACAATAAATAGAAATTTTATACATATATGTGGAAAGAGATAGATATTTCAAGATTTGGATTTATTTTAGAAAGGTTATTGAATTATAAGAAAATTCAACATGTAATATTGAAATACGTGAGAGATCATATAGAATAACCAATTTCATGAATCTGTCCTTAGTCATAATTTTTGTTGAATAAGTAAATGCACGTAATTAATGGAAGGAATTGAAAATAGATTGAAATCCCATAAGTAGGAGGTAATTCAATACTTTCAAATCTACCTAGTGAAGAAATTCAAAATGCAAATCTAGTTGTGCAAGTTGTGCAAACCCAATTCTAACTATGCAGGTTGTTTATGTATAAACCTTTTTATTTTATAGAGAAATTGCATGATGATAGAATAAAAAGGGAACAAAAATATGAAGAACCAACCCGTTGACATGTAAATAAAGTAAAAACACCCAAGGAGTAGCTAGCAAAGTGGTCCCATGTATGATTTGGATGTGGCAGATCAAATGTCCTGATCACAGCATCTCCCACTTAAACTAATCTTATTAGAGGCCACATAGTCATCAAGTGATGGAGCCTTATCCAATATCCATGTGTAATTGGCAGGATTTGTCCTGCATCAATAAAATTAGCTCAGCCGAAGGTTTGAAAGCACATATGTCAGTTCTCAAGGAGAAGCATTTCTAAATTGACATAATAAAACATTTATTAGAAATTTTTCGTGTAATGTGTGTAATGCGTGCACGACTAATTCGATATAAGTGATCCAATATAGGGTATACCACTAGCTTCCTAATAAAAAGGAAGAGCCAGATTTTGAATTGAATATATGAAATTTTTATTTTCTTCCGAATCTTTATTAAATTTGGCTTCATTATCTTTGCATGATTTTAAAAAAATAAAGGTTATTAATTTTTGGGAAATTTCATTGTGATAGAATTTATATCCTTGACATCCATCTATAATATATAATTAAGGCCAAAACTAACAAAATGTTCACCCTTGTGCTCATCACATGACACTTCATTTTG
Source organism: Corymbia citriodora subsp. variegata (assembly GCA_014858505.1). Taxonomy (NCBI): domain Eukaryota; kingdom Viridiplantae; phylum Streptophyta; class Magnoliopsida; order Myrtales; family Myrtaceae; genus Corymbia; species Corymbia citriodora. The sequence continues at coordinate 224,179 of MU089526.1, forward strand.
CTTCCATGATTGCTGCATGGCAAGACACATGACATAGTTTTGTCATGTGGCCCACATTAGTGTGCTTGCCCAGCCATTCGCATGCTCACCACATGCCACTTCATTTTGATTCCATGATTCCATTGGAGGGTGGATTTGAGTTTTAGTTTGAGATTCTTTTTAGATGAAAATTATTTTGGAGTAAATGTGTAATGGGTACTAGTTTGAAATTTGTCATGAGACAAAAATGAATATTGAGTAAATATGTACATCAGTTTAAGATTTTTAATGGTGTTAATCATAAATTTTTAATGATTGTCTAACATAGTTTATTTGTGACTTTTTTCTTTATATCGTGTAATCATATGTTATTCAATTCTTTAAAATAATATCTAAAACGCAAAATGATAAGAGTTATCTATGATTTGTTCATATATATATATATATATATATATATATGTATATACACACGCTCATAAAGTTTGTACGTGTAAAGTAGTTTCTCAATACAATATTTAATTTTCACGAATTCAGTTTTGGTGACTTTGAATGATGAATTAATTAATAGGTTAAGAAATTTACTCAGAAACTTGGATGGTAGGTTCCAAGCTGCCTAACCTAACGGTGCTCCTTGCTTCCTTCCACAAGAAGAGTGTTGTCGCCTAAGGATGAAAATCCTTGAAAGTGGCACAGGATCGTGTGAACGCCTTTTTTGCCCTTTCCAAAATGTTTATCAAAGTTGGTTTTGCTGGTTTTGCAGGACTTCCCAAATTTGCAGTACATTAATTTCAGTGGCTGCGAGCTCCTAGTCTGTATGCCTGACTTTTCTTGTACTCCAAATCTCTGGCAACTAGATCTTCAGTGTTGCGAAACGTTGGTAGAAGCCCACGACTCAATTGCATCTCATGACAAGCTACAGGTGTTGAATTTAAATGGCTGCTCTAAACTTAGCATTTTCCCAAATGAGCTCAAATCCAAAAATCTCCACAGCCTCAACCTTGATGGTTGCACAAAATTTGAAAAGTTCCCTAATATTCCAAATAAACTCAAAGGCCTAAAAAATATTTATCTACAAGAGACCGCTATTAAAGAGCTTCCTACATCAATAGAAAATCTTGTCTCTTTAGAGGGAATGCATTTAGATTATTGTAAGAACTTGGAAAGTCTCCCATCTAGCATTTACAAGTTACAAAACATTAGAACTTTGGGACTTTGGCATTGCACAAATTTTATCAAGTTTCCAAAGTACGATGGTTCAGTTGACCATGCATGAATACCGGACTTCCAAATTTAAGTTGGTTAGCCCTTGGAGATTGTAATCTCTCTGAAGTAGAGTTTCTTGAGAACCTTTCCTGCTTTCCCTCCTTGGTAGAACTATATCTTAGGGGGAATAATATTACTAGCCTTCCCGCATCAATAAAGAAGCGTGATCATTTGCGCGGACTGGATATTCAAAATTGTGACCAATTACAAGAGATTACCAAGCTTCCATCATTTTTGAAGTGGCTTTTGTTAGATAATTTGGAATCTCTACAAGAAAATGAAGATTTAACGTTAATTCATAATTTTGTTCGTAGAGGATTGACCATGGCTCATATGTCCTCAATTGACCAGGTTAGACTCTCTCTCTCATATTGATGTGGATTATATGCTAGATCCAGTGTGTGCATGTACATTGCAATAGCAGAAAAAGCAAGATTGGAGGCTTAAGAAAAACAAGCACATATAAGTGATTTTGCAGTAATATGCATGAAGTGCGAATGGCTACCGTACTTTTTATTAAAAGTGTGTGCATGTGAGTCATATATCATTCTAAAAAAAAATGATTATACAGAGAAAATTATCAACGCTAATCTTGGAAAGACAAATTTTTCATCAATAGAATAAATGCAATTATTAAACATGAAACTTTAATGCGCAATTACCATTGTTTAGATATTACTTGTAAAGTGGAAAGTTCAAAAAAAAAATGCAGTTGACATTTACAAAAAAATCTGAAATTGAAATTAAGAAAAAAAAAAAAGAACGTATAGAGAGAAATTCATTAGTCGGCTTCAAATTTTATGTTAGCATTTGTTTCTTGACTTGAAGCAGCCAATCTTATGTTAACAGCCCTGGGAAACGGGAATCCACTCTTAATCTCTCGCAATTAATTAAGAAGGGTAACAACCCTTGACCCATTTAGCATTCCCCACTTGAAATACACAAAACTACAGAATCTTCTAGCACTTTTTGATGGTTTACAATATCCACAAGGCATGACCATGATCGATAGCACATAGATTACAATCAACATTAGGTGCCAGATCATGAAGAGTTTGTAACTTAGGCTCCGTTTCTTTCGCTGAAAATATTGCTTTTCTAGAAAATATTTTTCAAAAAGCTATTTTCCAGAAAACGTAATTATTTTTCGGTGTTCGGATGAAATTTAATTTTGAAATGAAAAATATTTTATGCTGTTCGTTTGGGAAAATGTTTTCCTTTATAAATTATTTTTCAATAATTTTATTCATATTTTATTTTTTAAAATCGTTATTTATTATTTTTTTAAAATTGATTACTAAATTATTTTTTTCTTTTTTCTGTGTTCTCTCCTTCCTTGGCTAGTCCTCGATCATGGTGGTAGCCGGCAGTCGGCCACGCCTCGAGCTTGCCTTGCTGGCGAGGCTCGAGCGTCGCCAAATGGCATTGATGCTTGAGCCTCACAGATCAATGATGCCCGAGCCTCAGCGTAGTTTGGCGACGCTTGGGCATCGCCGATTTGCGAGGCTCGAGCCTTGCCACCGTTTGGCAAGGCTTGGGTGTCCTAATCTGGCGAGGCCCAAGCCTCACTGCCTCTAGTGATGCTCAGGCATCGCCAATCTACAACTCTTGAGCCTCCCCACTGTCTGGTGAGGCCAGATCAGCGAGCTTGGCTAGCCATTCACTAGCTGTTGCCATGGCCGGCGACCGGCCAAAAAGGAAAAACTGGAAAAAGAAAGACAGAAAATAATAATAATAATAATAATAATAAAATCGATTTTATTAAAAAATAACAAAAAAAATCGAATTTATGAAAATTTAAAAAAAATAGAAAGAAAGAAGTGAGGACTAATAGGGGTATGAGATAAGAGAGAGTGAGTGTGGAAAATGTTTTCCCAACTTAAAAAGTGGAAAACATTTTCCCCTACTTTAGAAGGCTTTTTTCCTTCATGGAAAATATTTTTTCCAATGAATTTATTTTCCGTGAAACGAACTTCGGAAAATCCAGAAAGTATTTTCCTGGAAGTTATTTTCCATGAAACGAACAGAGCCTTAGGTTCAATTAATTCAGTTCTTGATCCGGTTCGGTTCGATTCTTAGCCGAAAATCGGAAACCGAACCGCACAATATTGGTTCCAAAAATTTTGGAACCAAGAACCAAACCAATGACCACAAAATCCTAAAACTAGACTAGTTCTCATGATTGGTTCCATGTTTTACCCGAGATTTATAATCACCCTTAACTTTTACAGGAATGATCTCTCTCACATGAGACTTGTATAAAAATGCAAGCAAGGATCATTGAGTCTCTACTCATTTATAGAGCTTTAGTTCAATTTCACTAGGATTACTTACTAAACTCAAATTGAATTCTTCTACTTGGGTACGAATAACAAACTTGGCTACTTTCTAACAGTCACTCTTGATAGCAGATACCTCCTAAAGTTTGCATTTTTCTTCGTGGAGGAGATATGCCAGAGTGGGTTCTCCCTATTGAAGATGGTTTTGTATCTTTCATGACTTCAAAGGACTTATATGACAAGTTTCTTGGATTGGTTTTTTGTTTTGCTATGGATAATGAAACAAAGGAAGAGAAAAATACACCGATGTTTGAGATTTTACCACAAGTTAATGGTGAATGGAGGGATGGCAAAAGAGAAAAAGACTATTGGGAAAGGACTCCGGATAGGATTTGGTTTTGGTATTACACACCAAATGAACTGTGGGGAGAAGTAAAGTTTGGTCAAATTGATGGAAGTCATGTGCAATTTAGCCTTACAGTGAGGACCGTAAAGATGAAAAAATGGGGATTACGAATAATATGCAAGCCATTGGAGGACGATTTAAAAGTTAAGATTCAAGAGAATTGGCTAATAAATCCAGCTTTATTCCAGGAGGTTGTACTTGAATCAATATATTCAGAAGTCGAGAGTTTATTTTTGCATGAACATAGTTCGAGTGAAGAAGATCAACAAGAAGACCTGCGAGATCGTCCGATGAGTTCTGAGGAACTTCTTCAATTATCATTAATGACAAGTTATGAGCTTACTCTCCCTGAAGGCATGCAAACGCCAGCTCAGCCTCCTGAAGTTCAATCGCCGACCCGCTCAGGGGAGCAGACCAGTGCCAGAACTTCTAGCGTTGGTGATTCAATCGCAGATGAACCTGAGCCAGAACCAATCAAAAATCCGTCTGCCACAGGCTCAGGGGCTGCATCAGCTTTGACATCAGCCACAACGCCGACAACATCGACAGCGTCTATTCCCTCTCATGGAGCAGCAGAAACGGTTAATCTCCCAAGTGCACAACCATCCACGGTGCCTGAAGAGTCTGAAGTTTCGGACACAGAGATGTCCGATTTAGAAGCAATCGATGAAATCTTGGGAGTAGTAAAACCAAGACGTGAAAGGCCCCTCCCATCTGGTTCTGACTTATCGACACCTGGAGCTGTCGATAGTGTGAGGGCTAAATGGGAGCAGTTGTACCAACTCACAAAAGAAGGATACTCCCAGATTGCTTATAACTCGAGCGTCGAAGATAGAATAAAGAATCTGCTTGACGAGTTGAGTTCTGGCGATGATTGCTTCACCAAGACTCCCAAATTTCAGTGCGAATGCAAAGAGTTTGCTACGCTCTCTGCCGATGGCATTGAAGTTTTCAGACAGAACTGCAACAAGATTGAGTCGTCGACAGCTGCTGAAGAGAGCTTCAACAAACTGGAAGACAGACTGGAAGCCGGAAAGAAAATTCCGAAAGAACGTCACAGTTCTTATCAGGCTGCCATTGACAAGAAGGGTGAGCTCACGGAAGAAAAGGAAAGGCTCGAAGCACTTCTTGCTGAAGTTGAACGCCAGATCGAACTCAACAGTATTCATATTCAGCGTGAAGGGAGGTCTATGAAGCAACAGCTTTCGGAGGTCCAAGCAAACACGCAAGAGTGCCATCGACAGCGAGCTGAAGTTGAGAGGCATTTATCCATCAGAAGGAAATGTATGGAGGATAACGAGACCTTGGATGAACACCTGTCAACTTTCAGGAGCAGCGTGAAGAGACGGTTGGATAGTGCTCGCCAAGATAGTTCGAGCAAAGCAGACCCTCAGGTTGACTTGCAAGATTGTCAAATGAGTATAGAGGAACATAGTCAAATAGTACCAAACAGAACTCCTGAGCTTTTCTTCCCCGAGGCAAGCGAGCCAAGACCATGTGGGCTTCTAATTCGATTGGCAGAGATGAGTATGGCAGTGTTTGCTCGTTGCTTTTGTTGTTAAAATGAACGGGAAACTTGTTAGGGAAGCAATTCAAAGGTAAGCGAACTCACTAATCTTGATTTAAGTGCTGTTTTTTTTTTCTCCTTGTTCTTCTCGTTTTCTTTTCCCAATAAAACGCTGTTGCTGGTCACTTTTACCCACGTACTTCCACTGAGGCCTTTGAGGTGTCCATTTGAACTTTGCCAGCTACGACGATGGAAACGACTGGGCCCCGCAGAGACATCGACAAGGAGAGGAAAGCTCGACCAACTTCTCGACGAGGGTGTGGCTGGAGAGTCGCGTGAGGAGGCTTGGGCGAATAATTTCATGTGTGGAGAGTACGTATTATGCGAGGAAAAGTCGGACGAGAACAAGATCGCATGCTCTTACATGTGGCAAGCATGCAAACTTGGAAAGTGGTCGTGGTGGATGAAGATTAGGTCAAAACGTGGAGTGATTCTATCACATGGAAAAGAAGTGGGAAGTCATCGTGTGGTTTATCGACACGGGAATGTGCATGTGATGCTACGCTGATGGAGGTACAAAATTGGAAGAGAAAGGCAGAAGCAACTTCCATAGAGCCACTTTCATTTCCGGGTAATTTCGTTTCCGAATTTATTTCCTTTCAACGTGATTTCAATTTCAATGCATCCGCTTGTATTAACACTTAATTTCATGTAGGCTCATCCCTTAATTCATCTCACGTGTGTGCATTTTATACCTGGGTGCGAAACCACAAAGCTATCTCAACTATTCTCCCTTCACAATTACTATTATAAATGGTAAAAATTATCAGGAACTTTAATTTTATACCTCTTTCGTTATATCCTTTTTTTAGAAACGTCTTCTTGAAAATTGTTAATGTCGAATTTTTCGTAAAACAAAAAAGACCACGTCAAAACTCATCTAAAGTACTCTTTTCTATGGTCGCTTGCTTAAAATAAACAATTACCTTTTTTTTGGGCTCAAATCCCCTTTTAATTAACCCTAGTTAGTTAACTTTAATTCCCAAATAGAATTTCTGAAATTCTTTCTTTTCTTTATTCATTTTCTTTTGATTTTCCCGCCGTCAGCTCCTTCCTTTTCTCCGCCATAGCCAAACTTTGAACTCCATCGATACGACGCCATTGAGCTTCGACGCATTCAAGATCCGCCACCTACCAACGGAGGCGTCGAGCAGAAGAAGAAGTTGGTCTTCCGGAAACAGAGTCCCTAGCGAGCCGACGGCTGTTGGAGACCGGCCAGCGGAGGTGATGGACTACCACCGCCAACCAAAGCCATGGGAACTGGTGACGTAGCTTGGGGCGGACTATTCTCTCCTGAGATTTCGGGCTTCTTGTAGCTTGCTATAGATCAGGTAACGTCTGGCACGTCCGAATTTTATTAAGTTGTTGGAATCATTGAGATGGATTTTGAATTCGATTCGTTTGGTGCTGCAATTGCGCGGGAACTTGAAGGACGCGTCGTCGAATTGGTTCGAGAGACACTGAAGCAGTGTTTCTTCGCAAGTTTTGTCTGTGGATGCGTGATCGTGAATTCATGGGTCATCAACGTTACACGCTGCAAAATCAGCGACAATCTGTGGAAGGTAGAGCTTTTTTTTCTTTGTTTTTCATAGGTGGCAATTTTTTGAAAGATGTAGGTGAAGTCTAGGCTCAAGTGAAAACAAGCGAGGGAGAGTGAAATGAAGGAACATGGGTTTTTTCAGTCCCTTTCCGGGTGCTGTAGGTTGGAAGTGAGGGAGGGAGGGATGGATGGATTTGGGTGCTTTTGAGGCATCTAGGAAATATGGATGGAGTATGTACTTATCATACAGATGTGCAGTGGGTGATAGGTTTTCCAGGAGAATTGAATTCTGAGAAAATTTGATTACTGGAATAGGGCTCAGTCTCTATGTTTTGTGAGGCACTTTAAGGGGCAGAACCCAGAGGAATGAAGAAGATGCAGTGAGATGGCAAACCACCAGGAAATGGCTCAATATTTGAATCCTTTAACTACATCTTGACTTTGGCAACTAGGGAGAATTGAAAACCAAATTTACTTGGAGTGTGAGAGTCATATGAAAATTGATTGTGCTCATGGATAACTGGTTAGGTGGTAGTTTTCTTTGTCCTTGTGGACTGTGGATTTGAAAAAGAAATAATTACCAGAAACACAAAGTTTACATAAGCTATTCAGTAGAATAGAGACAAACGCACAAGAGGCTGATTGTCAATTCTGATTTCTGAGGCCTTCCCATTAGTTCAGGATTCTCTTTTTATCCTCATGTGCCACGGCTTTTATGAAGGAAAATGATGAGAAGCTAAAAGTCCAAGATGCTCCTTGAATGTTTGAGTGAAACCTGATTCATGAAAGGTTAACTTCTGAGGTAACAATAATAAGACCCACTGGAATGAGTAACATGTAGTTTCTCAAATTAGTTACTGTTTTTGCTTTAGTGTTGTTAGAGCCATATCAGTTTGAGTGTTAGGTGGGATTTGCATCTGAATTACAGGGTAAGTATGTGTTAATAATCATTACTTGGAAGTTTGTGACCAGTATAGTATAATGGACCTGCAAGATCTTGATTTTATAGCTATGAGATATGGATTCATCCCATTAGTAGCTGCATATTGATACCGAAATGTTTCTACTACTAGCAACTTGATGCTGATTTCCTCTTGAGTCGCCTATTGTCCACATATTTTTTATTTTTTATTTTTACTCCTAACAAGTAATAAGATCTATTTACCTTTCTTGTATAAGGCAAAGCTTGCTCTGGACAATCTTGAAGTTCAGTAACCAGGTGATATGTTACTTTCTTTTCTTTTTTTTCTAATAAGATGATTAGTATTTTGGGCCTAATTAGTGAATGATCTCAGATTGTACTTTATTTATAGTATAGTTTGACTGAGCGGCTCTGTGATTGTTGAGGATGTGCACATTATTGCAGTAGACAGAAACTAGAGTAATGAGACATGAAATGTATGTTTATCATTGCTTCTTCTACACCTCCTTCTATAAATTTTGGCCAACAGCACTTTGATATTGTTCCGAATTTACCCTCAAGAGTCCATTCATAGTTTATTGTTGATCATTTTATGTTCCTCTCTTAACCATTTCTTTATGCAATGATGATAATATATCTGCACAAATCTATTAATAATTGGAATCTCCATGCAATATTATGCTGTAAATGGTTTGTTCCTATTATTCTTTCATAAAATATGGCTATGGCTGACAATAACAGTAATCTTGCTTTATTATTCCAATATTTGATGTTTTTTATTTGACAATGTGCTTTGTCTGGAACCAATTAAGGTCTTCATCTGCTTTGGTGAAGTTCTTAACGTTGTTTTCTTAGGTTGTGTGGTAGCTAGACTTTTTGTATACTTTTTTGGTATGAAAATGCATTGTGAGCATTGTATTGCCTTTAATGATGTAAGAACCTACTCCTTGGCACTTCTTCATACACGACCGCATTTGCACATATAGTTTGAGATTGGTTTCTGGTAGACATCTCGTATCTAATAGTCCATTGCTGTTATCATACATAGTATATGGTGACATAATTGACTTTGTGGACATAAATGGATAGTTGATGCCAAAATATTTGGCCCTCTTAGTATCTTGGTGGAGAATAATTCGAAATCAGAGGCACTTTGCTATAGGGCTCTACATAACAAAATACTGTGAGCAAAGGTGAAGGTGGCTAATTAATGAGAAGCCTCTTTTTGCATGTGAGATTCTTGGCAACTTCAAGTGAGCATCTTGTTGACTTCATGTAGTATATGCCTGATCAATCTTATATGTAGTCCCAGACAGTTAACTAAAAGAAGAAAACATTTCTCATGAAATGCATTGCCTAAATTTATGTTTAAACTACAGTAAGAGCAACTGTCTCTCTGACACAGCTCCTAAAATTAATATGCTTGCTTTGTTTCCTCCTTGTGTTTCTTGGGCAACAAGACATGCAAAGATGGAAGTTCTTGATGTTCTTCTTGAACAGTGACAGAGGACTGGATTTTCGGCTACAGAAGTGATAGAGAGTCTTTCAGAATGCTCCTTCATGTGACATGTGAACCATAATTTGTGTAACAGCATTGTCGATCATAGGTACATCTGTTGATCATAATGAAACAAAACTAAACTTTCCTAGAATTTGTTTATTCCTCTGATTAGATGACTCTTAACCTTTTTTAAGGCATGAAGAAAGTATATCATGGCTACCCAAATGATAAATTTTGGGGGCAGTTGCTCAATAATGTCGTTGCATTCATGTAGCTCTGAGTTATGGGATTTAGGTCAGTTTCTGCACTTGCTTACGTTGCTGATTTTGTATTGACTTAGCTCCACTTTGAAATTGTGACATATAAAAAATTGAAGACTAAAGCTTACTGGAGGTCTATGCTTCCTTATGTTGATTACTACTGGATGTGGATTCTTGGTGATTCTGTTTGTTGTTGCACTTTGAATATTGCAACATATGACCATGAAAATAAATGGAGGTTTGCAGAACTAATTTTTCATCTTTTATGTCCTTTTCTGTGTTTAAGAGGAAGAAAGTGGAGTTGCTGAAAGCATCAAGAAGTGAAGTTTATACTAATTATTTCTAACCCCACTTTGTTTCCTTTTTTTAAAATTCTTTGTGACTTGTTAGACATTTCTGTATTCTTTTTATTTGCCCTAAAAAATTTACAGTTGTAGGAAGAGCTACACACTAAAATAACGTTTTCTTTCTTTTTGGCTTTCCCCTGATTCTTGATCTCTTCTTCCTCATTTTTTTCACTGCAGTGAGATTGTTTGATGTCTTTATTGTTATCATCTTTAAATCAAGAAATATAGTATCTTCAAAGAAATATGATATTTTAATTATGAGGGAATTATGCTTTCCAATATACCATGTGCAAAGTACTTGATAAAGAAATCTCTTTTCTGGTTTTGAAGTTGCAAGTGTCTATTCTTGCATACATGAGAGTATGTGCCTGTTAAATTGTGTTATATGTTTGGCTTTCCAATATAATTGTTTATCTGTCTGACGCTGCCATGATGTAATCTTTCATGTTTCCTAAGCTTGTTCAGAACTCATAAAATGTTTTAATCAGACTCCGTTGACATTAAAGTTAAAACGTAGTGAAACAGAATCCGAACAAATTTTGGCAAACAACACTTTGTTATGCCCTTGTAGTTTATTGTTAATCGTTTCATGTTTCTCCCTCAATTATTTCTTTGCTAAAAGATAGAAAAATATATCTGAACAAATCTGTTAATAAGTGGAATTTTCCATACATTATCAGGCTGTAAAGGGTTTTGTTCTCATCATTCTTTCATGAAATGTCTATGGCAATAACAATAATCTTGCTCTATGAGAGACAATGTTTTACGTTTTTCATTGGCCATTGTGCTTTATCTGGAACCAAATGGCGATCTTTATCTGCTTTGGGGAAAGTTGCTAACGATATTTTCTTAGGCCGTATGGTAGCTAGACTTTTGATATGATTTTTTGGCATGAAAATGCATTGTGAACATTGTATAGACTTTCAAGATCTAAGAACCTGCTCCTTGGCCACATTTCGCCATACAATGACCACATTTACACAAACAGTTTAAGCCGGGTTTCTGGTAGACATCTCTTGTCTAATATTCTATTGTTGTCACATTAATAGTTATGTGGTGACAAATAGTTGATGCGGAAATATTTGGCTCGTTTAGTATCTCGTGGAGCATTATAAAAAAACAAAGGCACCTTGCTACAGGGATATATATATGAAAATACTGTTAGAAAAGGTGGAGGTGGCAAATCCAAAAAGAAGCCTCTTGTTACATGTGAGATTCTCAGCAACTTCAAGCAAGCATCTTGTTGAATTCATGTAGTATGCCTGGATCAATCATAAATATACTCTCAATTAGTTAACTTGAAAAAGAAAACATTTCTCATGAAATGTGTTTCCTAACTTTATATTGAAACTACACTAAGAGCAAATATCTCTCTAACAATGCTCCTAAATTTAATGTTCTTTCTCTGTTTTCCTCCTTGTGCTTTCATAGGCAAGAAGACATGCAGAGAGAGAAGCTCTTGATGTTCTTCTTGAAAAGTGGCAGAGGACTAGATTTTCGGCTAAAGAAGTGGCAGAGAAATTTTCAGGATGCTCCCTGTACGTGACACGTGGACCATGCATAATGTGTGCAGCATCATTATCGATAATTGTTGATTATACTTAAACAAAATTAAAATTTGTTAGAATTTTTTTATTCATTTGATCAGATTACTCTTACCCATTTTAGGTATAAAGGAGGTATCTTATGGCTGTGCAAATGATGAATTTGGAGGCTGTGGCTCAATACTGTCGTTGCATTCAAGTGGCTTTTGATGTATGCATCAGGTCAGTTTCTGAACTAGCTTTTATTGCTGGTTTTGTATCTACATAGCTTTACTTTGAAGTTGTGACATATGACAATTGATAGCTAAAGCTTACTAGAGATTCCTGATTCTTTATGTTGATTACTGATGGATGTGGGTTTGTTATGACTCTGCATGTTTTTGCACTTCGAATATTGCAATACATGGCTATGAAGATAAATGGAGGTTTTTCTCTTTTCTATCAATGTTGTTTGGCGGTTACTTGTCAATGTCGTTTGGTTTGCTATATGTTTGTTCATTTGGCTGTGTGGGTAATCTCATGGCTTATCTTTCAAGACTTCCCAATATTGATTTATCTTGTAACCTTTTTAACCCGTACGATGAGTTTATATTTTTTTTGTTTTGGTTTGGGGGTTAGATATTCGGTGATTTCTTTTATTGATTCGTTTTCTCTGGGTACTTCCGGGATTAGAAACTGGCGATCTGATAAGGGAAAACGAGAAGGATGGTGATGGGGGTGTCAGGATTAACTCCCCAACATCTGAGGACCACCCTCACTCAATTCAATGAGAGCAATGAGGACATAAAGAATGGAGAATCGCTGTGAGTTCACATCTATGAACAAGCCTCCAGGGTCAAATGCGGCTGTTCAAATTGCTGAGGAAGTAGAAGCTGGAGATGTTTTACAAACAGAGGGATGTCGAGGAAGCTGTTGGCAATGAACTGATGGCCAAGGAGCTGAGTTAAAGTCTAACGATATTCTTATAGTTAAGGTTGTCAAGAAAGAGGAAACCAAGGAAGAGTTGGAGATCGCAAGTGTCTACATCTAGGGGCTCGAGGCCATGAAGGAAGCATACAATGGAGAGAGCAAGAGTTTGCCCACGGCGAATTCAGCAGAACAGCTGGTATTTCGCTTGTTTTTGATCCATTGTAGCCTCCAAATTGGTCATTATTTTGTATTTATGCATCAGAGATGGAATCTGTTTATTACTTATTGAGCTATTGCTCTGCAGCATGACGTAGCAATGACTCCGAGAGGGCGCAAAGGACTTCATGAATGAATTGCTGTGGAGTGGTTGATGTCATAACTGGGTCCAGGACATAATATCCAGGTTTGTATTTCCCAGTCACCTGGAAAATCGTATGATGGTTTCCTGGCCGAGAACAGTGTCTATTGCATTCTCTAGCTGCATAAGCTAGGGTTTGTAATACAGCAGCATTTACATTTTTATCAAAGGGGTGTCTCTACTCTTTGATGTCTCATTTGTTACCTTTGAGGCTAGGATAGTGCCGAACTCGACCATCGTGCTCCCTTCCTTGTATCTATAAACTCAGCAGTTACTTCCGGATACTTCTACATCTTACGTTATACAGATGAACTTGTTACTTAGCTCGGTCGACATTTTCACAAACTATTAGAACCCTTATTGGGCTTTCATGGTCCTCAAGTCTGAAAATCGTTCTTGTTGCTTAGATGCACCCAGACTGAAGTTTACTAAATCCAACCTGCAAGTACTTGGGGTCTGTCGTATGCGGGACTGAGGAGTTCCCCTCAAATCCCTTTTCCTTCTTGAAAACGCGAGTCGCAGAAAGCAACATTAAAAATTACTCGAACCAAGATGTTAGCAGCAGCAGCTTACTACGGCTCCTCTTTACTTAGTTACTCCATATTATTTGCTGAGGCCGATGCACTTTCACTGAATCACGTTTTGATTCGTGCAGATTACCTCTTTCGCTGTTCCTTTCAACAACAGTATATATGTTAACCAAAGGGAATGACAGACTTGTCAGAGAATGTATGACTTTGAGACTGAGTATTTTCAGACTTGGACCCATGAACATGAACTCTCAAGCTTAATTCCTTCTAATTGTCTTCGGATGCAGGGAGATCTGGGAATCGGCTTTTAGTCGAGAGACCGCGAGCTCAGCAAAGAATTGATAGTTTTCTTTTGGCCTGATGTGAATGTCATGTAAACCTCAGATCTCGCAGAGCTCATGTGCAATTGCTTTTCGCACCATTTGGTCCAATATATTCTAAAATTGTAAAACAATGCTACTGATAGTAATTAACAGCTAGCGTAACATAGGAAACAGAATAGAAATTACCTAAACTACATTAAATTCGAAGATTGTGATATTTTTTCTGAGAAAGAGAACTTGTTAATTATGCAATTACTATTGTCCCATGTACTCATAATTACGGTGCTCGCATTGCCAATGTGATTTTTGCTGAATGATTTCACTTTTCACAGTTTTTGCGGAATAATCTCAATTAGTAAAAAATTAGTATCAACTTTGATAATTTCACCCCAACTCTACCATTTTTTGTGTAGCTTGATTACTCAAGAAAACTGTAGAAGTAGTTGATAGGGAAATGTATAAAAGTTATTATTTTGTGTGTGGAAGATCATTCAAGAATATGCCCGTAGCATCCATTGCATGTGAAACACTTGATTTTCTTAACCATTTTTTTAGAAAAGTACTAAAATATATGTAGGAAAAAGGAAAAATGTCGCCAAAAGCTCAAAATTGGACCCATCCTAACACCAATATCTCAATCTTTTCTTATATGATCTCTAAACTTGAACCAATGCGACAAAAATTCCCTTTATGTACTACAAAAAATCATATACTATTTATCTAGTAGATTCGAGAAATAATGCTTTTCATGAATCATCTTATCGGTAAATCCACTTATGTTAAGGAGGATGTATTGAGGTCCTTGGATAATAGTGTGAAGTAATGAGTGTAACATTTATATTGCCTTATAGTATGTTGAGCTCATCATATAGAGCACCTTACAACATCTTGTTACAAAAATGCATCAATTTAGTGATACGTAGATAATATCTCCTTTGTGAGATTCCTAGTGCTTGACAAATCAAAAATGCATTTTTAGAGAAAAATAAATAAATACCAAAATGAGAAGCTTAAGAAAGAGAGAGAGGGAAGAAAAGAGTAAGGCTCCAGCCCATCCCTCAAGTTCGGCCCTATGCAGTCCGGTCCAGTCCGGCCACAAGTGCAGCTCATCAAACATTCAGCTTAATTGGCATCAGCCCGTCACTCCAACCAATGGAAACACTTTCAGTCCAACTCGCCGTCGCCGCGCCCCCACCTCCGTCACAGCTCGTCTCCCTCCGCCGGCATGTCTCCACCACCGTCGTCGATGGCTCCTCTGTTTCGTTTTTCCCTTGCCAACGACCATCGCTACCACCGCCTGACGATCTCGACATCGATCCGACTCTGCTGGTTTCGCGATCCTTCAAGCACCGAGCTCCAGCCTCCTCCGCTTCCGTCATCTGTCCCTCCCCAGCATTGCTTTAGGCTTCGGCCTCGGGATTGCGTACCAGTTTCTGAGGGCAATGACTTGAACCGGTTTGTGGCTTTTGCTGGCTCATTGACGACACCTGCAAGATATGATCTTAGTTCATTCCTGCTTTGCCCTATCTGTTTTCCGAGTTCCATTGCGGTTTATTGCGTTGTGGAGGAGGAATCGAGTTTGCAAGTAAGGTGTTTGATGAAATGATTAAGCTGGACTCTGTTTCAAGGAGTTACCTGTTCCCGATATAGATAATCGACGTCTCTGGGGGTGACGACCTTGAGCTTTGGACTGGTGATCAAGCGAGATCAAGTCTCTCGAAGATCGAAGTCCAAAGAAGCTTGCGAAATGCGCTCGACGAAGTGGTGGTGGCTCCAGTCACTGCGGCACTGCGTCTCGCCTCCTTCTCCATGCAGCACCACTTACACCATCCGAACCGCCCCGACGTCTTTGCACTGACGCAGATTCCCGCAATCAGTCCCGCCACGAGGCCGCCGCGCATACCCACAATGCTGGCGAACCTTCCAACTAGTTCTCTCGAGTTCCTGCAGCCCAGCATGCTGTCACCGCGACCGATCAAGCCTCCGGCGAGGCCGACATCTCCGTCACTCCTGATCAGCCCTTGCGATTTGCGAGGCTCTCTCCCGTCCGTGATTTTCAACGCTGGAGCTTCCTTCACTTGCTTCTCGCATATCGAGGAAATATGGTAAAAAAACACCAAGACTGAGGAAGATTGGCGAGCTTGAAGCATCAGGTAAAAAAGAATTACAGTAGTTTTGCTCAAATAAGTCCAAGCGGTGGATTTATCTTCTTTTGGATTTTGTCCAGAACTGACAATCATGTTACGGGTTTTGTGATCTTACTTGATGCAAGTAAAAGAATATTATTATGGCATGGAATCGTGAAGAGTTTGGGCATATAGGGACGGGCAGATTCTTCGGAGGAAGAATAGACAACCTGCCACTAACTCAGCTTGTCGCTTACCTTCACGAGAAGCAAGTGTCACGGAGGAGAGGTTTCCCTCATCAACGGGGCCTTCGTGATCGAGGAGGAACGTCCCAAAGACCCCTCAAAGAACTCCAACACTTCCGCAACACTCTCAAGGAAGGACGAGCCGGTAATTACGCCGTGGTCTAGAGTCTTCCTGTCTTAAATGTCGGTAGTTGAGATGACGTCATAAATGCTGCTAGTTGTCGTTGTAATGGATGTCGGTAGGTGACGTCATTAGTACGGGTAGATGGTAGTTGAGGCGGTGCGATCTCGTCCGCTAGATCGAATGTCGATCAACGGTTGTAATCAGAGGGCCTCAAGTATAAAAGGGGTGCCCTCCCCTCACTTGTAATCATCCATCACTTAGCAATCCAAGTTCACTTTCTTTCTTCAAAGCTTCTCTCTCTAGTTTCTCTCTCTACGATCCGGGTGTAGTGAAGCGATCCATCGATCCGAAGAAGGCTTGGCTTAGGAGCGACGATCCCTTGCGATCCGAAATAGCCTAAGTCGCCGCACGGTCGAGATCTTGAACGATCGGCCCGTGACAAGTGGTATCAGAGCAAAGAGAGAAGTAAGAAGAGGAGCACCAACTGTTCGAAGGAATGTCGAGCCAAGAAGCTGTGTTGGATGGAGAAGCCGCCCCAGTCAGAGAGACTCGCGGCCGAAGCAAGAAGAGAGCAACCTCACCGGAAGCCCTTGCTGCGCTTGATGAGAAGTTTGGGAAGATGCGGAGTGCCATGGCCGACATGATCGAGGGACTCGACGATGTTCGAGAACGGATCATGGAGGTGGAAAGCTCCCTTCGCAGAGACTTCACGAACGCCATCAACGATGCGACGGTCCCTCTTCATGCAAGGGATGATGCCCTCGAGGAATCGGTCGACGACTTGAGGGAACGTATCCGAACCATGGAGGAGGAGAACCCCCGGTGGGAAGAAATGGAAGCCATGAAGGCGGAGATCCAAGAACTCAAGACGGAGCTCGCCTTGTGCAAACTAAGCATCGCGAACGGAGCGGTGCCTACCCAAGCGGTGTCCAAACTGGAAGTGCCGAAGCCCAAAGAATTCAAGGGCGATCGATCCGCCAAGGAGGTGGATAACTTCCTCTGGAGTATGGAGCAATACTTCGGAGCCGCCAACATCCAACAAGAAAACATTAAGGTACGAACTGCTGCTATGTACCTTACTGATACTGCGATGTTGTGATGGCGCAACAGGTGTGATGAGACGAAGCGCAGCGCCCATCCCGTGGAAACATGGGATGGATTCGTGGAGAAATTTCGAGAGTACTTCTTCCCCGAGTTCGCTCAACAAGAAGCTCGTAGCAAGCTCCATCGCCTCGAACAACGAGGAACGGTCCGAGAGTACGTGAAGGAATTCACCGAACTCAAGCTCCAGATCAACAATCTTGGAGATGATGAGGCTTTCGGAGCGTTCATGGATGGATTGAAGCCATGGGCCAAGCAAGAGTTGATGCGGCGGGACGTGAGGAGTCTCTCGAAAGCTCTATCGGTGGCGGAGTCGCTCATCGACCTCAACAAGTTCGACGCAACAAAGTATCGGACAAGGGACTGGAGGTCGGATCGGTCCTCCGAGGATGAAGGTGGTGACAACTCCCGCGGCCCCAAATACCAAGGTGGCCCAACAAGGAAATGGGGAGAAGGTTCATCCAGACAACCCATCCAAGGAAGCCGACCCAATACGAACTATTCAAGTAAGTTCGAACACCCTCCGCCCTCACCTTGCTACATTTGCAAAGGGGATCACTAGATGCAAAAGTGTCCACAAAAGCACCGGGTGAACGCCATTCTCTCCGTCGAGGAAGAACGGCCAAAGGAGGAGAAGAGGCAAACCCGACACGGTGGGATGAATCTCAATGCCGTGCAAACACAACCCAAGAACATGGAGCAAGTGGATATGTTCTTTGTCGAACTCAAGGTATGTGGAATAACTCTATATGCCTTAGTCGATACGGGAGCATCCAACGTATTTATGGCAACCGAAGTGGCGAAGAAGTTGGGCTTGGAAGTACGGCCGAACGGAAAGCGCTTCAAAACCGTCAACTCGGAAGATCTCGCAAGTGGAGGAGCAACTCCGGAGGTTGACGTCCAAATTGGCGGATGGAAGGGTAAGATTTCGTTCGAAGTTGTTCCGCTCGACGACTACGATCTTATCTTGGGGATGCAGTTCTTCGACCAAGTCAGGGCCATGATCGACCTAGGATCCAAGTGCATCATGGTGCTTGATCCGAAGTGCCCGACCATGGTGCCGATGCTCAAAGGGACGATGAACGCCAAGACAATCACCGCGGTCCATCTTCTCGACAAAAACTTGAAGGCGGCCAAGCGTATGGCCGATCAACCGAAGACATCACCAACTCAAGACATGTTCGTCGAAGTCTTATTCCCCGAAGTGGAGTCTATGCCACGTGCCAAGTACGAGCCAAGGAAAGGTATGTGCGCCCACATGTTCATCAAGCCGTTCGAGGTGCCGTTCGACTCGGTTCGGACCAAACGGAATAGGAGGAAGAGAGAAAAAGCCCGCGCCAAGAAGAAAGCCCTCCGTACTGCGAGCGCCGAGGACGTCGCTCGATTGAGTGGGGGAGAATGTCACGGAGGAGAGGTTTCCCTCATCAACGGGGCCTTCGTGATCGAGGAGGAACGTCCCAAAGACCCCTCAAAGAACTCCAACACTTCCGCAACACTCTCAAGGAAGGACGAGCCGGTAATTACGCCGTGGTCTAGAGTCTTCCTGTCTTAAATGTCGGTAGTTGAGATGACGTCATAAATGCTGCTAGTTGTCGTTGTAATGAATGTCGGTAGGTGACGTCATTAGTACGGGTAGATGGTAGTTGAGGCGGTGCGATCTCGTCCGCTAGATCGAATGTCGATCAACGGTTGTAATCAGAGGGCCTCAAGTATAAAAGGGGTGCCCTCCCCTCACTTGTAATCATCCATCACTTAGCAATCCAAGTTCACTTTCTTTCTTCAGAGCTTCTCTCTCTAGTTTCTCTCTCTACGATCCGGGTGTAGGGAAGCGATCCATCGATCTGAAGAAGGCTTGGCTTAGGAGCGACGATCCCTTGCGATCCGAAATAGCCTAAGTCGCCGCACGGTCGAGATCTTGAACGATTGGCCCGTGACACAAGCATCAGCTCTATTAAGTCACCTCCTCTCCCCGTCTATGCTTTTTTTTTTTTTTTAAATATATTTCAATGATTGTGAGCTTGCTTTCGCTGTGCGGACAAAACGAGTTTGGGTTTTGAAGGCTCTTATTTTTTTTTCTCTTTTAATCGGCAATAGATAAAATTATAATACACTCAAATTTCTATGTATTTGGATAGTATTCAACTAGAAGAGATGCAAAAGAATCTGGAATCTGTTCACAAAGCCATTGTATTCCATCAAATGTTGGACATCAATGTCAAATCGTTTGATTCTAAATGTGTAAATCTCAAATTTTCTAGTAATGGTGTAAAGTGCATTTCGATGCTATCGCAAATGGTAATAGTTTTCTATATACTAGAGAATTTGAAGGGCACAAATTCATAATCAAATCGTTAACATATATTCCAATCTTGTATATAACTAAAAGGCGGCCAACATATAGGCACTCTCTAGCTCAAATCAATAGAATCAATATAGAATGCAAAGATCAAAAACAACCAAAGGACTACTTACAGCTTTGTGAAGGTGCATATCAAGATTTTATGCTATTCCTAGTTGATATCACGATTTTAGGCATCACTCCCAGTTGAATACTATCCAATTACATAGATATTGGGGTATTTAATCTAATCTTTTGCCTATTAGAAAAGAGAAAAAAAAAATTCAGAACACTATGAGCTAAGCTTGAAACCCAAACCCTCTCTATAGCAAACAATTGCAAACATAATTTGCTCACAATCATTAGATAAGAGAGAAAAAGGGAACAAACAGAGCTCTTACTTCTCGTGGAGGTAGGCCACTTCGAGCACATGACTGGTGAACCTTTAAAGCCCTATTCATGGGGGGCTCATCTTCAGTATCAGTAAACTCTCCGGGAATTTTTGGATGTTTTTTCTTCATGGATTCTCGAAGGGGAGAGAGACTGCAGAAGAGGAGAAGGTGCACAGAGAGAGAGTGACAGAGAAGGGAGATTGACGGACAGGATATACTAAAGTTGGAAAGTGGGCCCCATTATGAATATGTATAGTAGATGGCTGACGTGAACGGACAAGCTTATGCAATATCTTCAATTTTAATTTGTGTCGAACAAAGAAAGTTCAATGGCCCCTCCCTATTCCCTATTTACCATGGTCTATACGACGAGGATCCTATATTTTTCAGAATATCTAGCTCACTCTGCCTCTTGCTATTTCCTTTTTCGTTAATATTTAGCTTCTGCATAGTTTAATTTATTACATGATAGACATTCTTAAACATAAAAAATATCGCACTTATTTAAATCAAAATTGCACTTGCACCCTGCTTAGTACATTAATGTGGTGAACCACACTTAATTGGCCATTAAAAGCGACCAACTTATTTAAATGATTGCTTGTACTCTAACGCATCATTTCATACACAGATTTCTTTTGCAAAAGTAAAATTACCTGGCGTTCCTGTATTGTGAACTAGTCTTGTGGTAGTCCTCCAGGGTTTAACTTAGAAAATGAGCTTTATATCGTAGAGAGAGAGAGAGAGGGGGGTAGGGGGGAGAGGGAGGGAGCAGCTTATTTTTTTGTCCATGAGGCTCTAAAACCTCGTTAGATTATAAGCGACTACGCAAGAGAATTTTATAGTTCATGCTTCTTCTGATGAGCTGTGATGACACTAGCTTTGCATTAGAGACAAGTATTTGGCATGCTTTGAAAAGTCAAAAAGCTGAGGATACATGGTAAACAATGGGAAGAGATTTTGTTAGCTCACACCTCCCCTCAAAATGTATGCATGCATATTGCGACATTCATAGTAAAATATATATACATCAGTAGTCACATATCAGTCTAATAAAATTGCAATTATGGAACAAAACTATCATCCGACTGTTGTTGGAGGGTCTGCAACTGCAGGGTCATGGCGAGCGAGAGAGAGAGAGGTATTGAGGTTGGTGGTGGGTTGTACTTTTCTCAGCCATTACAGGACTCCACAAGCCGATGAGTTCCAAGAGACTCATGTGAGTTCCATTGCAAAGTGAGAGATCTATTTCTTGAAAGTCTGTTAGTGCAAATAATGGAGTTGCGTTCAACTAGAGCACATAGGTGAGTTGTCTCTTCTCAGGATGTATCTATAGAAAATTGCCACATTTCTGCATCAAAAGGCCCTTTAACGTGTACTTTATTTGCATTGATGTTATGATGTGGCCAATTCATTTATTTTGTCAAGTAACTATACCGACCATTGTGGTTGTTACCACATGCATATGCAAGGACCACTGCACGGCGTGCAAAATGTACAAAGCATGAGTGCATGAGCAAAATTAGGGAAGAAAGATGGACTTAAGTTTCTCAACGAGGAATATAAAATCATCTTCTCTAACTAGGCCATGATAATGCGAAACTGGGTCCATCAGGTTTATAAGTGTCTGATATGCCCTCTAGAGATTGCATTAAATGGGTCAATCAATCTATCGAGGGCTTCTTCAATTTCTCATTTTCTTTCATTGAAATAAAAGGCAAGAAGCTTGGAAGCATTGCGTACTTCATCAAACAGTAATTGATTGTACAAAACATTTTGAGTGCGGCCCACTCTGACTCAAAACTACTTCGTAATAATTTCCTATGCAAGGAAGCTAATATGGACATGCATTTATCTTTCGATTTCTATAATATATGATCATGTCCTTTGATTCATAGGCAAAACCATCTCTTTTCAAGATACAAACTTTTTAATTATTTAAGCTTTTTTTTTTTAACGAATCATCCTTACTTAGTCTAAGTTGAAAGCTCTATCTTAAAATAAGCCATGAGATTTCGTGAGATCACTACTAACTATTTTAAAAGTGTAAGTGAGTAACTACAAGTGTAATTTAATATTTAAGTGTCATGCCCCGAACCCCAAGCACGCAACAACCCCTTACCATGGTCAATTGAAAGTGACGTCTTAGGACTCGTTGATGACCATTCATTTTACCTTTCGTTATGCGCAAGCAGAAGATGAAACATCCCCAGTCCAACAAACAATCAAGTAATCAATTAGGGATAGAAGGATGAACAGTAAGAACAACAACCATTACTCATTTATACACCTTACTGGATTAACCATGTAACATCTTGAAATTCGAGCCCTTGAGAGATGAATGAACGTTAATTTCACCAGTGCATTGTTGGTTAATCTCACTCGGAACTAATCACTCCTAAGATACTGACCTTGAGGGAAAAGACTAATGAGGACGGAACTCGCGTGAATAAAGAACTTGACCTAGGAAAATAACTTGACCGTGAGACTTACGTAAGGACAATCCTGTAGATATGCAGGCCGATTTCAGGGACGACTAGAAGTCGATTTGCGGACAGAAATAATAGGACGACGGGTGATTCCGTCTATTGTTATCGAATCCGTGGATGACCTTATGTCGATCCTTGATAATCATGTACTTTGAAATAAGAATTGATCCTTCGCAATTTCATGCAGTCAAGGACGTCCGTGTGTCGAGAAATCTTGAACTTGAATTGGCACGAGTCGGTTATGCATGAGTCCTCGAAGTTGTCTATTAATCTGAGTAGTACCAAAATGGCATTTGAGCGAAATTGACAAGGCATGAGAATCCAAGATTGGACTTCGAATTTTTGGGAACGTTCGGGATGGACTTTTGGACGATGCTTCCTTAATAGTCGACGGTGTCGGTTGAGCCAAGTTTTTGCGAAAGGGATTCACAGACCGAGAAAACGAGCCTACGAGGACGTGGGCTGGAAGAGAACAATGTGGGCCTCATGCCCAAGGTGGGATAGCCACCATGGAAGACTGAGACAAACGAGCAAGCCCGTTGGACCCAACTAACCCTCACCCATCCTAGCCCGTTATTCAAACTTGAGCCAATTCGAGCCCAACAAATTCCCAAGCCTGTTTCTACCCATTTCCTAGCCCGTTTCCTAGACTCGCCTTTCATTTTTAGCCCAAGGGTAGTTTAGGAATTGTGCAATGTGGAAATGACCATTTTGCCCTGGGAAGAGACAAAAGGAAGAGAGAGAATATGAGGTCATGTGCTTGGGAAATTGGAGCAGCCATTAATGGCATTGATGAAGGATTTTGAGCTGCTAAATACCCCTCTCTCACTCAACTTGATCTCTCAAAAATCACAGTACTTCTTTCCCTTGCTTCTCCTTGCATTTCTACAGTTTTTTCTTCTGACCTCTCACCGAATTTTGAGTTGTTCATTGCCTTCCAAGTGGAATCTCGAGCCGAGTCACCTATCAAACTATTCAGCATAGAAAATCCGTATAGACCACGTCGGCCGATTATCGAAACCAGTCGCTAGCCGTCCTGTACGGCGGCTTGAAATCGGCGGTCCTTCGTCCATCACTATAGCATGCCTCCTAGCAGCTTCACTTTTTCCTCCGAATCTCTCCATTTTTGGCCTACCCACTACCCACACCAGCCACACACAACTCCCTCTTAACCCCCTGGAACCACCAGCCACCGGCCACCCACTTGCCGAAGCTCCGGCCAGCTTGTTTTTGCTTCGACCAACAACTTCCTCCTACTGCACTGCTATCTTTTGAAGTTTGGAATTTGAGCAGAGGTTGCTGCTGTGATTTCTACCCCGGGACCGCCTTGGAGGGTCGTGTTCGAGGTCCTCGAGTGTCGCCCTCGTCGTTGCCACTGCGTCCGCGTCTCTAGCCCGCTTAACAGGTGAGTTTAGCTCCTAAATCCTATTTGGCGCCTAAACTTGCTTAGGGTGGGTTAATTAGTGCTAAGGGATGATTAGGGTGTTTAATTAAGTGCATTAGCCCTAAGATAAGTGGTTAGATAAATGGTTAAGATTAGCTTAGCTTAATTTTGCTTAATTAAGCTTAATTGTATGTTATGTGCTAATTAAGCATGTTTTGCCTTAATTGCTTGATTAATTGGATTAATTGTTTTGATTAATGATTTAATTAATTTCAGAAATTAATTAGTTAATTATTTTAATAACGGAATTTATTTATTTTAATTTCGGAATTTAATAATTTAATTATTAAATTCTGAAATTTCACTATTCATGGCACTATTCATTCAGAAGCTAAAAATGTGTATAATTTCATGTGCCTTGATCATATGAAGTGAATTAGATGTGGCATTGCATGAACATTCGCTTGAATCGTGTGATTTTCACAAAAAGGGGAAAAATGGTTTGTCCAAGGGACATCGGAAATGGACCGCTTTTATGAGAAATGATTTGAGGTTTTATATGCAAGCATATGTGCATTGGCTAATGTTCTAAGATAATAAGTGGGTGACGGTATGCTTGCATGATCACTAAACTAAACCCGCCGTCTCGAGAGAGTATCCCTTGACATTTTTTTTGGGCATGCAGTCTCGAGAGAGTATCCCTTGACGTTCTTTGGGCATGCCGTCTTGGGAGAGTATCCCTTGACATTTTGTAGGCATGCCGTCTCGGGAGAGTATCCTTTGACATTCTTTTGGGTATGCCATCTTGGGAGAGTATCCTTTGACATCTTTTGGGCACGAAAGGGCACGGTTGCGCCTTTACGGAAGAAGGGCGCCGTTGCGCCTAGGTTGTAGCCCTGTAGGGCAGTAATAATCAGAACATGTGTGGATGCCAGAGTGTATGAGAAACATTGCATCATTGGTTCCGATTATGCATGAGGTGATCACATCATTATTTATGATACGCACGCATGAATTGATAACGTGCAGGGTGTGGCAATGGTCACGTAAGATCGGTTGTGATGCGACTCGCATGTGAATGGTGAATTACATCATCTAACGGCCATGTGCATTGCGTGTATTGTGTTGATATATAACGTGTAGGGTATGGCATATCGAGTAAGGTTGCATGCAAACTGGCTTTTGATTGTTGGTTGATCTTGCCTGTTATTTTATTGCTGATTGTCGGTTGTTGTGGTTGAGTTGTGTGACGGGTGGTTCTGGAGAGATATCTCGGGTCTAGCTGGTGTACTAACTAGGGCTTAGGGGAAGAACTCACTGAGATTTTATCTCAACCGATCGTGGTTAACCTTTTTCAGGCTTTTAAAATGGTGCACCCCTAGTGGAGAATCCTGCCTCTGCTCCACTAGTGATCGACTTGACGGAACCGAGTTCGATGGATTCGAGTGACCATGGTGTTCAACCCAATGGTTCATTTTGTATAGTTGGATTAGCCTAGTTTCTTTTTGGCTTGGCTTAGAGGATGGATCAGCCTCTTTTGTTGGGCTTGTAATTCGAATGACAATCCTCCATTGGTTAATCCAGTAAGTTGTATAAATGAGTAGTTGAAATTTCCACTGTTCATCCCTTTATCCCTACTTGATTGTTTGATTGTCTGTTTGGACTAGGGATGATTCGTCTTCCGCTTGCACATAATGAAAGATTAAAATGAATGGTCGTTGACGAGTCTTGGGACGTCACTTTCAATTGACCATGGTAAGGAGTTGTCGAGTGCTTAGGGTTCGGGGCGTGACAAACCAATAGAGGATCGTTTTCCGAATTACAAGCCTGACAAAAAGGGGGCCGATCCATCCTTTAAGCTAGCGAAAAAGAAACTAAGCTAATCCAGCTATACAAAATGAACCCTCGGGTTCAGCACCACGGTCACTCGAACCCATCGGACTCAGCTCCATTAGGTCAATCACTGGTGGAGGGGGGGGGGGGCAGGATTCTCCATTGCGGGTGCGCCATTCTAAGGGCCTAAAAATGGGTTATTCAATAACCAGTGAGATAAAATCTCAGCGAATTCTTCCCCTAAGTCCCGTTTAGTACACCAACTCAACCCGGTGTATCTCTCCAGAATCACCCCTCACACAATCCAACCACAAACAACCAGTAGTCAGCAATTAAACAACAGATAGGGTCAACCAACAATCAAAAGTCGGTTTGCATGCAACCTTACCCGGTATGCCATATCCTGCACGTTATATATCAGCACAATACACGCAATGCACACGGTCGTTAGATGATGCAGTTCACCAATCACATGTGAGTTGTGTCACAAGCGATCTCACCTGACCATTGCCACACCCTGCACATTATTAATTCATGCGTGTATGCCATAAATAATGATGTGATCACCTCATGCATAATCGGAACCAATGATGCGATGTTTCTCATACACTCTGGCATCCACATGTGTTCCGATTATTATTGCCCCACAAGGCTACAACTAAACTCCCGTCAGTGTCTATTGGTGCAACTACGTCAGGGATACTCTCCCAAGACGGTTTTCCCCAAAGGATGTCAACGGATACTCTCTCGAAACTACATGCTCAAAGAACGTCAATGGATACTCTCCCGGGATGACATGCCCAAAGAACGTCAAGGGATACTCTCCCGAGACGGCATTTTCCAAAAGATGTTAAGGGATACTCTCCCGAGATGGCGGGTTTAATTTAGTGATCATGCAAGCATACTATCACAACTCATTTCTCATAAAAACGGTCTATTCCCGATGTCCCTCAGACAATTCACCTTTTTCCCATTCTTATGAAAATCACACGATTCATGCGAATGCTCATACAATTACACATTCAATTCACTTCATAAAATCAAGACACATGAAATTACACATTTTAATTTTCAGATGAACAGTGCATGATTTAATAATTAAATAATTAAATTCAGAAATTTAAATTATTAAATTATTAAATTCCGAATTCAATTATTAAATACTTAAATACAGAAATTAAATAAATCATTAAATTAAAAAATTAATCACATTAATCAAGAAATTAAGGCAAAACATACTTAATTAACATATAACACTCAATTAGGCCTAATTAAGCACAATTAAGCATAAATAAGCAAGATTAAGCTAAGCTAATTTTAATCATTTATCTAACCATCTATCTTAGGGCTAATACACTTAATTAAACAACGTAAATAGCCCTAACACTAATTAATCCAACCCTAAGCAAGTTTAGGCACTAACTAAGAGATTAGAGGCTAAACTCACCCATTAAGCGGGCCGGCAACACAGACGCAGCGGCGGCGACGAACCCAACACTCCAAGGCGGTCCTAGGCTGAACATAGCAGCAACAACTTCTGCTCACACACCAAACTCCAAAAAACAACACTGTAAGAGGAGGAAAATGGCTAATCAGAGCAAAAATAGTTGGCCGGAGCTCCGGCGAGATAGTGTTGAGAGGGAGTTGCTGGTGACTAGTCTAGGCGGTGGTTTGGTTGAAATGGGAGCAAAACAGAGGAAAATGCGGAACAGGGCAGAGCTGCCGCTACAGTAGACGGTCAACGACCTGCCGGCTTTCGGCTGCTGTACGAATCTTTCGGCGGCTCCGTTCGACAAACAACCAATGCCATTTGAATGGATTTTGTCTCCTGAGCACAAGGTGGGTGGCATGAGTCGTGACTCACACAAGAAGGCTATGAACAACTCGATTTTCAAAGGAAGGTCAGAAACTGAAACTGCAAGAAGGAAGGGAAAACAAGGGGAGAGAGTGTGCGGTTTGTTAGGGCTGAAGGAGGAGGAGAGACTGCATTGAGGGCTGCAATTCAGCCTCATTAAGGCCATTAATGTCACGTCCCGAACCCCGAGCACGCGACAACCCCTTACCATGGTCAATTGAAAGCGACGTCCCAAGACTCGTCGATGACCATTCATTTTAATCTTTTGTTATGCGCAAGCGGAAGACGAACCATCCCCAGTCCAACAATCAATTAATCAATCAGGGATAGAGGAATGAATAACAAGAACAACCATCACTACTCATTTACACAATTTACTGGATTAACCAAGGGAGGATTGTCCTTTCAATTACAAGCCCAACAAAAGGGGCCGATCCATCCTCTAAGCCAGGCCAAAAAGAAACTAGGCTAATCCAGCTATACAAAATGAACCCTCGAGTTCAACACCACGGTCACTCGGACCCATCGGACTCGACTCCGTCAAGTCGATCACTAGAGAAACGGGAGGCAGGATTCTCCACAACGGGTGCACCATTCTAAAGACCTGAAAAAGGTTAACCACGACGGGTTGAGATAAAATCTCAGCGAGTTCTTCCCCTAAGTCCCATTTAGTACACTAACTCAACCTGGGGTATCTCTCCAGAACCACCCCTCACTCAACCCGACCACAAACACCCAGCAATCAGCAATCAAACCACAGATAAGTTCAACCAACAATCAAAGGTCGGTTCGCATGCAACCTTACCTGGTATACCATACCTTGCACGTTAAATCTCATTCAATGCAAGCAATGCAAGCAACAATCGAATAGTCGATTCGCATGCAACCTTACCCGGAATGCCATACCCTGCACATTATAAGTCAGCACAATACACGCAATGCACATGGCCGTTAGATGATGCAGTTCATCAATCACATGCGAGTCGCGGCACAAGCGATCTCACCTGGCCATTGCCACCCCCGCACGTTATCAATTCATGCGTGAGTGCCATAAATGATATGATCACCTCATGCATAATCGGAACCAATGATGCCATGTTTTCTCATGCACTCTTGCATTCACACATATTCCGATTATTACTGCTCCACTGGGCTACAACTAAAGCGCAACGGCGCTACGGCGCCCTTCCTCTACAAATGCGCAACCGTGCCCTTCCGTGCCAAAAAGACGTCAAGGGATACTCTCCCGAGACCGCATGCCCACAGAACGTCAAGGGATACTCTCCTGAGACCGCATGCCCAACAAACGTCAAAGGATACTCTCCCGAGACCAAATGCCCAACAAACGTCAAGGGATACTATCCTGAGACTGCATGCTCACAGAACGTCAAAGGATACTCTCTCGAGACGGCGGTTTCAATTTAGTGATCACGCAAACATACCATCACAACCCACTTATTATCTTTGAGCATTAGCCAATGCACACATGCTTGCATATGAAACCTCAAATCATTTCTTACAAAAGCGGTCCATTTCCGGTGTCCCTCAGACAAACCATTTTCCCCACCTTTATCATAAAAAGCGGTCCATTTCCAGTATCCCTCGGACAAATCACTTTCTTTCTCATAAAAGCAGTCTATTTCCGATGTCTCTCGGACAAACCATTTTCTTTCTTTTGTGAAAATCACACAATTCAAGCAGATGCTTATGCAATGCCACATTTAATTCACTTCATATGATCAAGGCACATGAAATTATACACAATTTCACTTCCGGATGAACAATGTCGTGAACAGTGCATGTGAATAGTAATCAATGAACAATAATTTTTGAAATTCAATTAATAATAAATTAAATTCAGAAATTAACAAAACATTGATTAAACACAATTAATCAATCAATTAAGCTAAACATGCTTAATTAAGACATAAACCACACATAATCAACATTTAAGCATAATCAAGCATAATTAAGCAAGATTAAGCTAAGCTAATCTTAATCACCTATCTAACCACCTATCTTAGGGCGAATACAACTTAATTAACCCTCCTAAACCAGCATTAACACTAATTAACCCAACCCTAAGCAAGTTTAGGCACTAAATAAGGATTAGGGGCTAAACTTACCCGTTAAGCGGGCCGGAGACGCGGACGCGGCGGCGGCGACGAACCCGACACCTGGGGACCTCACTCATGACGATCCAAGGTGGTCCCGGGCTCAACACAGCAGCAACAACCTCTACTTTCCACTGCAACACTCAAAAACTACACTGCTGGAGGAGGAAGAAGCTGACCGGAGGAAAACAGGCTGCCCGGAGCTCCGGCGAGCGGCGGGCCAGTGATCAACGGCACCTGGGGGTCGAGGGGGAACCACTTGTGGCTGGTATAGGCGGTGATTTGGTTGGAATGGGAGAAAAACGGGGGAAAAGGCGGAACAAAGCTGCTGCAGGCGGAATAGTGACGGTCCGGCAACAGCCGGCTTCCGGCCGCCGTACGGGTCGGCCGGCGGCTCCTTTCGGCAATCAGCCGACTCTATCTGAACGGAAATTCTCTTTTGAACACGATGGCGGATGGCACAAGACGAGATTCTAATGGGAAGGCCATGAACAACTCGATTTTCGGTGAAAGGTCAGAACTGAAAATTTCAGGAAGGCAAAGGAAGCAAGAGGAGAGAGGGGCTGCGATTTTGGAGAAGATGAAGAGGAGAGAGAGAGAGTGAAGTGAGGCATGGAGATAGGCCTCATCAATGCCATAAATGCTTGCTTCAAATCCCAACCAAATAACATCATTTTCTCTCTCTTCCTTTTTGACTTTTCTCCAAAATATCCAAGGGCATTTTGGTCATTTCCACCTTGCACATTTCCTAATGTGCCCTTGGGCTGAAAATGAAGGGCGGGCCTAGGAAACAGGCCGAAAAATGAATAGGAACGGGCTCGGGAATTTATTGGGCTCGAAACGGCTTAAGGTGAGACAACGGGCTCGGAAGGGTGAATACTCAGTTTGGTCCAACGGGCTCGTTTGTTTGTCTCGGTCTTCCACGGTGGCCATCCTACCTTGAGCATGTGGCCCACCCTACTCTTGCCTGCCCCACGTCATCGTAGACTCGTTTCCTCGGTCCGAAAATTCCTTTCCCAAAAACTCGGCTCGACCGACACTGTCAACTATCAAGGAAGCATCGTCCAAAAGTCCATCCCAGACGTTCCCGAAAATTCGAAGTCCAATATTAGATTCTCATGCCTTGTCAATTTTGCCCAAATGTCATTTTGGTATAATTCAGACTGACAGGTGGCTTCGAGGATTCACACGTAACCGACTAGTGCCAAACCACGTTCAAGACTTCTCGACACATAGATGTCCTTGACGAAATGAAATTGCGAAGGATAGATTCTTATTTCAAAGTACACAATTATCAAGGATCGACATAGGGTCGTTCACGGATTCGATAATAGTAGACGGAATCACCCGTCGTCCCATTATTTCTGTTCGTGAATCGACTTCTATTCATCCCTAAAATCGGCTTGCATGACTACAGGATCATCCTTACGCAAGTCTCACGGTCGAGTCGTTTTCCCAGGTCAAGTTCTTTAGTCGCACGAGTTCTGTCCTCAATAGCCTTTCCCCTCAAGGTCAGTATCTCGAAAATGATTGGGTCCGAGCAGAATCAGCCAACAATGCATTGGCGAAATTCACGTTCACTCATCCCTAACAGGGTTCGAATTTCAGGATGTCACAATTCTTCCCCCCTTACAAAAATTTCATCCTCGAAATTTGCAATCACAGACAAATCCTCAAAAGATGGGGGTGCCGATGCTTCATCACTTCCTCACTTTCCCCATACAACTCTCTCTGTTCCGTGATGTTGCCCGATCACCTTAACCAAGGTAATAGTCTTGTTTCGGAGTACTTGCTCTTTATGGTTCTCTATTCGTGTCGGCCTCTCCACGTACGACACTCTATCGTCTACGTCCAGTTTTCTCAAAATTCAACACATGATTCGGGTCCGGTTCATACTTTCTCAACATAGACACATGGAAAACATCATGTACTTGAGCAAGTTTCGATGGCAACGCAAGACGATACGCTAAAACATGTACTTCGTACTTAACTTTCCTTTCTTGTCAAATCTGGAAGTACCCCTCATCGGCGATACTTTCAGAAACACATGATCACCCACCTTAAACTCCAACGGTCTATGGCGCTTATCTGCACAACTCTTTTGACGACTCTGAGCGGTCTTTAGTCTGACTCAGATAATCTGAACTGCATTCAGTAACTACGAAAACTAAAATTCCACAAAGTTGATCATATTACGGCTATACCATTCCGATAAAACCTTATCCCACAAGCACTCTCTTTTTGCACAATGCGTAGTTCAATTCATTTCTGCCCCTTTTGACATCCTAGAAGCCTGCCGAGAGTTGCTCCTTGCTTAGGCACTCTGACCCTGGCAACCATTCCCCGCCCTCATTGGATCAGTCGTTATGGGCATCTTTGAACTGCACCACTACTAGTCCCTTTTTGATATGCACCATCTCATAGAGGTATTATCCGCTTTGGCCTGTCACATACCAAGCCTCACGGTTTTAACCTCGTCTGAGCACGTCAAAGTGCAAAACCCTTTTCTTTTTTTTTCCAGCTCGTCAATCCATGAGCTCGTTTCCATGGGGTCACTAATCGATACTTGAAATAGGATTCACTAAATTTCCATCAAACCACTATCCGAATTCCACAAACCATTGAATTTTCTTTCAATATTCCTTTCACATCCATTTAATAACCAAACCAAGAATTCGCCTCAACCACATGAAAATTAGTGCAAACCAAATGTCATTTATCTCACTAAAGGCTTTCGAATACTTCTGCAAATCCTTTCTGATTGATCGTCAGTCTATGGATGGTACGCCGTATTATACTGCAGTTTCGTCCCTAAGGCCGACTGCAAACTTTTCCAGAAAGTTGCCACAAACTTAAGATCACGGTCAGATGTGATCATCACTGGAACTCCATGTATGCGTACAATTTGATGTATGTACAACTCTGCATACCTATCCAACGTAAAATCTTTTCTTACCGCAATGAAGTAAGCTGACTTCGTCAATCTGTCAACTACTACCCAAATCGAGTCATTGCCTTGCTGACTCTTTGGCAGTCCCATCATAAATCCATGGTAATGTGTTCCCACTTCCACTTGGGAATCTCAAGAGGTTGTAGCAGTCCACCCGGCTTACAATGCTAAGCCTTTACTTGTTGGCAAGTCAAACACTTAGCCACATGCTTTGCAATGTCCAACTTCATACCGTACCACTCCTTAAGTTCTACATCTTTCGAAACGTACAATCACCCTCAAAACCTTAATGTCCCATCCTCGAACACTTGAAAGTCTGCTTTCCTCTTTGCCTGATCCATCTGCAGGATCTTAAGAATTTCATAATTCATTGCTTGGGCACTCTTAATCCTACTTTGCATCTCGGGTTCCACTTTGAGAGTGGCCATTAGACTAGCAAGATGGCCAACCTCAATTTTACAATCTGAGTCCCTGACTCCCTCCAAAAGAATCCATTCTCGTACCATCATTTGAGCAATTGTCGACTTTCGACTAAGTGCATTTGCCACTCTATTCACTTTCCCGTGGATGATACAAAATTTCACAATCATAGTCCTTAAGAAGTTCCATCTATCGTCGTTGAACATGAGGCAAAGATGATCACCGCTAATTCCAAATCATGTGTCACTATAGATTTCGTACCCACCAGGACCATACAGTAATGTCAAGACAGGTTTACTCTTGAGCTCTTGGAAACTACGCTGGTACTTGTCCGTCCAATCAAACCTCTCCTCTTTCTTTAACAATCTCATCAATGGCATGGCTATCACAAAGAAACTTCTCCACGAAACATCTGTAATATCCTGCCAATGCCAAGAAACTTCGAATCTCAGTTACCGTCATAGGTCTCGGCCAATTCATGAGCGCCTTGATCTTAGTTGGGTCAACAACGATCCCTTCACCTGAAATTACATGCGCTAAAAATGCCGCGCAAGATAGCCAAAACTCGCATTTGCTAACTTAGCATAAAGTTCAGGCTTCCTCAAGGTCTGCAGTACTGATCTCAGGTCTCTCATGATCCTCTGGACTCCTTGAGTATACCAAGATATCGTCAATGAACACAATCATCAATTATTGGCAATGGATACTTGTTCTTAATCGTCACTTGATTAAACTGTCGATAATCATTGCAAAATCTCAACGAACCATCCTTTTTCCTTACAAATAGTAGCGGCACTCCCCAAGGAGATGCTCGTCCTAGTGCGTCTGAACCTTTAGTTCTTTCAATTATGACAAGGCCATCCTATAAGGCGCCTTGGAAATTGGTTCAGTCCTAGAGGCCAACTCAATTACAAACTCAATCTCCCTCTCTGGCGATAATCCTGGAAATTCCTCGAGAAACAAATCCATGTACTCTTGTACCACAACAATATCCTCCGCCTTTGATCCTTCTACCAGTGTATCTGCCACCAACCTAATACCTTTGGCATCCAGTTCCCAACAACCGAGTCACCTCGAGTGACGAAATCAGAGGAACGGAAGGTCCTCGATTTCTCACAAATTCAAAACTACCACCCATTACTGGGTTAAACTGAATTGTCTTTCCATGACAATCCACCATATGCAATGGCTTCCTCGCGATCTAGTTTCGAGCGGTCGGTTTTCCCACGTAATTCTTTCTGTTGGGTGGGATGGGATTCCTTCTCTCTATCATCGGTCCCTTTCCAAACCGACGATTGTCTCTATTAGGCACGAATCGCAAGCCAAATGCGGTCGCTCTCTCAATCATATTCTTCTCTATCATCTAGGCCCTTTCGTACATCTCATCAAAGCTCTTTAAGTTCAAGGGCACGAGCTGGGCTTTTAATTCTGGCTTCAAGCCATCTCTAAAACGTCTCACCCTATCCACACAGTCCTTTACCAATCTCGGCGCATACTTGGCCAACTTGACGAACTTCGCCTCATACTAATCCACTAACATTCGATTCTGACAAAACTGTTGGAACTCTGCCATCTTTGACTCTCTCACACTGTTCAAGAAGTATCTCTCATCGAAAGCCTCATGAAAGGCACCCCAAGTTTGAGCCATGCCTTTAGGGAACACTCTTCCTTGAGTGGTTTCCCACCAATTAATGGCATTACCTTGAAGCTAATAAGCCGCCATAACCACTATGTCTGACTCTGAACACCCCAGCACTGAAATAGTCCTCTCACTATCCCTTATCCAAAGGGTCATAGCTTCAGGGTCGCCCACGCTACTAACCTCGGTGGCTTCAGTCTCAAGAACTGCTCTACCAGCCTAGGTATCGGTCTCTCACAGACCTCTCCTCTCATTAGGGGAACTACAAGGACCACAGCAAAAGCACTTAGCTTGCTGTCCTATCAATGTCTCTAGCGCCAGCAAGATCCCGTCTAACCTAGGATCTACTTGCATGCTACCTCTAGCATTGGTCTGACCAGACGCTGCCCTACGCCTAAAGGCTCTCTTTGCTTAGGATTGCTCATCACTTTAGACTATGAGCAACCTGCCACCACACAAAGCTACACAAGGCTACAAAAGCAATCACAGGCACATAATATAAAAGCCATCCCAATCTCACTATCCCAAAAATCCCACGCACCTTATCACTCCAAGTCTCAACCTCGCTCTGATACCAAAACCGACGGAGATGTCACGCCCCGAACCCCGAGCACGCGACAACTCCTTACCATGGTCAATTGAAAGCGATGTCCCAGGACACGTCGACGACCATTCATTTTAATCTTTTGTTATGCGCAAGCGGAAGACGAACCATCCTCAGTCCAACAATCAATCAATCAATCAGGGATAGAGAGATGAATAACAAGAACAACCATCCCTACTCATTTACACAATTTACTGGATTAACCAACGAAGGATCGTCTTTTGAATTACAAGCCCAACAAAAGGGGCCGATCCATCCTCTAAGCTAGGCCAAAAAGAAACTAGGCTAATCCAGCTATACAGAATGAACCCTCGGGTTCAACACCACGGTCACTCGGACCCATCGGACTTGACTCCGTCAAGTCGATCATTGGAGAAACGGGGGGCAGGATTCTCCACAATGGGTGCACCATTCTAAAGACGTGAAAAAGGTTAACCACGATGGGTTGAGATAAAATCTCAGCGAGTTCTTCCCCTAAGCCCCGGTTAGTACACCAATTCAATCCGGGGTATCTCTCCAAAACCACCCCTCACTCAACTCGACCACAAACACCCAGCAACCAGCAATTAAACCACAGACAGGTTCAACCAACAATCAAAAGTTGGTTTGCATGCAACCTTACCCAGTATGCCATACCCTACACGTTAAATCTCATTCAATGCAAGCAATGCAACCAACAATTGAATAGTCGGTTCGCATGCAACCTTACTCGGTATGCTATACCCTGCACATTATAAGTCAGCATAATACACGCAATGCACATGGCCGTTAGATGATGCAGTTCATCAATCACATGCGAGTCGCGGCACAAGCGATCTCACCTAGCCATTGCCACCCCCCGCATGTTATCAATTCATGTGTGCGTGCCATAAATGATATGATCACCTCATGCATAATCGGAACCAATGATGCTATGTTTTCTCATGCACTCTTGCATTCACACGTGTTCCGATTATTACTGCCCCACCGGGCTACAATTGAGGCACAACAGTGCTACGGCGCCCTTCCTCCGCAGAGGCGCAACCGTGCCCTTCCGTGCCCAAAAGACGTCAAGGGATACTCTCTCGAGACCGCATGCCCACAGAACGTCAAGAGATACTCTACCGAGACTGCATACCCAACAAATGTCAAGGGATACTCTCCCGAGACCAAATGCCCAATAAACGTCAAGGGATACTATCCCGAGACTGCATGCTCATAGAACATCAATGGGTACTCTCCCGATACGGCGGTTTCAATTTAGTGATCACGCAAGCATACTATCACAACCCACTTATTATCTTTGAGCATTAGCCAATGCACACATGCTTGCATATGAAACCTCAAATCATTTCTTACAAAAGCGGTCCATTTTCGGTGTCCCTTAGACAAACCATTTTCCCCACCTTTCTCATAAAAGTGGTCCATTTCCAGTGTCCCTCGGACACATCACTTTCTTTCTCATAAAGGCAGTCCATTTCCGATGTCTCTCGGACAAACCATTTTCTTTCTTTTGTGAAAATCACACAATTCAAGCAGATGCTTATGCAATGCCACATTTAATTCACTTCATATGATCATGGCACATGAAATTATACACAATTTCACTTCCGGATGAACAGTGCATGTGAACAGTAATCATGAACAGTAATTTCCGAAATTCAATTAATAATAAATTAAATTCAGAAATTAAACAAAACATTGATTAAATACAATTAATCAATCAATTAAGCTAAACATGCTTAATTAACACATAAACCACACATAATCAACATTTAAGCATAATCAAGCATAATTAAGCAAGATTTAGCTAAGCTAATCTTAATCACCTATCTAACCACCTATCTTAGGGCTAATACAACTTAATTAACCCTCCTAAACCAGCATTAACACTAATTAACCCAACCCTAAGCAAGTTTAGACACTAAATAAGGATTAGGGGCTAAACTCACCTTTAAGTGGGCCGGAGACGCGGACGCGGCAGCAGCGACAAACCCGACACCCGGGGACCTCACTCACGACGATCCAAGGTGGTCCCGGGCTCAACACAGCAGCAACAGCCTCTGCTTTCCACTGCAACACTTAAAAACTGCACTGTTGGAGGAGAAAGAAGCTGACCGGAGGAAAACGGGCTGCTCGGAGCTCCAGCGAGCGGCGGGCCAGCGATCAAGGGCACTTGGGGGTCGAAGGGGAACCACTTGTGGCTGGTATGGGCGGTGATTTGGCTGGAATGGGAGAAAAACGTGGGAAAAGGCGGAACAAAGCTGCCGCAGGCGGAATAGTGACGATCCAGCAACAGCTAACTTCCGGCCGCCGTACGGGTCGGCCGGCGGCTCCTTCTGGCAATCGGCCAAAGCTATCTGAACAAAAATTCTCTTCTGAACACGATGGCGGGTAGCATGAGACGAGATTTCAATGGGAAGGCCATGAAAAACTCGATTTTCGGTGAAAGGTCAGAACTGAAAATTTCAGGAAGGCAAATGAAGCAAGGGGAAAGAGGGGCTGCGATTTTGGAGAAGATGAAGAGAAGAGAGAGAGTGAAGTGAGGCCTGGAGATAGGCCTCATCAATGCCATAAATGCTTGCTTCAAATCCCAACCAAATGACATCATTTTCTCTCTCTTCCTTTTTGACTTTTCTCCAAAATATCCAAGGGCATTTTGGTCATTTCCACCTTGCACATTTCCCAATGTGCCCTTGGGCTGAAAATGAAGGGCGGGCCTAGGAAATAGGCCAAAAAATGAATAGGAACGGGCTCGGGAATTTATTGGGCTCGAAACGACTTAAGGTGAGACAACGGGCTCGGAAGGGTGAATGCTCAGTTTGGTCCAACGGGCTCGTTTGTTTGTCTCGATCTTCCACGGTGGCCATCCTACCTTGAGCGTGTGGCCCACCCTACTCTTGCCCGCCCCACGTCCTCGTAGACTCGTTTCCTCGGTCCGAAAATTCCTTTCCCAAAAACTCGGCTCGACGGACACTGTCGACTATCAATGAAGCATCGTCCAAAAGTCCATCCCGGACGTTCCTGAAAATTCGAAGTCCAATATTGGATTCTCATGCCTTGTCAATTTTGCCTAAATGTCATTTTGGTATAATTCAGACTGACAGGTGGCTTCGAGGATTCACACGTAACCGACTCGTGCCAAACCACGTTCAAGACTTCTCGACACATGGATGTCCTTGACGAAATGAAATTGCGAAGGATAGATTCTTATTTTAAAGTACACAATTATCAAGGATCGACCTAGGGTCGTTCACGGATTCGACAATAGTAGACGGAATCACCCGTCGTCCCATTATTTCTGTCCGCGAATCGACTTCTATTCATCCCTAAAATCGGCCTACATGACTACAGGATCATCCTTACGCAAGTCTCACGGTCGAGTCGTTTTCCCAAGTCAAGTTCTTTAGTCACACGAGTTCTGTCCTCAGTAGTTTTTCCTTTCAAGGTCAGTATCTCGGAAATGATTGGGTCCGAGCAGAATCAGCCAACAATGCATTGGCGAAATTTACGTTCACTCATCCTAACAGGGCTCGAATTTTAGGACGTCACAATTAATGGCTTGGTTCAAGTCCCCAAGAAACATGACATCATCTTCTCTCTCTTTTTTTAACTTTTCTTCAAAATATCTAAGGGCATTTTGGTCATTTCCGCCTTGCACATTTCCCAATCTGCCCTTGGGCTAAATATGAAAGGCAGGCCTAAGAAACGGGCTAGAAAATGAATAGAAACGGGCTCGGGAATTTGTTGGGCTTGAAATGACTCAAGGTTAAACAACAGGCTTGGGAGAGTGAATGATCGGTTTGGTCCAATGGGCTCATTACTTGCCTTGGGTCTACCACGATGGCTATCCCACTTTGGCGATGAGGCCCACACTATTCTTTCCTAGCCCATGTCCTTGTGAGCTCATTTCCTTAGTCCAGAAATCCCTTTTCCAAATACTTGGCTTAACCGACACTGTCGACTTTCTAAGAAGCATCATCCAAAAGTTCATCCCGGACGTTCCCAAAAATTCGAAGTCCCATCTTGGATTCTCATGCCATGTCAATTTCACCCGAATGCCATTTTGGTACTACTCAGACTAACAAGCAACTTCGAGGATTCACGTGTAATTGACTTGTGCCAATTTACGTTCAAGATTTCTCGACACATAGACGTCCTTGACTACATGAAATTGCGAATGATCGATTCTTATTTCAAAGTACACGATTATCAAGGATCGACGCAAGGCTGTTCATGGGTTCGATAATAGTAAACGGAATCATCCATCGTCCCATTACTTATGTCTGCGAATTGACTTCTAGTCGTCCTTGAAATCGGCCTGCATGACTACAAGATTGTCCTTACGCAGTCTCAGGGTCGAGTCATTTTCCCAGGTCAAGTTCTTTAATCACACGAGTTCTATCTTAATTGATACTGGAGTGATTAGTTTCGAGTGAGATCAACCAACAATGCATTGGCGAAATTAACGTTCATTTTTCCCTCAAAGGGCTCGAATTTCATGACGTCACAATTCTTCCCCCTTACAAAAATTTCGTCATTGAGATTTGCAACTGCTGACAAATCCTCAAAAAGATGGGGGTGCTGATGCTTCATCACTTCCTCACTTTCCCATGTAACTCCCTATGTTCCGTGATGCTGCCAGATCACCATAACCAAGGTGATAGTCTTGTTTTTGAAGTACTTGCTCTTTACAGTCTTCTATTCATATCGGCCTCTCCATGTACGACACCCTGTCGTCTACGTCCAGTTCCTCAAAATTCAACACATGAGTCAGGTCTGGTTCATACTTTCTTAACATGGACAAGTGGAAAACATCATGTACTTGAGCAAGTTTCGGTGGCAACACAAGACGATACACTAAAACCTCGATCCTTTCCAAAATTTCAAAGGGTCCTACGTACCTCGTACCTAACTTTCCTTTCTTGCCAAATCTGAAAGTACCCCTCATCGGCGTACTTTCAAAAACACACGATCACCCACCTTAAACTCCATCGGCCTACGATGCTTATCTGCATAACTCTATTGACGATTTTGAGTTGTCTTTAATCTGTCTTTGATAATCCGAACTACATTCAACAACTGCTAAACCAATTTTTGAACCAGTGATTCCTAGTTCCCTAACCTCGTTCCATAAACTGGAGTTCCACAAACTTGATCATATTGTGGCTATACCATTTCGATAAAATCTTATCCCACAAGCGCTCTCTTTTTACACAGTACATAGTTCTGTTCATTTTTGCCCCTTTCGATATCTTAGAAACCTGCCAGGAGTCGCTCCTTACTTAAGCACTCTGGCCCCTGGTGACCACTCCCCGCCCTCGTCGGATCAGTCGTTATAGGCATCTTCGAACTGGTTCTAGACTAGAAGAGAATAGGAAAAATCCTGGAGTATGCTCTGCACTTGCCCTCATGGGATCCTGTGCATCAGAATTTCCGATATCCTAGAATTTACTATGGACTAAGTTCATAGTTTACAGAGGAACTTGGTGACTAACAAGCAGTCCCTATTAAGGCTAGAAGAGCCGTGTGTGTGGGATAGCATACTTGTCACAAGTTTTCAACTCAAACTTGGATTTAGTTTATAGGACCCATTTATGGTATCAGAGCTATGGATTATTATCAATCATTTTAGTTTGGGCAAAATCTTGTTTTGGTACTAGAAGAGAAATCTTCTTCCCATGGAAACCTCATATTCTCCTTCGTCTACCTCTCTTCCCATTTCTCTCACATCTAACCTTTCTCTCCAGCCTCCCTCGGAGCTACAAAAATCTTCTTGCTCAAAAATAAACTACCTCTATGAGGTTGCTTATCTTACTGAGGATAGCAAGATCTCAGAAACACGGCTTCCAATGATGAATCCCTACACTGCCTTTGCCAAACCACCTTCTTTCTCCCCACTGCAGTCCATTAAACACCTGATTAAACATACCCCTCACACAGTCAAAGAGTATGTCCAGTCTTCACGATTTGATCAACACCCCATCTAGGCAACTGAATAGGAAAAGTTTGTCACTCTTCAGATACCACCTGAGTTTCCTGCTCAATGGATCCATCAAGGATATACTCATCTCCATTTTGGAGCCATCCGACTAGCTCACTTTTCATGGCCGAAAAGGCTTACCAGTTACAGCTAGAATTGCTCTTCTGGACACCAGATTTTTGGAATACTAGCAAGATTGTGTTGGTACCATTCAAACCATAATGAATGCAGGAACAGTCTTTGTCATACTTTTCCCAAATTTCAACATAGCTCTTGCAGATCCCAACCTACTCACTATACTTAAGGTTCAGCTACAGATTACTGGAGCCCCTTAGACTCCTGGAACGATTGCTACTACTTTACACTATCAAATGATCTATCGTGTCCAAAATCATGTCATTGATCTCAATATTCCAAACTCTGAAGATATTCTTGTTATTTTGGTCGATCACGACCAAACCTCCTGTATCCATGTTCCCCGACAGATCCCACGAAATGAGCTTGTCAAGCTCCTCCCGGATAGTTGGGTCACCAACTACGAAAAACTCTATCGGAGTTGCAAACCGGTCTAATCCAGTGAACCTCAGTTCACTAGAAAGAAAAATGGTACTGTTGCCATCAAGTTCAGTAAGGCCAAAGAGTAACCTTCTTCTATTTTTCCTATCATTCTTCATTTCACACCCTATCCCATTGATCCTGTTTCAACTGAACCAGATGACAAGCGATTTGTCCATTCTTTTGGTTCTCAAGGACAGCCGATCCATCATTTCAAAGATCCTACCGAACATTGTTTTTGGGATCCAGATTGTGCTTGTCCAACCTGCACAAAATTTGAAGAAAAAGATGACAAGCTCTCTTCCAAAAGAAAGAAAAAGAAAGATACCCTTTACCAAAGGTATCTAGATGGAGATCCAACTGTAGGACCTCTTGGAGAAGACAGTGGCAAATACCAATTCATTGTCTCTTATGGACCACCCAAACCTCATGTAGAGACTTCATCTCCATCTCCCTATAAGCCAGCTCCTTCTCCTCAACCACCATCAGCTAGACCCATGATCATTTCACCTTTTTATAAGTCAATTTTGAAATGGGTAAAAAGGAACCCTTCCTGTCCCTTGAACCTACCCAGGCCTGGCACTTGTGTACCTAAGCCCAATCCACTTCCTATTCTACTCAGCATATGTATGTTTTCACCTGATATGTTTTCACCTGATGACTTCCCTCCACTTGAAGCCAAAGAACCTGAATCCAGTAGCACACGAAAATTCCCTCCGTTGGAAAAATTTTCTAATCTACATCAAAGGTACTAGCACTCTCCCAAGGTACCGAATCCTACTGGCCTTGATGCACAAGGACAGCGTAAACAACCATCTGTTGCAAAGACCGTCTTGAATTGGCAGACTGAAAATGCTTTAGCCCGAAATAAGCTCCTTGGAATTGTTGCTACACGCCTTGAACGTGTAGATCAAAACACTACCTTGTCTTACAAAATGCTCAAAGACTTCCAGAAAAGGTTTCATCTGCTAGAAACTAAGCAGACACCGCCCAACCATTACTTGGAAGACTAGAGACCAGAAATTGAAAAGCTCAAGCAACAAATCCAAATTCTCAGAAGCCAGCAATCATTTACTCTTGTTGACCAATCTTTTTCCCCTCCTCCCTCCTTACCATTGAAACTAAAATCCTCTCATTTTAGAGCATCCTCTTCATTTGCTGTTGTCTTAAGCTTAGCTGCCCCTCCTCCATAGAATAATTTCTTGATTCTTCGAGAAAAACTCCGCAAGCTTAAGCAAAAGCAAAAACAAAAGAAATCCCCGACTCCCACTGAGTCTTCGGTATCATCACCTAGTACACCAGAGCACCCTCCTGATACTCAACCACTTGGTACTTTGACCATTTCTAATCCACTTGAAAACTTCCTTCGGCACCAGGTCCCTACTATTTTTGCCATTAAGTCGTTCCAGGCTAGGCAGATTGAACCTTTTTCTGATTCAGATTTTGATATTTTGCTAGGATCATCTTCCTCGGAAGACACTTTGTTCATGGCAAATAATGTTAAAGAAGAAGAAATGTCTTCTAAACCTACAACACCCCGCCAGGACCAACCCGATACAACTCAGACTTTTTCTGCGTCATCATCCAAAGTCTACTTCACCTTGGATGATATTCCATATTATAAGTGGCCTGAAAGGCTCCAAGAATTTCATGCTTGGCTCACTACTAGGCATATTTCGGAACCCAGCACCTATGATATCCTCTTGGAATTCACTAGCCGCTTTACTGGAGCCCTTAAAGACTAGTGGCATATTGCCTCAGAGCAAGACCAGCTGTACCTTTTGACACAACCTCTGGATAATGCTATCCAAATTATCCACATGTACTTCATTGGCAAGTTAGAAGATTCGAAAGAACTCAAGAGAAAGGAGTTCTTCGAACGAAAGTGTTGTTCTTTACAACGCAAAGATCTTGATCGACACTTCCAAGCTATGATTAAGCTATTCTATTTGCTTGGAGCGTATTGGAATCTTAAACCAATCTTTTTGGCGTCTATCCCAAGAGAAGTTAGCCAAGCTGCAGAAAAAACTCTACAACGGCGACAAAAAAGCATAACAGAAGCCATTCTTGGTGAAATCCAGCAAGCTACCCACATTGCCATCGAAGAACTCTATCTTCACCAAGAAGCCTTCCGCAGCTATCTTAAGGAAAATAGGCATCTTGACAAAGCATGCTTAAAACCAGGGTTGAAGATTAAATGCCCCAAGGATTGTTCAGATCCTTCCTGCAGAGGTTGCAAAAAGAAGAGGCATTTTAAACGTTTCTCTTTCAATAAGAAGTGCAAAGGAAAAGTTAAAGGAAAGTGGAAATTTTTGCGCAAGCGCCATCATCGC
The DNA here is from genome assembly GCA_014858505.1 of Corymbia citriodora subsp. variegata. Classification (NCBI taxonomy): domain Eukaryota; kingdom Viridiplantae; phylum Streptophyta; class Magnoliopsida; order Myrtales; family Myrtaceae; genus Corymbia; species Corymbia citriodora. The sequence goes on from MU089526.1 coordinate 268,371, forward strand.
TTTTCCAAAAGGAAGAGCAAAGATAGATGTTATGTCTGCAACAAAAAAGGACATTTTGCCAAAAATTGTCCAAAGGCGAAGAAAGGAGGAAGCCACTTGATTGATAAAATCGCCAAAAGCACTGGTGTCTAGCTTGACGACTCTAATATTGAGTCTGTCTTCTCTTTAGATGATCAACCTTCAGAGGACACTCTATGTGCAATTTAGACATACAGCTTAGACTTAGCATTAGATTCTGAAAACGATATGTTCACCTTCTTTCCAGACTCTCCAGATGAGATCCAAATCATTGAACCAATCCATCACCCATACATCCCTATCCATATTCTCTTGTCTAAATTCCATAAACCAATCCCTCTCGTGGCACTTATAGATACTAAAGCTAGTTCTTCCATCCTGGACACAAAGATCCTCCTAGAAGAATTTTTGAAACCATATATCAGGTATTTCAATTTCGCTTCTGGTGATACTTTTGCCACCAAGTATCGCAATAAACCCATCACTATTTAATTTTTTCCTCAGTGTTCTATTACCACTAAAATCCTTGGTTCTAGATCTCTTGATAAAGATATTATCATAAGTTGGGACATCTTGACTCAACTTCCAAAGTTTCGAATCCTTTCAAATGGACTTCGTTTCAAACACCAATTCTATGAATTTGTAGATATAAAGAGGTTCTATACTCTCCAACCAGCCATGTTGGACCCAATCACCCAAAGTCTACTCTCATCTTGTGCTGAAACCCACTCCCAATTTTCTCAAACTTGCCCCTAGCCCTTATGGAAAAATTCCCTCTTTTATGTCAAACTTCATTTCAAATGGAATGCGGATATCAATCCCACAAAAGCTAGCCATTCTGAGATGAGCCCAGAACACCTTGCACTTGCTCAACAAGAATGTGCAGAACTACTGGCACGAGGTCTCATTGAACCCTCTGATTCTCAATGGGCATGTGAAGCATTCTACGTCAACAAGCGAGCTAAATAGAATCGTGGGAAAATGATTAATTACCAACCTCTAAATCACTTCCTCCAAGGTGATAAATTCCCATTGCCCCACCGCAATTCTCTCTTTCTTAGCCTTACCCAAGCAAAGATCTATTCTAAGTTTGATCTTAAGGCAGGATTTTGACAATTGGGTATTGACCTAGCATATATACCCAAAACCAGGTTCTGTATTCCTAACCAGCATTTCCAATGGACAGTTGTTCCCTTTGGCCTCAAAACTGCACCTTCCTTTTTTCAAAGTGTTATGTGCAAAATCTTCGAGCCCATCCTTTCTCACTCCCATATATATATTGATGACATCCTTGTGTTCAACCCTGATAAACAATCACATTGCCAACTTTTGACACAATTTGCTAATATTGTCAAAAAATATGGCATCATGCGTTCCCAAAAAAAGATGATTCTTACCCAAAAGGAAATTGAATTCCTAGGCGTATGCCTCAAAGACAGAACCTATTGCCCTGAACCTCATATTGCTGATGAACTTCAGAGGTTCCCCGAAAAGGATTTCACACCCCAACAAGTTCAGCAATTTCTTGGCATTGTCAATTATCTCCGAGATTTTGTTCCTCAAATTTTCAAAATCCTTAGACCTCTCCAAAGGATGCTCAAGAAAAATCATCCCCCATGGGGATCGAAACAAACTTAAGCTATCTCTCAGCTTAAATAAACTCTATAACACCTCCCTCATTTGAAAATCCCCTCCACTGGAAAATGGATTCTCCAAACTGACACCAGCGACAAATACTGGGCAGCCATCCTTTTTGAAGAAATTGATGGAATCAGGCATATTTGTGCCTACAAAAGTGGTCGATTCTCTCAGGCAGAAATCCACTACCATTCAACTTTCAAGGAGATACTTGCAGTTAAGTATGGCATCAAAAAATTTGAATTTCACCTCATTGGACACCATTTTCTTGTTGAAATGGATATATCCTCTTTCCCTTAGATGCTCAAGTTCAAACAAAAACAAGTTCCCCATCCATAGTTGCTCCGATGAGCTGAATGGTTTTCCAAGTACTCCTTTGAAGTCAAACATATTCCAGGGACTAAGAATGTCCTTGCCGACTTCTTGTCCAGGCCAAACGAAACAATTCAAGCAATCAACATGTATGTTAAGAAGGAACCTCTCTTAGAGGCATACTACACCACTGACACGCAGTGTGGTTGGCCAAGTCTCAAATACCCTCCTAATATCCCACTAGCCATTCGACATAATGTTCTGAAAGAAAGGCTTCTAGGATTAATGTGGGAATATCATCTCCAAATTTTTCGCGAGCATGGTGGATTGATGTTCAAACCAGATGGTCTCCATCCACAATATCCATTCATTCACCCTCTTCAATGGTCTCTTAATGATGAATTTCCAGAAGATCTAAAATGGTTATTTTGGTATATGTTCACCCTGTACACCATAGCCATTGAATTTCCCACTAACAAAATTTTGCAAGTTTTTATCAAAGACACAGCTGGTCATGATCATAACTAGCAATATCTCTTAGACATTTTCGCATGGTTTAAACCGCTCCAATACTAAAAGGAACTCTTCAAAGTCCAGAATTGTCAAGGAAGGCCTGAACCAGAGCGACATACTATTGTTCTGTTCCATCGACCATGGACATATTGCCATCCCACTAGATGGATTTCTGACAAACCTTCTGTTGCAGGAACTTCAAGTTACAAGCCCTAAGTTTTCCAAGAATTTGCACGAATTCACCAGACACTTCCTTACTCCATTATCACCAGCAAACTTGCATCCCGAGAACTCCAGAGGATCCTACGTCAAGAAAATTGCACCATCCCACCAGAAGCATGGCCATCCGCACAAGTTCCTATCTCCTGGGACCACCTAAAAGCTTGGGATCCCACGAGAGATCACATTCAAGAAGCTCTCAATGTCTTCAGACAAAATAATCCAGATTCCTCCACCCTCTATGACCCTTAGGGGGGGTCACTTTCACAAGATCCTTGGGGAGACATCCAAAATTACACCCATTTTCCCGGCTATTTCTCTGATCCTTTCGGTGCTAGCTCCTCTCGTCCACCCAACCTGTCGGCAGAAGAGATCGAGAATTTCATCCGTGCTTTCAAAAGAGAAAAAGACGAAAGCTCCAGTCCATCGGATGTAGATGAAGATGCTCCACTCAAAACACAGTAAGCTCATGATAGTTCTAATGATTCAGACTATGACTATAATGCTAGAGATGGGGCGTGGCCAAAATAGCCGCTCCAAAATCATTGTAGCAACGGTCACTATACACTGTTCATTGTTCATCCAACCTGCTTTTACTGGATTTATTTAGGACTCCCTATGTTTGTAGCCCATAAGTGGCTAGTATATTCCCATAATTATGTCTAAGCATGGCCAGTCTGCCTGCTCTTGTCGTTTGTATCCTTCTCTGCCTATATAAGAGCAAGGAGTCTCCATTGTAAAAACCAGAGAGAGTGAAATAAGAAGTGTGTTGTGTACTCTACTTCCAACATGATCTTCTAAACACTCCCATTCTCTTCTAGTCCAGAACAATGGTTTTGAACAAACACTATGATTGAGAAAAATCCTGAAGTATGCTCTGCACTTGCCCTCATGGGATCCTGTGCATTAGAATTTCCGATATTCTAGAGTTTACTATGGACTAAGTTCATAGTTTGCGAAGAAACTTGGTGACTAACAGACAATCCCTATTAAGGCTAGAAAAGCCGTGTGTGTGGGATAGCATACTTGTCACAAGTTTTCAACTCAAACTTGGATTTAGTTCATAGGACCCCTTTATGGCAAGTCTCTTTTAGATATGCACCATCTCATAGAGGTATTATCCGCTTTAGCCTGTCCCATACCAAGGCTCACGGTTTTAACCTCGTCCAAGCACCTCAAAGTGCAAAACTTTCTCCAGCTCGTCAATCCATAAGCTCATTTCCACGGGGTCACTTATCGACACTTGAAATCTTATTCACTGAATTTCCATCAAACCGCTATTTGAATTCCACAAACCACCGATTTTTCTTTCAACATTCCTTTCATGTTCATTTAATAACCAAATCAAGAATTCGCCTCAACCACTAGAAAATTAGTGCAAACCAAATGTCATTTATTACACTAAAGGCTTTCGAATACTTCTTCAAATCCTTTTTGATTGACCGTCTGTCTGTGGATAGTACACCGTATTATACTGCAATTTCGTCCTCAAGGCCAACTGCAAACTTTTCCAGAAAGTTGCCATAAACTTAGGATCACGGTCAGATGTGATCGTCACTGGAACTCCATGAATGTGTACAATTTGACGTACGTACAACTCTGCATACTTATCCAACGTGAAATCTTTTTGTACCGCAATGAAGTGAGCTGACTTTGTCAACATGTCAACTACTACCCAAATCGAGTCATTGTCTTGCTGACTCCTTGGTAGTCCTATCACAAAATCCATGGTAATGTGTTCCAACTTTCACTTGGGAATCTCAAAAGGTTGCAGCAACCCACCAAGCTTACAATACCGAGCCTTTACTTACTAGCACGTCAGACATTTAGCCACGTGCTTTGCAATGTCCAACTTCATACCGTTACACCAGAAGTGCTGCTTCAAATTCTAGTACATTTTCGTACTACTAGGGTGGATGCTATAGTTACTACGATGAGCTTCCAAAAAGACTGCTTCCTTAAGCTCTGCATCTTTCGGAACGCACGATTGCCCTCGAAACCTCAATGTCCTATCCTCGGACACTTGAAAGTCTGTTTTTCTCCTTACCTGATCCGTCTACAGGATCTTAAGAATTTCAGGATCCGTCGCTTGGGCACTCTTAATCCTACTTTGTATCTCGGGTTCCACCCTAAGAGTGGTCATTAGACTAGCAAGATGGCCGACCTCAGTTTTAAAATTTGAGTCCTTGACTCCCTCCAAGAGAATCCATTCTCATACCCTCATCTGTGCAATTGTCGACTTTCAACTGAGTGCGTCTACCACTTTATTTGCTTTCCTCGGATGATACAAAACCTTGCAATCATAGTCCTTAAGAAGTTTCATCCATCATCGTTGAACATGAGGCGACGATGACCATCACTAATTCCAAATCATGCGTTGGATAGTTAAGTTCATGAGATCTTAACTAACAGGATACGTATACAACCACCTTGCCATATTGCATTAACATGCAGCCTAGTCCTTTATATGATGCGTCACTGTAAATTTTGTACCCTCCAAGACCAAACGGTATTGTCAAGATATGTGCGGTAGTTAGTTTACTCTTGAGCTCTTAAAAACTACGCTCGCACTTATTTGTCCAATCGAACTTCTCTTCCTTCTTCAACAACCTCGTCAACGGCATTGCTATCGCAAAAAACTTCTCTACAAAACGTCTATAATATCCAATCAATCGAAGTTTCTTAGGATTGTAACATCATGTCAACAGAGATCCCTTCACCTGAAATCACATGACCTAAAAATACCACGCGAGATAACCAAAACTCGCACTTGCTAAACTTAGCATAGAGCTCATGCTCCCTCAAGGTCTGCAGTACTGATCTCAGGTGTCTTTCATGATCTTTAGGACTCCTTGAGTACACTAGAATATCATCAATGAACACAATTACGTATTGGTCCAAACACTTATTGAACACCCGGTTCATCAAGTCCATGAAGGTTGTAAGGGCATTCATCAATCCAAACGGCATTACTATGAACTCGCAATGACCATATCGTGTCCTAAACGCTATTTTCAATACATCCTTCTTTTTTATCCTTAACTGATGATAGCCTGTCCTTAGGTTTATCTTGGAAAATACTGAGGCTCCTTGAAGTTGATTGAACAAATCGTCAATCCTTGGCAACGGATACTTATTCTTGATGGTTACATGACTAAGGTGCCAGTAATCAATGCAGAAACGCAAAAACCCATCCTTTTTCCTTACAAACAGTACTGGTGCTCCCCAAGGGGACGCACTAGGACGAATGAATCATTTATCCAATAACTTTTGCATCTACACCTTCAATTCTTTCAATTATGACAAGGCCATCCTATAAGGTGCCTTGGAAATCGGTTCAGTCCCAAGGGTCAACTCAATTCCTCTAGAGAGGGAAACACATCCATGTACTCTTGTACCACAGCAATATTCTCCACCTTTGATCCTTTCACCATCATGACTACCACCAATGCCAAATACCCTTGGCACCCAGATTCTAACAACCAAGTCACCTCAAGTGACGAAATTAGAATAATGGAGGGTCCTCCTTGATTTCCCACTAACTCAAAACTATTACCCACTACTGGGTTAAACTGAATTGTCCTTCCATGACAATCCACCATAGCTCGTTGCTTGGTAAGCTAATCCATGCCAACTATGACATCAAAGTCATACATTGCTATGGCAATCAAGTCAATGACTTCTTCGCAACATTGAAGAACATGGGAGATTTGCATGTCTCCTCCCACACACTAGGCAAACTCCCATGGCATTGGGTGTCAGCTTTTCCACATAGTTCTTTCTATTGGGTGGGATGGGATTCATTTTCCCCATCATCGGTTCCTTTCCAAATCGACAATTGTCTCTATTAGGCACGAACCGCGAGCCAAATGCAGTCGCCCTCTTGATCATGTTCTTTCCTATCATATGGGCCCTCTCATACATCTCATCAAAAATTTTCAAGTTCAAGGGGCTTTCATCTCTGAAATGTCTCGCCCTATCCACAAGGTCCTCTACCAATCTCGGTGCATACTTGACCAACTCAGCGAACTTCACCTCATACTGAACCACTGACATCTGATTCTGATGAAACTGTTGGAACTCTGCCATCTTTGACTCTCTCGCACTACCTAATAAGCACTTCCCATTGAAAGCTTCATGAAAGGCACCCTATGTCTAAGCCGTGCCTTCAAGGAACACTCTTCCTAGAGTGGCTACCCACCAATTAATGGCATTACCTTGAAGTTGATAAACTGCCAAAAGCACTTTGTCTTACTTTGTCTTACTTTGAACATCTCAGCACTGTGAACGTCCTCTCAAAATCCCTTATCCAAAGGGTCATAGCTTTAGGATCGCCCACGCCACTAAACTTCGGTGGCTTCAGTCTTAGGAACTTCTCTAACAGCCTAAGCATTGGTCTCTCACAGACCTCTCCTCTCACTAGGGGAACCATAAGGACCATAGTAGAAGCACTCAGCTTGCTGTCCTATCAAGATCTCTAGCGCTAGCAGGATCCTGCTTAACCTAAGATCTGCCTACGCACTACTTCTAGCATTGGTCTAACTAGATGCTGCCTTATGCCTAAGGGCTCTCTCTGCTTAGGATTGCTCATCACTTTGGACTATGAGCAACCCGCCACCACTCAAAACCACAAAAACAATCACAAGCACGTAGTATAAAAGCCATCCCTATCTCACTATCCAAAAAATCCCACGCACCTTATCACTCCAAGTCTCAACCTCGCTCTAATACCAAAACCGACGGGGATGTCATGCCTCGAACCTCGAGCATGCGACAACCCCTTACCATGGTCAATTGAAATCGACGTCTTAAGACTCGTCGACAACCATTCATTTTATCTTTCATTATTCGCAAGCGGAAGACGAACCATCCCCAGTCCAACAAACAATCAAGCAATCAATCAGGAATAGAGGGATGAACAGTAAGAACAACAACCATTACTCATTTATACACCCTACTGGATTAACCAATAGAGGATTGTTTTCAGAATTACAAGCCCGACAAAAAGAGGCCGATCCATCCTCTAAGCCAAGCCAAAAAAAAAACTAAGCTAATCCAGCTATACAAAATGAACCCTCAGGTTCAGCACCACAGTCACTCGAATCCATCGGACTCGGCTTCGTCAGGTCGATCACTAGTGGAGCGGGGGCAAGATTATCCACTGCGAGTGCGCCATTCTAAGGGCCTGAAAATGGTTATTCAATAACCAGTAAGATAAAATCTCAGCGAGTTTTTTCCCTAAGTCCCGGTTAGTACACCAACTCAACCCAAGATATCTCTCCAGAACCACCCATCACACAACCCAACCACAAACAACCAGCAGTCAGCAATTAAACAACAAACAAGATCAACCAACAATCAAAAGTCAGGTTGCAGGCAACCTTTCTCGGTATGCCATACCCTGCACATTATATATCAGCACAATACACACAATGCACATGGTCGTTAGATGATGCAGTTCACCAATCACATGTGAGTCGCATCAAAAGCGATTTCACCTGGCCATTGCCACACCCTGCACGTTATTAATACATGCGTGCATGCTATAAATAATGATGTGATCATCTCATGCATAATCAGAACCAATGATGTGATGTTTCTTATACACTCTAGCATCCACACGTGTTTCGATTATTATTGCCCCACAAGGCTACGATTGAACTCCCGCCGGTGTCTAGTGCAACTACGTCAAGGAATACTCTCCCAATACGGCTTTCCCCAAAGGATGTCAAGGGATACTCTCCCAAGATTGCATGTTCAAAGAACGTCAAGGGATACTCTCCCGGGACAACATGCCCAAAGAACGTCAAGGGATACTCTCCCGAGACGACATTTTCTAAAAGATGTTAAGGGATACTCTCTCGAGACGGTGGGTTTAGTTTAGTCATCACGCAAGCATACTGTCATAACCCACTTCTCATAAAAGCGGTCTATTTCTAGTGTCCCTCGGACCATTCACCTTTTTCCCATTTTTACGAAAATCACACGATTCATGTGAATGCTCAAACAATTACACATTCAATTCACTTCATAAAATCAAAACACATGAAATTATACATTTTAATTTTCAAATGAACAATGTATGAATAGTGAAATTTCAAAATTTGATAATTAAATAATTAAATTCCAAATTAAATAATTAAAAACTTAAATAAAGAAATTAAATAAATCATTAAATTAAACAATTAATCACATTAATCAAGCAATTAAGGCAAAACATGCTTAATTAACACATAACATTCAATTAAGCCTAATTAAGCACGATTAAGCAAGATTAAGCTAAGCTAATCTTAATCATTTATCTAACAACTTATCTTAGAGCTAATACACTTAATTAAACACCCTAAATAGCCCTAACACTAATTAATCCAATCCTAAGCAAGTTTAGGCACTAACTAAGAAATTAGAGGCTAAACTCACCCGTTAAGCGGGTCGGCAATACGAACGCGGCGGCGGCAACGAACCCAACACTCTAGGACCTCTCTCCTGACACTCCAAGATGGTCCTAGGCTAAACATAGTAGCAACAACTTCTGCTCACACACCAAACTCCAAAAAACAACACTGCAAGAGGAGGAAAGTGGCTGGTCAAAGCAAAAAGGGTTGGTCGGAGCTCCGGCGAGCTGGTGGTCGGTGACTGGTGACCGGCGGCTCTAGGAGATTGAGGGGGAGTTGCTGGTGGCTGGTATGGGTGGTGGTTTGGTCGAAATGGGAGAGAAATTGATGAAAAGGTGGAACTGGGTAGAGTTGCCGCTATAGTAGACGGTCAGCGATCCGCCGGCTTCCGGCCATCATAAGGATCTTCCGAAGGCTCCATTCGACAAACAGCCAACACCATCTTAATGGATTTTGTCTCCTGAACACAATGGTGGGTGGCACGAGCCATGATTCACACAGGAAGGCCATGAACAACTCAATTTTCATAGGAAGGTCAAAAGCTGAAATTGCAGGAAGGAAGGGAAAACAAAGGGAGAGAATGTGTGGTTTGTGAGGGCTAAAGGAGGAGGAGAGAGAGTGCATTGAGGGCTGCAATTCAGCCTCATTAAGGCCATTAATGGCTTGGTTCAAGTCCCCAAGAAACATGACATCATCTTCTCTCTCTTCTTTTGACTTTTCTTCAAAATATCTAAAGGCATTTTGATCATTTCCACCTTGCACATTTCCCAATCTGCCCTTGGGCTGAAAATGAAAGGCGGGCCTAAGAAATGGGCTAGAAAATGAATAGGAATGGGCTCGGGAATTTGTTTGGCTTGAAACGATTCAAGGTTAGACAACGGGCTTGGGAGGGTAAATGATTAGTTTGGTCCAATAGGCTCACTTGCTTGCCTCGGGTCTACCATGGTGGCTGTCCCACCTTGGGCATGAGGCCCACACTGTTCTTTCCCAGCCCACGTTTTCGTAGGCTTATTTCCTTCGTCTGAAAATCCCTTTTCCAAATTTCTCGGCTCAACCGGCACTATCAACTGTTTAAGAAGCATCGTCCAAAAGTCCATCCCGGACGTTCCCGAAAATTCGAAGTCCCATCTTGGATTCTCATGCCATGTTAATTTTGCCCGAATACCATTTTGGTACTACTCAGACTAACAAGCGGCTTCGAGGATTCACGCATAATCGACTCGTGCCAATTCACATTCAAGACTTCTCGACACATGTACGTCATTGACTATATGAAATTGCAAAGGATCGATTCTTATTTCAAAGTACACGATTATCAAGGATCGACACAGGGTTATTCATGGGTTTGATAATAGTAGACAGAATCACTTGTCGTCCCATTACTTCTATTCACGAATCGACTTCTAATCGTCCCTGAAATCGGCCTGCATGACTATAGGATTGTCCTTACGTAGTCTCATGGTCGAGTCGTTTTCCCAAGTCAAGTTCTTTAATTGCACGAGTTCTGTCCTCACTAGCCTTTTCCCTCAAGGTCAATATCTCAGGAGTGATCAGTTCCGAGTGAGATCAACCAACAATGCATTGGCGAAATTAACATTCATTTCTCCCTCAAATGGCTCGAATTTCAAGACATCATATTAAGTATCCAAATACATGCATTTCTCTTATTTAATGTGAGATTTTATGGAATATTACTGATGACTATTTTAAAAGCGTAATTTATGAGATGAATGTGTGATTTATTAGTTAAATATTTTTAATGCTTCCCCTCACTCATAGGCTTTGCTTTGGCTTTAGTCTAAAGTGTGAGAATATGCAATTGGGCATGCAAATAGAGATCTAGAAGATTTGAACTCAGGATATATTACTCTAACACTATGTGAGATTTTGTTGAACAACCTTAAATTATTAGTTAAATACATAATTTATTATTTAAATATTCTATCATTTTAAATGGAATCAATATATCCTCCAAAATCACGTTTTATTTATTGGAAGTACGTAGGAATAAATTCCATTTTGTGTGAGGACTTCGGCCCCATAAATCGCTCTTAGCACCCAAAGCATTTCCAAGGATTTGTTATGATCCCATGCTTTGTCCCACCTACTAAGCACGTGGAAAGGGCACGGGGTCACTCTTCATTAGCTATAGTTGGATCCCAATAAGTATAGAAATATTGAAGAGTCTGTATAAATAAAACATTCAAAAGAATTCTACTTTCTTCTTACATATTTTATTTTTTATATTAAATAGTTTTAATTTATTATTCATTTTTTTCACAAACTTTCTAACCAAATCTCTATAACATCAAATCCGATCAAATTCAACCGAAGTGGTCGTCAAACAATGCTATGCATGCCCAAGTGGATTTGCGCGGAAAAGTTAAATTAGTGTAAACAATGTGGGAGTAAGACATGCACAATTACAGATGCTATCCACATACTTTTCAGTCTAACAAAAGCGAAAAAAAGAAAGAAAAGAAAGACACTCTTGAGAATGGTGCTGGTTACATCAAGAATGTTATATTAAGTAACGAAGCATAATGTAACTAGGTCATAAAAAAAATGGGTCCGGTTCGACACTTAATGGAACTTCATCTTGTCATCTTATATATCAACTTTGTAAGATCAATAATCGATTGCTCTCAATGCATATGAACCAATAGCATATTACTTGTGAAATCATGTGACGTCTCATAAAATTTAATGATTAAGATCAATTGGACTTATAGATGTTCTTTTCTGACAAAGTTATTATGTTGTGGCTCATAAAGAGGGATAATGAATCTCGACAGACTGAACTTTTCATAGCTTTTCAATAATTTTGTATTTAAATATTCATGTTTGTTCAAATGATTACCTTAAATTTTAAAATTTGTGCACAATGTCAGGCTTCTATTTGCTACATTACTGAAATTATGGATGTACCCCTTACACTGTTAAAAAACAATTAAATGTGTTACTATGGCGCTTACCTTTGCACATAGAAACTTCTACCTAATTGGAGAACTCATTTAATAATGAAAGCAAAAACCAAAAAGCTATACGTTTGCATTACAATAGGCATCGTACTTTGGATCATAGCCTCATCATGTATTTCATCAATCTTTAGCATGAAGCGTCTAAAATCCTTCAATAAGTCATGTCTCTTCCAATACCTTGACCTATTCAACGTACATGAAACCAAATTATTCATAAACCATGACATGGCCCCTTAGCGTGTGTCTTGCGGATCTTTCAAGAAGAACTAGCATATTTTGCATCATTCTTTTGGTAATACATTCCTCAATTAAATATTCCTATCATGAGATTTCCTTAAGTGATACATATGTAGTTTTTTTTTTTTTAACGTTTTGAACACTAGAAAACTTTGTTTCTTGCTCTCGGGTGAAATTGCCATCATGGGGGTGAATAAGGGTTCAACTGATCATGATGTGTGATCCATGTTCTTTTAGAAAAAGAAAAACGTCGTAACTGAGTCCAATGCATCAAACAAAGTATGGATATATCAAAGCACCGAACAAAATTGGGCATGAATTTGATGCCATGCAAAATCAGCGAAAGCATATTTGAAGACTGTTTGAACAACGATCGTGAATCCAACATATGCAACTCAAACAACAAAGAAGAATTCAGTCAGATTAGAGCAACATATGATTCAAAATAACAACATCGAATTCAATCTTAACAATGCACACGAGTCCAATGCATAGAGTCCCAATAACAAAAGTGAACTAGCAAACCAACATACGTATTCTATTAATTAATAGCTACAAAATGACTTGCAAATCAAATCACGTGGACGGCCGAAGTACATATCCAAACATCAAAGGCACGACCCATTGCATACTAGTTAACGATGTATAATGTGCAACTAGCTAATTTCGTGACATGTGGAAATGAGTCCTTTTTAATCATGTTTTAAATAAATGCAAAATGATATGCATTAGTTTTACATGTCGCATAAATGATACAAACGCACAAAAATCAGTATTCACGTGTCTGATTCATTGCATAAGTTTCCCGACATAACATGGAGTCGGTTTTATCAAAACCTATTTTTAAGATATTCTCACAGTACTTTCAAAATGCTTGTAGGCATCTAATTTTTATTTAGCAAAGGTTTGACTAAAATTGACCGACACTATTACTTGCTTAAAAATTCAACACAAAGATATGATTAGATTGTAACTCTTTGTAGTTTTCCAACAATATCCAATATACCAAAGTCAAACGGCTGGTTCTCAAGATATTAAAACTTTTTATTATAATTGCCTAATCGTGATGTGTTAAGAATTTTGGACCTGATTAATTATTTCATCTCAAATATTGAGTCACAAGCTTTTTGAAGCCCTAAGAATCTCATCAATCGAATTTATACTGAAGAAACTATCTTAACTTTCCACCACAACTATCTATTTGGCCCAAATCTAAAAAACCCAATCGCATCACAAGCTTTCTATGGACACGAAAATTGGGTCAATCGGACATTAGATGAAAACTCTATGTGTAATTATAGGGGCCACTAATGCCTCTGCTAGAGACAAGTCAGCATTTTGTAGTGTCCGCTCGTTGCTAACCAAGGCCTAGGGTGTGCCTACCGCTACATAGTTCACAAATGGCCTTAGTCAAGCTTTATAGCTATCTATGAGGGTTCTTCTTAACCTAGAACATTTACATGGAGCTAATTAATAAATCTTGCCCAAATTAGATTAGATTGTCTCTACAAAATTGCATGACACTCCCTCTACTTAGTTAAAAATATCAAACCCCACTAACTTTTCTCAAATATCTCTTGTGGATTCCAAGGCCTAAATTAATTGGCTTCAAAGCAACAATTGGAATTTGAATCAAATCAATTTAGAGTGTCTTCATTTCCATGTACTTGGAGTACTATCTACCTTATTGATAACATAAACTTCCTTTACCACATGATATATCCAAACTTGGTAATTTCGTCTAATCTCAATTGTTCACATTCTATACTTAGGTCCTTCCAAGTAAATTGATGTACTCATTTTATTAAAGTTGTTCTCCTTCTATTTGGTTCATCGAAGTACCTCAGTGATCCCATGTCCCTCACTTGTTCATCAAAATCCAATGGTTCTCCCAAGTCTAACACTTACTACTAAGTATTTTGTTCTCTATATACAGATTAACAAATTTCTTTAATAGCACAAATAGCATGGCATTAACATCATCTGCATATAAACTTCTAGATGTAGAGGATAACTTGTCCACACTATATATATATAAGTTCACATATAATGTTTTGTCATTTTCAAATGACAAGATACTTTGCCAATATAATTTACCTTATTGAAGGCTATTGGGTTGCTGGACAAGGTCATGGGGATATTTATATATAGCCCTTGGCCCACTGCTTAGTAGACATGGGCCTCTAGGTAGTAAACAACTAGCGCGATACAAGCGCAACATGCGCTTATTAGGCATGCCACCACTTGGCACAAAATTTCCCCTTTTCTTTTGTTGAAAGATCACTTGTTTTATTTGTATATTTATCCAAATTTTGACCCCTCATTTCTCTTGAGTTCAATTCACCCAATATTCATATTTATAGAAAGCTCATGACCTGAAATTTTGGAAAGTTCTGTCTGAATTTTGGAAAAGCATCAGGATTGTGTATTTCTGCAAAATTTAAAAATCTTTTCAAATGAAAAATGCAGAATTTTGAATCCCCAGTTCATTAGGTAATTTGATTCCAATGCCAACAAATAAGACCTTAGTAGAATTCATCTATCATGCATTTATTTCTCTACACTTTTCCTTACCATTGTTGGCCTAACCCTTTCATCGAAGCTAGCCTGCTATTAAAATAATTAAAAGATTACACCGGGCCTCACCCTAGCGTTAGTGGATCGAGTTTTTCTAAGTAAGACAAATCCTCCAACCTTGCTCATTTGTTCTTCGAGCCTTATAGGACCGATATGGTTAGCAAACCGGGTTGGGTTCCTACGACGTCAACTCATGACCGTATTATTGAATAGGTTAACTCGAATATGACCCTAAACATAGTTGTTTTAAAAAATTGTACTTGAATAATCATTATTAAATGGGCAGACTAAGCATCTCTCCTATAAAACGACACAGTAATTAAGTCAAATTTTGTCAATTCCTAAAAGACAACAAGTAACAAGAACAGTTTTTCTTTTTTAAAGACATAATTTAACTTCTATGGATTTATTCATGAAATGATGTTCTTACTAAGTTAGCATTATTATTTAAATGCAAAAAAATAATATAGAAAAAAGAAATAACATACAAGCTTAAGTTTTTTTTTTTTTTGCTTAATTTATGGAAGAATTCGATGTTCATATTAGATTTCATAGAAATAGTTTGAGTATCATACTTTACCAAAGTATAACAATGGCTGGTGTCGAAATTTGTTCATACTATTAGTCGTTAGTCGAGGAAGAGCTCTATTAATAAAGTAGTCACTTTTACGTGAAATACACATATGTACATGCTTTTTAAGAAATTTATGTCTCTCACACATCTGTTGAACTTACGGAGAGATACTTTTTAGGTCCCTATTATATTCAGGTAAAATTACTTTAATAAATTTATTTAGTATCTTTGCTTTAGTCAATTGATGACGTAATATGTCAAAATTATTAATGCCCAAATTATTATTATTATTATTTCATATTCATAGAGATAAATATAATTCTCTTGGGATTTCCCATTGAATGGCACGGATTAGTAGGAAATTTCAGTTAGTAGACACAATTTTTCTATAAAGTCTTGTAAATCAAGTGACTTCATAATATTTCATCTTCTTGTTTATAAAAATTGATGCATAATCGTGATAACATCTTCTTGTGATTCTATTGTAATAACGCTGACCTATTATATATGGTTTTAAGGAGCATGACGATATATCCATGTTCATATTCTGAACCGTACAATTTTTGTCCCGCATATTACTGACAGGTGATTAGTATAGATGAGGCAAAATAAATTAATAGTATTTGAAATTTTGTTTGTTTTATAATCAAGTATCTAAACTTATTTTTTATTCAAACAAGTACCTCAACTTTTCAAATTTGGCTCAAACTGAAACCTCCATTATATAAATTATCTTGTTATGTAATTATGATAACATGGTTCGCTTACTTCGGTAAAGTTGAGCTGAATTGATGATGTGACTCGCTTGCTAAACAAAAATTATACCTTCTTGATTTGAATGTTCAATCATGAGGAGAAAGAGAGAGAGAGAAGAGACAAAGTGTTTGGGGGAGGTGGTTGGAGGATATCAGGCATCCATTATGTCTCTATTGATATGGTGTCATTTTAGGAAGCCACATCGGATGCCAACATGGATAGTTAATTGTTATTTACATAAAAATGAATCAACAAAAAATATTTTCATTGTACACAAAATGTTTACATATAAATTATTATTGATAATGAGAACATTTTTCATTATAATTATTTGAAGCAATACAAGTGGCCATTCTTGGAAAAATGTTTTGCAAGCTGTTCATTTTCTGTGAAATAAATGGAACCTCAAATTTATTAGTGTGCATTCAAATGGGATTATATATTTGGTCATTGCACTCACTAACTAAAAAAACTCATTCTAGCATAAAACCTTTCACAGACACCTCATGACAAAGCTGGAAGCACATCTCTTGGTCATCTTTTGGTCGTTCACATTCTTCATCACTATCTTGAAGAGTCGTTCAACTAACTAGTAAAGTTGGAAACTTTTACCCTCCACTTTGGGAAAATTCTCGCTCTTCTTTTCTTTCAGTGCTAAAGAGAAAAAGAAGATACATTGTCTCATGGTGAAGAAAGCCTCGTTCAGTGTGTAGCTGAATCGACAGTGCACTTAAAACATTTCAACTTGACTTGGATTTGTAGATAGTATGCATTTTTAGGATTTTCTTCTTATAATTATAGCATATACCTTGTTAGTATGAAAAAAAACTACGCAAGTAAACTTATAGTTACACTACTAACTCAAGAAAGAGGTATTATAATCCTAACATCAATTGTGGATAGGCCGATTATGTAAAAAATTTTATAAACTCGTCGTCACTTTTTCCTCGTTCTTATTTCTTTGTAATAATTAAGATTCAAGATGATTTGATTTATACAATGATTTCTAAATATGGTTTTGGGAGGCAGAGAGAACTGTGATTGTAGAGGACTTAGTCCCAGGGCTCACACACAATTTTTTTCCTAGAGAATTTATATAATGGCTCCCATATATGGTTTTAGGAGGGGGGAGAAACCGATGATTGTAAAGGAGCTTGTCCTGAGGTGCTCATGCAATTCTTTCAGCAAGAGAGGATAAGTGTAATGCACAGTGAGACCAATTATCCAGAAGTGGTGATTATAGAGGACCTTGTCTTAAGGTTCACATATAATTCTTTTAGCTAGAGAGGGTAAGTGTTGTACACAAGTAATACCATTGTTCGGATGAATGAAGTAGAGAACACATAGAGGAGATTTGGGCAATGTTAAGGGTCTTGAATGCAAAGTGGTAGGTAAGAGTTTGAAACATTTGTATCAGAAATTAAAGCTAGTCCTTCTATTGTGAAATTAATTGTCAAATAATTGGTTTAGGTTATTTGCAGTGAGGATGAGAAATTTCATATTAAACAAGATGACATAGTAATATCGGTTGGATGTCGTATCACCACGTGAATAAACAAATTAGAGGTAAGTAGGCCATGTCATAAGGGCATAAAGTGACATTAAGCACAAAAGAAAATATTAGGAGCTGACTAGGTCAGACCATTCTTAATGTGCCTCACTTTGAATGTACTAAGTCAAAACTCTCTAAATCACCTTAAATAATGTTTCCTCCATCACAATTTCATAGTTGAGGTGCTGCCTTTGGTTAATCTTTAGACTACCACTTTATTAATTTATTTTTGTTGCCACTTTGCTTGTCTAGAAAATTACGTTTGGCATTACAACCCGCTACTTTTTTCCTTAGATTTTGTTATCTTCGTTCATATGTTGTGACAATTGCACACATAACAAATAATAGATGTAAAAAAAAATACATAAAGTTTTATCCTAAGTTATTGTTCAGAAGGATCAGGACAATCTACCTTAGGAAAATTAGGGAAAAAAAAATAATTCTGACAGAAAATCTTTCACAGATGCCTAATAAAAAAGCCAGAAGTATTGTCTCATACTCGTCTCCCGGTCATCTCCTGACTGTTCACGTCCTTCATGACTAATCTGAAAGTGACATTTCTCTTACTAGAAAAGCCAGAAACTTTTCCTCCACTTTGGAAAAATTTCATGGGTTTGACTTAAAGTCGTCGCTTTTCTTCTTTCGGTGTTAAAGGGAAAAGAAGATGCCTTGTATCATGAAGAAGAAAAGTCTTATTCAGTGTGCAATGGGACCGATAGTACATACATGTTTTTTCTCCCAAGCTACATTGGTGCTCTTTGTCACCGACACACTCTTTCTAAAAGAAAAATTAAGACACTCAAAAGGTTCCAACTTGACTTGGATTTTATTGACAAGAAATTTAAGGTGGAGAATTTATAATAAGAATTTATAGTTTTCCATGGATTAAGTTCAATTTTTGTGGTACTCCTAGAACAAATCCCTCTTATAGATAAGATCATGGGAACCAATTACCAATTTTAGCCCACAAGATCATCATTCATTATAATAAAGGGATTAGGAATATGGATAAATAAGTGATCCGATTGCTCAATTATGATCATCCCCCTCATTTCAAGGATTTATTTAATGAATCTAGTTTTCCAAGAATGATTGGATCAAACACCTTAAATAAGATGTGTCATGTGTGAAATCCATCATTTCAACACATGAAATTTAGTGATTTGGGATTAGATAAATGGCATTGTTTCCTTTGAATTGTCAAAAGGACCGTTTGTACGCATTAAAAACTAGTGACATGGTTATCTATGCATACTTGAACCATTAAAAATAGTCAACTCCATACAAATCTCTTCAACTTTTACGATTTTGATTTAGTTTACAATGTATATTTTCCATTTAATAATTTTTTAATTATTAGACGCAAATAACTTCCTCCAATTTTGACTTTTGGTCATGGAAAGCACCTCGGACTCGAAGTGAAGAAGATCGAAGACATAATAAAGGGAAATGCATGTGGAAACGGACAGAAATAAATCAGACTAACATGATAATAAAATTACCTTTGGAATTGGTCATTACACTTAAAAGAACTGTTGTAGTAATAATTAATGCTATGACAATTGCACAAATAATAATCAAATTTTAAAAGAACTAAATGCATGTTTATTCCATGTTGTTGCTCACGAGGATCAGGACAGTCCCCATAGTCGTCCCATAGTCGTTTACATTCTTCATGGCTATTTTGAAGCATGGTTCTTTAACTAATGAAGCTGGAAACTTTTTCCTCCTGCTGTGGAAAAATTTCATTGACTTAAAAGACATCATTCTTCCTTTTTTTCAGTGCTAAAGAGAAAATAAGATAAATTGTACTTAGTGTATAAGCTAAACTGAATTTTAACCATTGAAAATAGTAGACTCCAGCTTTCAGTGCTAAAATCACTTCTCAATTGCTCAAGTTTAGCAATTATTGCGCCATTGATCCGACACATTTTGTTAGTGGCATATATCACCAAAATATAAATCAAGTGACACTATTAATGAGAGGTTATAAATTACAATCAAGCTCCTTAACTATATTAAAGTGATAGAACAATTGCAACACGCGCACACAAAGAGACTATTAAGTGTTCCCAAAACATGACATAGTGAGTCTTCATATTATTTTTGTTTAGAGGAAATTCAAAAGTTCATACACTGAATATTGAATAATTAATTTGGTGTTTGATGACATCTAATATTTTCTCACACAAAAAACAAACAAAAAAAAATTGTGCATGAGCTGTTACTAGCTTATTTATTTGATGAACTGGTTGAAATTGCATAAAATCATGAAATTAAAATTATTTTCTAAATGAGATCTAACTGCTAAAAAATATATTTGGTCATATATTATCAAAAAAAGAAAAAATAATCATTTTTTCTGAAAAATGATTTTTTATAATAAAGTTTTCCTCAAAATAAATATACTCGTACGGTAGAACTCTTCAACAAATTGCCAATACCAAGTGACGTTACTTTACTTTTTTACTTCAAAATTAGTGCTCCCCAGTTCTTTGTCCTGTTCAACTCCAGTAGACGCTTAGTGATAGGAACTAGTAGTCATAAAAGCACACTAAAATCTCAATGGATCAGCAGATTTGACTCAGTTATCAATGCTTACTTATGTATTGTATGAGCAGTGGAAACTATTTCTTTTAATGGGGATTAGTCAACTCTTCATTTTACAGTTTTCACTATCTTCGTCTCCTTAACAATGCCCTTATTTTTTTTTTTCTTAGTTGTGGATGAGTTTGTCTTTTGCAGGGTTCAATTGGGAAAAATTTCAAGTAAGACCTAAAATGAAGCTGTTTTCTCAAATAAGGGCTCAGATTAAATATTGTCTCACATAAAGACTTAAAATAGCAGCTTCCAAATAAAAGTCTCAACTCACTGCCAGCCAATCTTTGCTGTGGCCGGTGTGTCTTTTTGGCCACCAAACCAGGGACATTTTTGTCCAAAAAGATCTGAATAGAAAATTTTTTCTCTTTCTCTTTTCTTTTTATTCTAACATATGGTGTTGAAGCAACAACACGAGTAGAAACTCACGCTTGCTAGCTCAGAGACTTTGTCGAGACAAGTGGAGAATACGATTGAAGACAAAGGCCAAAGAATGATTCCGGTCCTCGCGCTCCTCTCTTAGGGTGAGTACTACAGGCTCGAGAGGAAATAAGAGCGCTCAGATCTGCCTTCTCTTTTCAGATTCGGAATTGAAAGTTGATCCTCTCCTAAAAGCCTCACTGTCTCTTCATTAGAGTTCTTTGTCGATTTGTGCAATAATTGAGTTCTGTGGACTAGCGGTGAAATATACTATTCACTGCTTTTTTCAGTGACAAAGTAGCTCACGTCAATCAGAAGTCCGTCGGTGGGCCGGTCTTCGATGAAAAAAAGTCCATGTGTCCACACCTTTGGATGCCTTGATCCATCCTTGAGCATCACCATTTGCCACAGTACCAAAGTAAGTCACACGTCTTTCTACTCCGTACTGGAATAAATCGACAAGAAGGTGAATGAAGTGCCTAGTAAGACACTGTACCAAATCTTAAGCTAGTATTTGTTTCTAATTGTTAAAACTCCATGGGTACATTAAATAAAAATTTGTCTAATGTTGCATGGTCAAACTAATCAATGGTTTAATAACAAATTCAGCATCAACCAAAGAAATTTGTGCCAACATGACAATCCGAATAATGCCGTGTTATGTGGTCTTAAGTGAAACTAAGTCGTCCTAAGTGAAACTAAGTCCTTGTGTTCATACCTATTTGGAAGCTGGGTCCATACTTAAGCATCATGATTCTCCAAAGCTCTAATATTATTAATAATGCCGTGGCATACAGCCTAGAGTGAAAATTACTCTAGGTGTTCATACCTAATAGATATGTTTATCCACCCACAAGCACCATGATTTACCAAAGTTCTAATATTATTAATAGATCTAATATCATTTTATGCTGATATACTTAATTGTGCTTATAATTAATCTCTTTTGGGTAGTCATGTGTCAATTACTTATGTAGTGAAAAGAAAAGAAAAACTACTCAGTGCTTAGGAATGCGCTTTCGAGGAAACCCGCAAAATTTTTCCTTTTTATTATTTAATAGTGAGCTTCTGACAAAAGTTAGCCTAATGAGATGAAATACTTCAATTACAAAAAGCTTTAAGGGATCAAAGCCATATCCTCAAAGCTGGCATGTAGTCTTCATCGAAAATAAGTTCATGTGTTCATACTTAGCACATATATTGGTCCACACTCAAGCACTGTGTTTTTCCAAAGTTTTACTATTATTAATAGATCAAATATTATTTATTGCTAGTACCCTTAAATGCGCGTAATTATTTTTTCTTGAGTGGTCATGTGGTAAATTATTATATAGTCAGGAAAGAACTACTATGCGGAGGTGGGGGATGACATTTCAAGGAAGCCAACGTCTGACCAAGAGAGAAAAAAAATTGAAGCTAGCAAAGGCGTTTTTGTCAGCCACCCATGACCAAGCTTACAAGAATCCACCATCCTAAAGTTATTTGTCGGTTTGCGCAATAATTGAGTCCATTGGGACCCGTACTGATCAACACCATTCACTACTTTTGTCAGCCACAGAGAAGCTTTTGTCACTCTAACAGCCCAAATAATGCGTTGGTATGCGGACTTAAGTGAAAAAAAGTCCATGTGTTCTCACCTTCACATGTCTTGGAAAACCCCCCCTTATGCACCATCATTTTTCGAAGGTATCAAGAAAGTCATGTGTCTCTGTCCTCTAGTATAAGAATAAATCAAAAGGATTTACGACGTCTTCTTCGGTATCAAAAGCATGGACTTGAGTAACAATTTTTTCAGTCACTATTACAAAGTATTAGAACAAAATAGAATTTGCACTTTTATTGATAGCGAGGAACTAAGAAAGGGTGACCAAATGGAGCCGGTGCTTATGAAGGCCATCAAGCAATTGTGCATTGTAATCATCGTTTTCTCGAAGGATTGTGCTTTGTTTTGATTATGAATAACATTTCATTATAAAGCTCAAGCGTGTGCCATGCGCACTCATTTATATATATATATCAACAAAACTAATCAATTTTTGATTGCTACCATGAGTCTTAAGAGAGCTTTGAATAAAATTCCTAAACTTTATTTAGCCAGGGAACCATTTGAGTTTGTGAAAAAGAAAGTAAAAAAATAGTTATGTGAGGATGTAGTACGAAATGTCTTTTGATACATCATCAACTAATTAAAACACTATTATAATACAGTTTAAATACTGTACCTTTAATTTCTTGTGAACATTCACATATCCTAAATTTTAAGTAGGCTAATATTGCGTTTGTCTTGACCGTTAATGAATTTCTAGTTCCACCATTTCTCACAAGTTCATTGTCCCAATGGCATGTGGTCAACACATAGTGAATTTCAGGTCTGACTAACATAGTGAGAAACAGATCTTGAAATCTAGAGATGAACATGAAAATTCTGAACTCTAGCTATATTTCACATGAACACCTTAGTATTCACACATGTATGGCTTTGGAAATCTGCAAATAAATCACAAGGGTGGCAAACATGGAATTTGATTCTGATCAAATGAAAACATGAACACAAAAGGGAAGGAATCAGCAAGCTTTATCATAATGAGCGGATGGTCGAGCGTGTGGATTGTGGTCCCCTTGGGTGCGTCGCTGGCTTCATGTTCCTCCTCAAGATCACCGAATCCAACGCCTTTTTGACCCTAAAGCTTTTTCTTCCACTCGTCGCTTTCGAATCTTGTCGGATTCTGATTTTCCATTACTTTCCAACTCACACTCAAATCTCTCTTTTTGCATCACCGGAAGCCATCCCGCGCTTGAAGCTCACGACGGTTTTACTTTTTCAAAGGATCCCCATCTCTAGCATTTACCTCTTTTTTCAACAAAGAACCACCGCATAATTTTCTCATCCTGTCCCCAAAGCTCACGGACAGATTTTCCTTAATCAATCGGCAAACGACCCGCTTCCTGTTTCCCTCCTCTTATCTCATCCATAGCCATCTCCCTTGACCAAATCAATCTTTTGAAACTCCAGATTGCCTGGTTTGCTCTGTGTTTTTTACCATCAACCGAGGGTTCCTCTATGAGTGTTTTTCCGTACAGTCCCCTCTCTTGGCCAGCCTTGACTCATCTGATCCTATTTGTAAGGTCTTTGATCCAAACTTCCACAATTCTTGGAGTCGTGATCCGCCTTGTCCGAGTCATATCTAACTCTACAGCAAGGAGTTAGGACCAATTCCACTATCTGGGAGTTGTGTCCAATAACTACCACGGTTTTGGAGTTGTTAATTCTAGTTCATCTCACATGTCCAGCCGTCCATTGAGCAGATTAAAATGAAGAAGTTCATTGCCGAACCCCTGTTTTATTCGACATAGACAACCCTTGTTTAATTTAATTGCATCGTGCCTAAACATAGGTGTGTCTATTGTCTTAATGCAGATAATGCAATGAAAGATGCGAGATTGGGACTAACCTAAGCAAATGTTTTTGATTAAGGATCCAATCAGGTCGCTATCAACGAACTCATTTCTTAATTTTCTCAAGAAATTAAATGACAAGTCTCCAAGCAAAAATTTGTGCGTCCACGCGGGGTGAAAGGTAAAAACTTTGAAATAAAAATTCTTTTGACATTTAGTGAGGAATGTTGTGATTATTTAATTATGAGAATGAATTGCTGTCATATGTATTATATTTCGTTTGAGAAGTCATGTGTGAGATTCCATTTTGAGGAAGCTGACAAAGTTCTTCTGATTAGTGAGCCTATGATCAGATCATAAGAATCCATGTGTTCACACCAATTAAATATCTTACTTCATCCTTAAGCACCATGTTTTTCCAAAATTTTACTTTTAGTAATAGATGTAATATTAGTTTTTGTCAGTACACTTGATTGCGTGTGTAATTATGTATTTTCTGAGTGCTCATGTGTTAAATTATCATATAGCAAGGAAAAAAAAATACTACTCAGAAATTCGGGATGAAAATTTCAAGGGAAGGCCACCAAAGTTGTTTTCATGAGTGAGCCTATGACCCAGATTACGATACGAGAATCCACCCCTTAGAGTCGTTCCCCATCCGTGCAATAATTTTGTCGGCCAGAGAAGCTTGAGTAAATAAGATAATCTGAATAATGGGGTGGTACGTTGTGCTCAGTGAAAAGAAGTCATGTGTTCACACTTTTAAATGTCTTGGTCCATCCGTAAGAACATCATTTGCCAAAGGACTTAAAAAAGTCATGCATCTTTGTCGTCTTGTATAATGTATAAGAATAAATCAACAATAAAGTCAAGTGATGAACAAACCATCTAAAAAACCTCTGTCCAATCTTAAACTAATAGTTGTTGCTCATCCTTGAACTCCATCATACAATGGCTTCTTCATCAAAACCCAAAAGGTTTTATGACGTCTTCTTGAGTTTCAGAGGCACGGATGTACGTAACAACTTCCTTGGTCATCTCTACAAAGCATTAGGCCAGAATGGAATATACACTTTCCAGGATAGAGAGGAATTGAGAAAGGGTGATCAAATATCGCCAGCACTCATAAAGGCCATTGAGCAATCATGCATCGCAATCATTGTTTTCTCGGAGGATTATGCTTCCTCAAAATGGTGCTTGGAAGAGGTGGCAAAGATAATGGAGTGCAAGGAGCAAAGGGACCTCACTGTTCTACCAGTGTTTTATAAAGTGGACCCAAGAGAAGTGAGAGGGGGGAGAGAGAGTTATGGGAGAGCTCTAGCTAAGTACGAGTCCAAATTCGGAAAGGATTCAGAGGAAGTGAAAAGATGGAAGAAAGCTCTTTCTGATGCCGGTAGCTTGTCCGGGTGGCATTTGAATGATGGGTAAGTTGAATGTAATTTATTTTTTTGCAAGAAACTAATCTTTACAAATGAGTATAAAGACTATAAAAAAAAAAATTTAATTAACACACACATGATTATAAGTATAAAATGTTTAAAAACTTGATCGACCCATGGGCAAAATGTCTAGAAGTGTTATTGCACTTACGTCATTTCTTTGGAAGGAATAAGAAAGTTTGCAATACTTGATACATGATAATTATGTGTACAGACCATCTAAGGTAATGACACCGTGCTTTAGGGTCTTTAATGGTTTTGAAATTTTGCTATCATTCAAAGTCCTAAAAAGCTTGATCAACCACTTAAATAGAGCTCATATTACAATCCAAAAATAAAATAAGTAAATCATCATGCATAAATTAAAAGAACATAAATCACTTGGATGATTAAAAGTTGGAGCTCCTAGAGTGCTAATTCAACTGAGTGGGAGTACATTTTGTTTTTCTATGATAATGTGAAAATTTGATGCACTACTTTGTCATTTGGCTGGTGATTGCTCGTGATTTGCTTATTCAAATCACTAAAATAATGGCTTAACTTCTTTTTCATTTTTGTCAGAGATGAATCAGAGCTTATACAAAGTATTGTGAAGAAAATCTCCAATCACCTAGAGCGAACACCTTTGCATGTTGCTAAGCATCCGATTGGGATAAATTCCCGAGTGGTTCAACTGAAATCAATGTTAAAGCTTGACTCTGATGATGATATTGTCATGGTGGGATTATGGGGACAGGGAGGTATAGGGAAGTCAACTTTAGCAAGAGCTCTTTACAATGCCATTTTTAGACAATTTGAGGGTTCATGTCTTCTAGCAAATGTTCGAGAAGCTTCAAAAGATCTCAAGGATTTAGTTTCATTGCAAGAAAAATTACTATTCGAGATTTTATCATTGCAACAAAGATTAGAAGTGTCCTGTATCGAAAAAGGTATTAATCTAATACAAGATAGACTTCGTCACAAAAAAGTTCTTCTCATCCTTGATGATGTGGATGACCTACGCCAATTAAATGCTTTGGCAGGAGAAGGCAAGTGGTTTGGTAATGGAAGTAGGATCATTGTTACTTCAAGAGATAAGCATTTGCTAACTTCTTATAGGATAGATCAAGATCACGTGTATAAAGTTAGAGCACTAAATGACAAAGAAGCTCGTGAGTTGCTGAGCAATCATGCTTTTTCGACACACCAAAATCTAGAAATCAGGAGAGATTTGGTGGATAGTGTTCTGACTCATGCTAGAGGCCTTCCTTTAGCACTTGAGGTGCTAGGTTGCTTCTTATATGGCAGAAGAGAACAAGAATGGGAGAGTACACTAAGAAAATTTTCTAGAATTCCTGAGAGTACAATCAATAATGTGCTCAAAATAAGTTATGATGGACTACAAGAAAATGAGAAAGACATTTTTCTCGACATTGCCTGCTTCTTTAAGGGGAGGCTTTGTAAGGATGTAAAGAAAATTCTCGATAGTTGCAATCTTGAGGCAGAAATAGGATTAAACATTCTCTTTGAGAGGTCTTTGATAAGCAATAACTATGGAGAAATTCAAATGCATGACTTGATTCAATCAATGGGTAAGAATATTGTGAGACAAGAATGTCCTAATGATCCCAAGAGACGCAGCAGACTGTGGCAATATGATGATGTTGTTGATGTTTTGTCAAGCGACATGGTAAGACTTGCAAATATGATCAAAATCTACTCCTTATCGTTGACTCCAATTGCTCAATATGAATAACCCATACAGTTTTGTATAAACAGGGAGATTGTGCTGTCAAAGCCTTAGCATTGGAGCCACCTGAGCTGGAAGAGCTAAGTATCCGTCCTAATGCTTTTAAAAAAATGAGAAGGTTGAAATTGCTCATCCTACACAATGTGCATAATTCTTTCCAAGGCCCTATATGGCTTCCAAATGAGCTAAGATGGATTCAACAGTCTGGACATGGTTCTTGGAATTCGCATTTTTCTTCTGGTCCAAAGAAATTAATAGGACTTGATATAAGTAATTGCAGTATCGCAGGAGTCATAAAACTATGTAAGGTGAGCATCTATCTACGCAGACCTTTTTATTATCTACCCCATTTGTATGGGCATATGCGTGTTATATGTACTAGTATTCATAAGGAAACGGTGTTCCTCTTTTTTAGAAACCACTTCTCTAATTGCTTTCAGCATGACGTTAACTACTTGCATTAGAAATGATGTGGAACAAAATTGGCATTTAAAAATTTAGTGAAACTACTTTATTAGAAATCTCCAATGGAAATATTTTGCTGATAAAAAACACAGTATGAAGAAATGTTATTATTATATGCAGAAAGAGAAAATTTGAAATTTTTTTTTAATCATGGTCATTGCAATCATGAGTAAATTCAAATTTTAATATATTGAAATATGTGAGAGATAAAATAGAATAACTGATTTCATGTTTTTTCCATGGGTATTATATTTATAAAATAAGCAATTGAAGATCATGGATGAGAGGAATAAAAAAGAGGTTGAAATCCCTCCCAAGTAGAAGGTTTTTATTACGTTATATAATTGTATTGAAGAAGGACAAATGTATTTATGTACGTATGCATGTATGTGTGTAGATGAAGCATGAATACTTTCTAAACCTAATATCTCTAACTATCGATAGAGTTATATTTCAATATCAAATCTACCTAGGGAAGAAATTCAAAATTCAAAATTCAAAATGCAAATATGCTAGTATAAGCTATTTCATCTAATTCTAACTATGTCACTAGTTTACATATTAACTTTTCTATAAAGAAAAAAGAATGGTATAATGATCAAATAAAAGGGAACAAAAACATGACAACTCAACGCATTGGCATATATACAAAAGTGAAAACACCTAAGGAATAACTGGCTGAATGGTCAAGCATTTGATTTAGATGTAGTTGGTCAGATATATTAATTACAATTTCTCACATTCAAAATAACCTTAGAGGCCATGTAGTCTCCAAGTTACGGAGGCTTATCCAATGTAAGTCGTAAAGGGCGGGATTTGTCCTGCACCATGCTGTAAAAATGGTGTCATTAATTGCTCAAATCAGTCCTGAAAGACCAGCATTTTTAAGTACACTTATATTAGACATCTTACTAGTAATGTGTGCAATCAATTACAACTAATTTGATATAAGTGATCCCGTAGGGGCATGCCACCTGGAATTGTCACCAATTATAAGGTAATATAAATTATAACAAATTTATTCAAAAAATTTTGAAAATCCTTAATTCAATATTTGTTCTCTCCAATCATAAGGTGATATAAATTATCCCCATCAACGATAGAGTAATAGGAATTGTCTTTGATCGTACCAGAGTAATTTAGAAATTTAAACTAACTAGCCCTTAATTTTTTCCATGTTTGTTAACATGCAATTCTTAAATAAGAATGTGATTATTTGAAATACATATAAACAGAATTATGTCATATTTATTGTATCGAAACATCATGTGGTATGATTTTATTATTTGCTAGAATTATTTTTTGTTTGATATATAGTATTTCTTTATTTGTAAAACCGCCATGTAATTTTCTAATAATCATGATATATATTTTATTGGTTGAGCATGGTGTATCATGTTATACCTAACTGTTCTGATGATTGCTTAAAATAATTTATTTGTGAAATCTTTTAATATTGTGTTTATATATATTATATCTTTTATTGGTCGAGCATGGAGTATCATGTTATATATAACTGTTTTGATGATTGTCTAGAATAATTTATTTATGAAATATTTTTAATGTTGTGTATTTATATATTATATAACTCTTTAAAATAATGTCTAAAAATAAAATGATAAGAATTATATCTTATAAACTAATGTGATCGTAAAAAATAAATTGCTGGGTGAACTCGCTCATGAGCAGCAAATAAATTGTGGCCCAAGGATGAAAATCCTTAGAATTGGCAATGGCGTCATGCAAATATCCTTTTTGCCCTTTCAGAGTGCTTATGGTAGTCGGTTTTGTTGTTTTTGCAGGACTTCCAACAACTGAGGTACATTAAATTGAGTAACTGTGAGTCGCTTGTTAGTACGCTCGACCTCTCATGCACTCCTAATCTCGAAGAATTGAAACTCTGGAATTGCAAAAACTTGATAGAAGCCCATGTGTCAATTGCAAATCATGACAAGTTACAGGTTTTGCATTTTAAAGGGTGCCCTGAACTTCATGTTTTTCCAAATGTGCTCAAGACACAAAATCTTCGAGATCTCAACCTTTCTGTTTGCTCAAAATTTGAAAGATTCCCCATTATCCCACATGAACTCGGAGGCCTGAAAAAACTTTCCATACTACATACTGCTATTAAAGAGCTTCCTCCATCAATAGAAAATCTTGTCTCTTTGGAGGTAATGTGTTTAGATATTTGTGAAAACCCAGTACATATTCCATCTAACATCTACAAGTTACAAAAACTTCAATGGTGGAGATCTTCTGGCCCAATCTTGTTTCCAAAGCTCCAGGATTTATCTGATCCATGCACGAAGATCGGACTTCCAAATTTAAACAAGTTAGACCTTACAGATTGTAATCTGTTCAAAGTAGAGTTTCTTGAGGATCTTTCTTGCTTTCCCTTATTGAAAAGCTTACGTCTGTCAAGGAACAATATTACTAGCCTTCCTGCATCTATCAGCAAGCGTGATCATTTGCTCGAGTTGGGTCTTTCTAGTTGCCATCAATTACAAGCGATTCCCCAACTTCCACCATTTTTAAAATTGTTGTACGCAGATGAGTGTGAATCTTTGCAAACAAATGGACATTTAACTTCAATTGATCAGTGGGTCCGTCGAGGGTTGACCATGGTTGATACTGCTTCAATTAACAAGGTTAGATTCTCTCTCTCATGCACACACGTATCGACGTGGAGACTATGCTGGATACAATGTGTTCTATTATCTTGCAATAGTTGACAAGGCAAGACCGAAGGCTTGAGAAAACCAGACAAATATAAAGTGACTCAACACCAATATGCATGTACTGAAGGTGGTTAACATACTTTTCATGGGAATGATTTTCAACACATGAGACTTCTATGTTAATGCAAGCCAAGATCAATGGATCTCTACTCATTTATGGAGCTCTTAATTCACTAGGATTTCTTACTAAACTCAAATTGAATTCTTCTACTTGGGTGCTTTCTAATAGTCTATTTTTATAACAGGATTCTTCTTGTTGTATTCGTCTCCCTAGAGGAGAGATGCCAAAGTGGCTCCAACCTGTTGAAGAGGGTTCTATATCTTTCATGGCTTCAAAGGAATTATATGACAAGTTCCTTGGATTGGTTTTTTGTGCTGTTCGTGATAATGACGACCTTTGTTGGACACTTGAATTTGCAGCACATTTTAATGGCAAATTTCAAGGTATCTATTCAGAATTAGGCTACAGATTGCCTTCGGGAGGTGGCATCACACTAAACTATTTCCCACCATCTGACCTTTGGAAAGTAGTCCATTTTGGTCAAATTGATGGGAGTTATGCGCAATTCAACCTTACATTATCCGGTGAGGGCGTGAAAGAGTGGGGATTCCGAATAATATGTAAGCAATTAGAGGATGATTTAAAGATTACGCTTCGAGATAATAAGCTAATTGATCTAGCTATCCTCTACGAGATTGGTCATGAGACAATGGATTCAGAAGTTGAAAGTTCACATTTGCACGAAGCCAATCCAATCGAAATAGGCCTACTCAAAAACTTGCAAGAGAATTCACATGTGCACGAAAACAGACCGGTCGAATTTGATTTAGATTGTCCACCGAGTGCTGACATATATGATGGAATAGAATTTCGGCGGGATCGTTATTTCAGTTTCCCTTTAATCTTTTCACCCAAGCCGAACAAAAAGTGCAGTCTTATCTTGCCGGAATGATGGAAACTTATCAGGGAAGCAATTCGTACGGTGAGTGAACTGGGCTGATCTTCATTGCAGTGCCTTCTCTCTTCTTGTTCCTTCTCGTTTTCTTTTCTCCCAAAAAAAAGAGAGAGAACTTTGAAATGAAATTCTGTAATTCCGCCTTCTCTTTTATCTCCTCTTTGTTTCTAGTTTTTCCTTTTTGGCTAAATCCTCTTTTCTCCGCCGCAGGCAAACTTCCAGCTCCACCATCTTCCGTCGGAAATTGGCGAGCTCCGACGAATGTAAGATCACCGCTTTGCCAACAGAGGCGACCAATAGAAGAAGTCCCTAGCGAACCCACCGGCGACGGCCGAAGCCATGGGAACTGGTGACGCAGCTTGGGGTGAACGAATCTCGCCTGAGGTTCCTGGCTCCGTGCAGATTGCTATAGATCAAGTAATGCCTGCCTCGTCCTGATTGTATCAAGTTGGTGGAATAGTTGAGATGGATTTTGAATTCGATTCGTTCGGTGCTGCAATTGCACGGGAACTTGAAGATTGTGTCGTTGAATTTGTTCGAGAGACGTTGAATGAGTGTTTTCATTATAAGTTTAGTCTATGGATGCTTGGTAGATGTAGGGTGTACGTGGGTTGAATTGTGAGAAACTTCAATCACTGAGATAAGGTCTGTTGCTGACTTTTATGAGGTGCTTGAAGGGGCATATCCATAGAGGAATAAGAAGTGAGATGGCGAGCCACCGGGAAAGGTTGATTGACTGTCAGAGTCCTCTTAACACTTGTTGACTTGGGCAACTAGGGAGAATTGAGACCAAATTTACTAGAAGCGTGAGAGTGATATGAACATTGGTGGTGCCCATGGATAACTGGTTAGGTGCTTATTTTCTTTGGTCCTGTGGCCTCTGGATATGAAAAAGAAACAATCACGAGAAACACGGAGTTTACATTAGTTAATCAGTAGGATAGAGACAAAAGCACAAGGAGCCGATTGTGAATTCTGATTTCTGAGGCCTTCACAACAGTTTAGGGTTCCCTTCTTATCCTTATCTGCCATAGCTTTTATGAAGTAAGATGACCTTGAAGCTAAAACTTCTGGAAGCTTCTTGAATGTTTGAAAGCCTAGTAATGAAACATAAGCTTCTGAGGTATCAATGATAGGACACACAGAAATGAGCAACATGTTTCTCAAATTAGTTGCTGTTTTTGCTCTAGTGTTGTTAGAGCTATATCAGTCTAACTGTAAGTGGGATTTGCATCTAGATTACAGGTTAAGTATGCAATGACAATCATTGCTTGGAAGTTTGTGACCAGAATATTATAGAGGACCACAAAATCTTGATCATATAGCTATGAGACGTGCATTCATTCCATAAGTAGCTGCATATTGATAATGAAATATATCTACTGCTGGCAACTTGATGCTGATTTCCTCTTGAATTGCCTATTTGCATGCATGCATGCATTCATTCATGAGATAATTTCTGACTCTTATCCTAATATTATTTTCTCTTGATAGGTAACAAGACCTATTGGCTTTTCTTATTTAAGGTGAAACTTGCTCTGGACAACCTTGAAGTTCCAGTTGGGTAAGAAACCAGTTTTTGGTAAACAGGTGCGTTTCAGATATGTTACGTTATTTGCTAATTAAGATGATTGATATTTCAGTCTTAATTGGTGAATGATTTCAGTTTGTGCTTTATTTGTATAATACTTTGATTAAACAGCCGTGTCATCCCTGAGGATGGGATTGCAATAGGAAGAAACTCGACTAATGAAACACGAAATGTATGTTTATCATTGCTTTCCCACCCCTTTCTTTAAATTTTGGCCCAGCAGCGCTTTGTTATTGCTCTGGATTGATACACTCAAATTATCCACTCGTAGTTTATTGTTGATCATTTTATGTTTCTCTCTTAAGTATTTCTTTAATAGATGATAAACCAATATATCAGACTTAATCTATTAATGAGTGGATTTTTTTTATGCATCATTAGGCTGTAAAGGGTGATGTACCCATTATTCTTTCATAAAATGTACTGCAAACAGTAACTATAATCTTGCCTTATTATGCCTAATGTTTCACGTTTTTCATTTGCCATTTCTCTCTGTCTGGAACAATATTATGGTCTTCATCTGCTTTTGTGAAGTTCCTAACACTTTTTTCTTAGGCCTTATGTTAGCTATACTATTGGTATACTTATTTGGTATAAAAATGTGTTGTGAGCATTGTATTCCTTTTAAGATGTAAGAAACTGCTCCTTAGGACATTTCTTCATACAATGACCATATTTACACATAGTTTAAGCCTAGTTTCTGGTAAAGATCATCTCTTATGTAATAGTCTATTGCTGTAATCATTGATAGTTATGTGGTGACAGTACACTGCTATAAATGACTTCATGGACAGTAATGAATAGTTGATGTGAAGAATATTTGGCCCTTTTAGTATCTTGTGGATCATAATAGAAAACAATGCTTCCTCGTTACAGGGTTATCTATGAAAATACCATTAGAAAAATTGGATGTGGCTAATCCAATTAGAAGCCTCTTTTTCCATGTGAGATTTGCAGCAACTTCAAGCAAGCAAAACTTGTTGAATTCATTTGGTATATGTCTTGATCAATCTCATATAGACTCTCAATCGGTTAGCTTGAAGGAGAAGACATTTCTCATAACATGAATTTTCAGAATTTATGTTGAAACAACACTAAGGGCAACTGTCTCTTGACAAAGCTCCTAAGTTTGATATGCTTGCGTTGTTTTTGTCCTTGTGCTTTCATAAGTAACAAGACACACAGAGACGGAAGCTTTTGATCTTGATGTTCTTCTTGAGCAGTGGGAAAGGACTGGATTATTGACTGCAGAGTTGCAGAGAAGCCTTTATGTGACATGTGAATCGTGCATAATGGAGATAAATGGAGGATTGTGGAACAGATTTTCCATCGTTTCTGTCCTTTCCCTTGCCTAAATGGAAGAAAGTGGAGTTTCCAAAAGCGTCAAAAAGTCAAGAAAGTTGAGAATTGTGATGTATGGCCTGTGTTTCGAGTATAATTTTTCATCTGTCTGATGCTGCCATGATTTAATATTTTGTGTTTGAAGCTTGTTCGGAAGTCTATCAATTTTTCCCTCAAGACTTTGTTGACATAAAAGTTAAAATATAGAGAAACAAGATCTGGTCCATTGTGATTGAGCAGTACATAAAGTAGCTAATATAGACTGTGGACATTGTTTTTCTATTTGAGGGTTAGATTTGAAAGAACAAGATCAATTACATGGGGAAGAAGCAAGAGATTTTTACTAAGGATGCGTTTAATAAAATGTTTAGGGAATAAACAAACCAAGAAAACTCTAACTTTTAGGGCTTGAAATTTGTAGTTTTGCTGCTCTTAGTAATCTGATTATGAGTCAAAAGTATTTTGGGAAACATGAACTAGCTTATTGCTTTTCTGAATATGTCCGACATGAAGCAAGAGGACTCATCTTGCAAATGAACAACTGCCTAGCTCAATTTCCTCCCTCTGGAGCTAAAGAACTAGCCCTTATTATTGCGTAGTCTCATGATGGAGAGAATGAGACTGTTGTTATAATAGTGAGCGAGTTTCATATGCAGTGTTCGGAATTTATAGCTGATTGAAAACTATCCTAGCCAATACTAGTAAACAAGTTATCCAAAAATTTTCTCTCGATCAGATCACTGGTGCTAAGATCTCTCTGAGTAGAAGTTGCCCATCCATATTAAGAGCCTCCAAGTATTACCTGTTTAGAGAGTGTTGTTTGTTCTTCAAGGGCATTAGGTTTTATGTTGAAGAGAAATTATAGAACGACCCAAAGGCATCATTAAAGCAAAAAATTTTAAGCCATAGTTACCCCAAACACACTTGTTTCAAATCTGATGCAAGAATTTTGCCAAGGTCAATGCCACTTAGTAGAGTCTAGTTACTGTCAATTGAATCAAAAGGTACACTTCACAGGTAATTTGCTTCAATGGAAAGCTATTTCCTGGAGTAGGCATTTGGCAAAATTGATATTCTTAGGATTGAAATGATAATTACGAAATGAATACTTCCTAAGTCAGACACATTCCTTATAGGCAAATTTGTTTTTGCTTAGGTACTACCTTCTTTTGCAAAGTGCTTTGTCAATTAGTCTACTAAATTAGCTCCAACATGATTTTTGGAAATGTTTTGCCAATGGAATCTATCTCTGGTTTCAAGCTAATGAGCTAAATAAAAATGCAAAATCATAGGAAATATTGGCTGGTTTCCCATCTATGTTCCCCCTTTCAAGTGTCTGCCTAATTTAAGAATGTTTCCAACTTTTTTTATGTTTGTCTTGCAGTGATGGGAATTCTGGATCAAGGGGTTTCGAATGTTGTGGAGGTATAATGGCATCGGAAGCAATTTCTCTTTTGCGAGATTTTTATGAAGGAAGAAACCCTAATGGTATGAACGGCGATGAACCATTTTAGCCAGTTGAATTGTCTGTTTGAAATAATGTTATGATAATGCTGTTAGCACCTATTTACATGAGATAACTTAAGGGAAATGATAGTTCTGTTTCAATAGACCCATAGTTACTTACATTTTTTAAGAGGCTTCAATGAGCATAATATAGCAATTCTACTTTTTGAACCAAAGTTCACCTTTTCAATCAATCAAGTTGAGCATTGTCTGCTGGCAACATCTTCCTGAAAGAACCTTCCATGGAATAACCTCTCTTTTAAACTCAAATACTACAGTCTTCCTCGCACTCATCCTCTTCTATATTGATTAAAATGAATTCACGAAGCCTCTTTTCTGTTCGTGCTTTCTAACCAATTCTCTCAAATAGCTGGAAAAGAAGCCTGGCCTTTCGGTGATTGCATAATATGCTGAACAACTCTCTCTCTTGATCATTTGCTGTAGTGAAGATATGTTGCTATATCCTTATATCCCAGATAAATAAAGCTGGCCCAGTGGAATGTCATGTAATGACAAAGGGTTAATGAAATTGCAAGCATCCATCAAGGCTAAGGTGTTTATTTTGAGATGGTAAGTACACTTATCCAGAATAATGCTAAGATTGCTATGAATATGTTTAGAATTTGCCCAGGAAACAAAAGGTAGAGTTTCAGATGCCCTGTCTCTCTTTTTGCCAATTTGCAGATGCCCTATTTATCACATGTGGCTTTCTTTTAGACTGGGTATTCTTAGCCAGATAACCATTTGAGAAATGGAATATCGTGTCCTTAGTTAAGGAAAAAGATGAAGTGTAGTATCTCAGTAGTTGAGAATTCTTTGATTAGACTCGTTTGAGAGAAATATCTTCTTCCTTGATCCCTATCATGGATTACTATACATAAATGGTTTTTAGTTGAGCAATTCTTCAATAAGAGCTCTTCAGTTGCTAATATTTAAAAAACTGATCAGGTCATAATCTTGACATGCATCTGAGATAATTGATACGCTTTGGAAACTCATTGCATACAGAAAACATGGCCTTGAAATAATGTCTTCATAATGATAAAATCAATTTGGTTCATATTTCTTCTCTTTTTGTAGAACCCTGTTCCATGAGTATCATTTCTCTTCACCTTTCTTCCCCTTCTTTTCCATTCATTTTCTATTAATGACATTGTGGAATCTAGGATTTGTTTAAGTATCTTATAGATATGCTTAATGCTAATATTTGATTTTCAACTCCAAAGCTTCACAGGTCACGGATAAATCATGCTTCTCATTGGATCTACCTGCATTGATTCATCCTGTTGAACATTCTCAGGCCTTTGCACAACTAGGTAAGACCTTTCAACTTATGATTCCTTTCTTCTATGAATGTCATGTACATCATGTATGGTAACATGATGCACCTCTGCTGCATGTCGAATGATTATCAGTTACTTGTGCATATAACTTGTGACTACATGGTGTGACCTTTTATATTATAGGCGGTGCTAGATTAGGGCACTATGGCAATGTTTCTTGCTTTGACGGTTTAATATGATGCTCATTTTAAGATCAAGTATACTTGTAGCTATAGATTTCCTCGTATGCTTGTAGTCAATTTCAATGAATAAGAAGCTAAACCATTGCTCCTCATTCCTGATTCTTGGTTTATTCTGATCATATTGTTCATTGTTCTTATTTGTGTTAGTTGATCTTTTCATTTGACTATAAGCTAAGTCAAACTTTCGCTTCAAGGTACCTCCCATTCTTGAAATGAACTATTTGCATGATAACTTTTGAACTATTGTTTTGTGACAAAGCACAAATATGAATGTGACATTATTGGTGCCAGCTCTAACATACTAAGATTCTCTCTAGTTTATGATATGGGAGAAACAATTAGTGTTAATTATTTTGTCTCAAGATATTAAAATGTTTTAGAAACAGCCCTTGAAGTATAGATATCTGTGTCAATGTTATTACCATCTTACAAAGTGTCTTCAAATGATTTGATGCACTCTGACTGACGATGCATGTGCCATTTACTGCTTTTCTAATCACAGAATTTCATCAAGGGATCTGAGGAAGTGTGATGCATGTCCAGATCAGTTTTTGCCCAAATGTCCAGGTGTTTTTGGAGGGTTGCAGATGTGATCACGAGCAATTTCATGCTTTAACTTGATTATTAGATTTCGTAGATAATTTTACAGCATAACCTGTGCAAGCATCAGTTTTCTGAGGTTAATTTTTGTCATCTACATATTCTGCAATGTAGTTTGTTCAAATTTTTTCAAACCTTGAGGTAATTATAGGCACGCTATTGATAATTCTGAGCTTTATAGTTCTAAATTATGTCCTGTATGATCCCTAACAATGATAGAAGAAGCAAAGGATAGTCATGTGTTTTTGCATGGATTTCCTTGGCAAAGAATTGCATTGATTGGATTTAAGCTTCCTACTTACACCGATTATGTTCTATATACTTGAATTTATAATATTTATGAGTCAATTAATGTCTTGATCGTTGTTGACTTTAACTATCATATTATTGTGAGAAGATCTCAGTGATTTTATAGGTCACGTGGTGACCATGATAGTTTGCTGCTTCTTTTCTTGACAATAAGAAGTCGAGATTACCCAATAATGACTATATTATAATAAATTGTAGTAAAACATTAGAAAAACCTAAACATTTGCTGGAAAGACCCATGGTCTAAAATGAGCAGGAAGATGGTAATTTTGGATCATACTCCATTATATATTCTAATAAATTTGGGCTAATGTTAGAAAAGTAGATAATCAAACACGCCGGAGAGCGATCGATGGCCATTTATCCATCAAAAGGAAATGTATTGAAGGTAACCACGTTCACTTTGGGAATGAAACCCCACATTTCGGCACGGAAGCCTGCCACGTTTGTTTGTGTTGCTGTCGGCGACTGGAGCAAACATGGCAGTGAACGATGCCATTGCAAAGGGAGTTTTTGACCTTTCTCCGGCCGTTGTTGCCATGGATTCTAGTTAATTAATGTCGGTTAATTATCAAAACGATTGACAATTTTGAAACAATTAGACAAGAATTTAGTAATTAATTTATACGTTGCTTGGTAGTTTTGCGTAAAAGTTGATTAATTAAGTCTTTTGCAAATAAATATTGATAAAATATTAGAGCAGTTGGTAATTTTGTATAAGAATTTTTAACTTTCACACTCTGGTAACTTAAAAGATTTGCTAGAACAGTTATTAATTTCCAAAACAATTAATCAACGTTGGAATTAAATGGACTCCAATAACAGCTAGTAATTTTTCCAAAAGGGTTAGTAACTTAACCAAAGGTAGGCGGCGTAATTAAATGTTTGTAGATTTTTTAAACAAACATGATTTTTGATATAATTAAACAAATATCGATAATGGTTGAAATAATAGTTGGTAATTTTCTATAAGACTTGGTAAATTAAACATGTTGGTAAACTTCAATAAATAAATATATTGGTAAAGTATTGGAATGATTGCTAATTATTCCAAACAATTAAATAAGCATTAATAAAAGCATTCAAATAAGAGCCGATAATTCTCCATGAGAGTTAGTAAATTTAACTTGTGGGAAAGTTTCGCAAGTTAAGATTGGGGAATTATTGAAATCGTCGATAATTTTGAAACAATCAAATAAATATTACCAAACCAATCAAGTAAAAGTTAGTAAAGTCCAAACTAATTGCTAACTTCATCTATGCATAGATGGTAACTTACCCAAAACCGTGTTTTACCTCAACGACAGCCATCCCGGAGCATCACCACAGTAGTTTCTTCCGGGTAAAATACGCGTCTAAGATCTTCCTTTTGAATTTGAAGATGCATGAGGCAGTCCTTCCATAGAGATTGAATTCACCCCCTGAGCAAAGTCAAGTTTTCAATAGTCTCAGCATGCAGGGGAAAAGTACCGTCCTCATGTAAGTGTTCAATTAGTTACTTATTAAACTTTCGAAATCTAGCTCAATTTTGTTAAAAAAAAAAAAACTCATTTTCACTGGTTTGAATTTCCCGACTAAACAAATATGTTAGATGGATAACCACGTTGTTCTCTCTCAACAACTTATCACATAAATATATTTTTAACAACTTATTACATATATGTCCAATAGTATTTAATTCTACCAATCAAATCACTTCCTTTTTTGTTTTTGGTAAATAACTTTTATTTAACTGGTAAAATATTTTGAATCGTATCTGAAATAGATCTAATTTAGATCAATTGCTTTTTGAGATCTTTATTTTGTCAAATAATGATGATGTTACTGAATATTGTCAACGTTTCACTAACCTCATTTGAGTTGTTTATAACAAGATTTTTTTCTTTTTCTTTTTTATAATTGTGGAGTGAAATCAAATATAGAGCCGTCATTTTAAGTTTCTCGACATTTTATGTCTAAGTTTCTCATCTTAGATTCGTCCCTGATGGCCAAAGATGGCAATGGCTGAGTAGGGTTTGGTAGTGGTTTTGGACTCTAGCGTTTAAGTCCCATAGCAAGTGACAGAGCTATCGGACACACAGTGGAGCTATTAGATTCCTAGAGAAGGTTTTTGCGGATCAATCATTTAATTCATCTTTTGCGTATAATCCTGAAGTAGGTTTTTGTATAGCCTTGTTTAGTGTGAAAATATCATGCTTTTTTTTTTTTTTTGGTTACAGCATATCATGCTTTTGGATGCCTAGAGAATAAAAGAAGAAAAGATAACATTCATCTCTATGGTTCCTTTGGTTGCCATGGTGTCAAAAATGATCCAACAGGACTTTGAAAATTAGGGAAAATTTTGTGTTCCATGAAGCTGTATTAAGTCACTCTTGTGTTGAAAGTGTCCCATTTTCAACTCTTAGGGCCGCGTGTTATTGAATTCAGAGATATATAAGTTCTAAATATTCATGCAGCAAAGTCCTTGAATATCATAAGGATAGTTATGTTCTGTATATTATCTGGGTTGTCTGTCTATAAAACTTTTGAAGTTTGGACTTTGAGGCTTTATTTATCGATAACCTTTAGGGATTGGAAATTCTGTAGTTAGCTATTATGGATTACATATTAAGATTCGAAAGAGTGCTGCCAAGGACACATTGAAGCATCTATTAGGCATAGATAGACCATAATTAGTGTTTTGATTGAAATTTTCGTGAAAGAGAAAAGGATTGTTGTGTTGTTTGGTGATTTGCAGATGAAGAAATGATAAATCAAACTCGATCCTGTTCCTGCATTAGGGATGATAGTACAAACAAGGTGCATAGTGGTGGTAAGGGATCGAGTACACCATGCTTTATAACAGATAAAATGGGCCGATAAGGTCAACCGGGGAGTCGTCATCCAAGATACTGATGATTCCAAGCCTTCTGACTTCGTCATCCAAGATACTGATGATTCCAAGCCTTCCGACTTCTCGATAGTCAGAGCAACTCGAGAAGCAAACACCACCTACAGTGGTTGCTGGGGATCTTGAGAAAACCAACAGACAAAGGTTCGCGCCTCCTTTAAGGAGGTACTAGAGATGCAAGAAGATCCTTCTCTTTCTTTTCCATCTAGTTTTTCATATCAGATTCATTTTTAGTTGAATCAAAACCTGCAATCTTTTGAGACCATTCTGCCTCAGCCTTTGAAGGTTAAGCTGAAAACTTTGGGGTAGATATTTGAAATCATATGACATAGGGGACTTCTCGGCCTGCTTCTGCTTTAGAATCATAAGGAAATTGTTACTTTTGAATTTGTTTGTCAGAGAGAGGAGTTATTCACGTATCCATCTTTAACTTTTGCAATTTCTGCTATAGGTGAAAGGAAAATAGTAGACTTTTTTTAGCTGAAAACAAGAGTCGATTATGTGCAAGTGTTTTGCTTGCGTTTGTCGTGTGGAACATAGGCAAACCAAACAACCATTTGTGTAAGCTGTAATTTTTTCTTATTATATGGAATGCTCTTGGTATAAGAGAAATTAGAAGAAATGACAGTGTAAAATGGTGATGGTGTTGTATCAAGCTAAAGTAAAATGTGATGAATGGATATTCACCAGTGTAACTACAATTTTCTTTTCTTCCTTTATCATTTTAAACTCCTTCATTATGATTGTTCTCTGTGATTATGTTTGTTTCCGTGTTTCTGATTAACGTTTCTTTTGCGTTTCGTGAACCACCATGGGGGGACTCTCTCTGTTTTGTCTTCCTACAAGGCAGGATCAGAATGTCGTCTACTACTCTGTTGACACAACCACAGTAATGCATGCTTCAGTCTTTCCTGACGACTTGCTGAGCGGGTGTGACTCTACTTCTTGCATTGCATCAAAGGCGTAATTTTTGGATTTATAGTCGATTTCACCTATATTTAGTTATTTGGAGCTGGACAAATGATGCCAAAATCATAGTATCTACTAGTGATGGAGCAGTCATCTTGTGCCTTCTGATCATAGAAACATGGCGATCAGAGCTAACAAGAGCACGATTGTTGTTACTCCAGACACGATGACCCTGTCATTAATGGTCAATAGGCACATTATAGTTCGAAAGATTCCGAGAGGACAAAAAATGCAACTACAATTTGAAGTAATTACCAGTCAAACATGAATAACTCTTTATCCCATCTACTTAAGTTCAACAAGCCATGGTAAACCTGATATCAAGCGCACACAACATTTGTTTTGATGATTTAAGGCCGTCGCATTTAATGGGAATCCTACTCTTCGGTCTCTTCTGCTAAAAACGACCGCATAAACTCATCCAGTAGTTTCATCCACTCTGCCGTACCATTCACGTTCTTGAATTCCTCTCTCCCTATAGACTGCGTGCACTACTACATCTATATGGAACCTTTGAGTGAAAGTCGACTCCCCTAATGGAGTCGACGTCTCGTGACTATGAGCGAGGAGTCCAGCGTACGAAGTCCAGCTTGGCTTGCCTGGACCGGTTACAGCGAGCACCCCAGCAAGTCTACACCCCGTGCCCCAGAATGGCTTGTTCGCCTTCCCGCTCAGAATCAGCTTTTGGATCCCCAGATTAGCCTCCTCCTCTTCATCCCCATTTCGTCCCTCCCCCCTCCTCTGTCGCTGCCAGCTGTAGCACTGCCGTCGCCGGCTAGTCGCAAAGCCAGACTGCCAGCACCCACTGGTCCTCGCTCAGACAGTATAGAATCTGTGGAGAACACGTCTATGTTGGCATCAAATCTGAGAATAGAGGATGGCCGCGGTGCTCATTGGACAGGCAATGGTAGCAATGAGAAGCGTCAGCAAAGATCGATGGTGATGGCGTGCCAGCATTGAGCAAAGGGGAGACGCCGGCGATGCACAAATGATGACCACGAGTGGTGGCCCTCACCTGAAGCTTTGTGGAAAAGCCCATATAAAATTGAGCTTTGATGTTTTTATTTAGTAGAAAAGGTAATAATCCCTTCTCTACTGCTCATTCTAAAACATTGGAGTTTATCTATCAAATGCTGAGGGAGGAACTGAGCGGCTTCGTTCATGTCAATCAATCCAAATGCTGAGCGTGGCTAAATCAGGACAAATGCCCTTACAAGCCCAGAATCAGCTAAGTCTTTCGGATGACGAAAAAGAAGGAAGATAAAATCACCAAGAACCAAGAATCAAGTTATATGTGCATCCTTTGATTCTCCACACAGCTTTTGCTTCTTAATCGTCATAAAACATGGACGCAAAAGCAACTCTTGTAGAGAATACAGCAACAGCAGCAAGTCGACCGACTAGAGGGGAGACAACATCACGCAGACCAAGGTCCCTTCCTCCCCAAATATTGAAGATGGAGGCATCCGAAGCCAGTTTCATCTCCTTCCTTTGGCATACTGAAAAGCCATGTGAAATTCATAATGCCA
Organism: Corymbia citriodora subsp. variegata; assembly: GCA_014858505.1. Lineage (NCBI taxonomy): Eukaryota > Viridiplantae > Streptophyta > Magnoliopsida > Myrtales > Myrtaceae > Corymbia > Corymbia citriodora. Next base: position 312,144 of record MU089526.1, read on the forward strand.
ATCGCCAGCCAAAGCAGGACAATGCAGGACATGCTACCACATCTTTGAGCCTGTATGAATTTGTAAAAAGTTGACTGGCCAGAAAATTACTCAGCCGAAAATGGAATTCCTACATTTTTCAGAAAAAAAAATGACGAGAGAAATTACTAAATACGTTCTTTTCCACATGACTTTAAGTAATAGTCGCGGACAGCCAGATTCCTGAAGCTGCCTGGCAATCATAGAGCAAGTATTTCTGTTGCACCACCTCTTTGAATACCGACATAAGAGCCAACAACCAGATTTCTTGCTTCTGAGCTTAGCGGCAAGACTAACTCCATTTACAATAATTCGCATGCATCTGCATATGCTTTCTAACATATAAACAGAGCTGCAAGACAGGTAAGTGAACCTTCAGTTTCAAAATATTCGCATAAGCAACGTGAAACTTCAATTTTGCAGTATAAAATGTGATAGCGAGAGCATCTTCATGTTTAAAATGAACTTCTACAATGTGATGGACCAGGTGGTAAATCAGGTCACAAATCATTACGTATAGCATATGGAACCTCAAAATGTTGCTTGACGAAAGTTACATAGTGCTGCATAAAGGACAACCAAAGAACAAGGCATCTTTGATCAACAAAATAAAAGGAAACAATAAAGTTGATGAAGAAAGTTCAAGTTTCTGGGCCTTCCCTAAACTAGAGCCATTTTTCTCAGTGTGGGTGGTTTAGAATTGTCAAAATGACTCCTATGGGAATTGGTAGCAGATAGGATTCATGTCCTTGCATCTAGAGTTGCTTGTACGCCTGCCGTAGATATGCTTATTATTATCTATTGTTTAGTTGCTACATCTCTCACATCACAACCTCCGAATATAAAGCTAAGTTTCAATACTGAGAATACTGAAATTGCGTAGGATTTTAATTTTGTTATTTAGTTCCAATCCTAAGTTTAAAAGAAAAATTCTCGGTAGTAGGCCAATCATTATGATCCTACAATCATTTTACATATTAGTCATAAGATTCAAATCACTTGATAATTGACATCATGAAATATCCAGCTTTTTCTTCTAATTCCTGTAGAGAGATGATATGAGCCTTTAAAATCACTTTTTGATTTTTGATCTTACATAATATTACGTTAGTGATATCCTTTAGACACGCATAAATCCTAACAAGGACCTGATTTTTAACAACCATTCTTGCGAGTGATCAATCTAAGTCTTCTTAGCTTTTAAACTCAATAGCAGGGCACCAATTAGAAGAACAAAGAGCATCAAAGAAATAATCCCAACAAACCTAAAGCTTGGACACTTCAACCTGCTGGCCACGCTCCATGTCCGAGAGAAAACCCATTTTTCAATCCAACTTGTCCTTAACACCTCTGCAAATTCCTTTCTGATTCTCATAATTTATGAGGAGACAATCACATCGTGGGATAGCAAGTATAATTCCAATAATTCCTGCCCGACTGGCCACATAAATCAGATACATAATTGCAGAATTCAACTTAAGTTCATCAAAGACCAGCTACTCGTGCTCTAATTTAGATACTCCAAAGAAGCATACTCAGCTAAGACTACAATGAGGACGCTACTTCACGCATATCCACATTATTTCAATTACCTTCTTCTTCTTTTTTTCCTTTCTACACTCGTTCATGCTCTAATCTAAATTATTGCTAACGGAACATAATTTCAATCACTATAACTTTGCTCATGAATATAAGCAAATGTTGCTCGTTGATTGTCAGCCTTGTCTCTAAACATAGCAATGATAACTAGTCGCACAAAGTTTAACATGAGTTTATTTATGAGCATTTTTATCTTTGAACATTGAAAGAAACAAAATAATTCTAAATATTTACACCGGATATGCATTATCTTAAAAATGTTGATTTTTTTTTTATTGACTTATTACATTGCCGGTCATTATCACACGCAAGATTCATCATAAATCTATATATTCTCATGACATTACCATTTTCATCATTGCAGTAAAAACTTCTTAACTCGACGTCAAAAGAAAGGGGGAAAAACAGAAGGAAAAAAAAAATAAGAAAAGAAATCCAAATCCTGCACAAAAAGTTCACATTTGCATTTGCCAATTTGCCAAAAACTCTCCCCGTCTCGCACGAAACACAGAAAAATTTCTCTCTCCTCCACTTGCCGGAATCCACCTGCCGGCGGTGTCTCCGGCAAAGCGCCCGAGGCCTTTTTCCCTCTCTCTCTCCCCTCTTAGCTTCGGGGTTTCCGATTCCAGGTGTTTCGGCTGACTAATCGAGCGGCTTATGGCTGGAGGACGCAAGAGGGGAGCGAGAAAGCGCAAGAGTAAGCGTCGGTTGTGTTTGGGCGATCTCGTTCTTGCTAAAGTTAAGGGCCACCCTGCCTGGCCTGCCAAGGTTCGCGCTTTTATCTCACTTTTTTGCTCCGTATTCCTTTGATCGTTTCGCGTTTCTTGATTTCTATTTGGGTGTTCAAGCGCAAGTTTTTGGTTTCTTTTGTGTTTTTTATTTTTTGGCTTTCTTAGGGTCGGAAAAATGGTTTAGTTTGATTTAATTATGCTTATGTTGTGAAGTGAACACTGAACAGGTTGTCGGCCGTCATGTGGTTCTTTATATTAGTTGGAAATAGAGGCGAATGAGGTTTAATTTTTGCTTCTTTTTTTTTTTTTTGGGTTCTCAAAAATGAATTGGCATGTTGCCTGGTGGCTCACTAGTGATGTAGAATTGTCTCTGGGCTATTCAATTAGATCCGTAGTAGCTTTTTGTCTTGATGGTTTATGGATGATACTTTGATTATATTGATCATCTCAGTGGGATGTGGTGCACATCTTTTTGTATGATGGTTGCTCTGTGAATGATAGGTTGCTTTTGTGTCTTCAGATTAGCAAGCCAGAGGATTGGCAACAGAACCCTGACCCGAAGAAGTACTGTGTGCATTTTTTCATAAAACAAGAAATGTAAGCTCTACGAACCACTTGTACTAATATCTGAGTAGTTAAAGTCAATGGCTTTATTGAGTTTTATGTATACTTTTCTTCCTTTCATTCATTAACCAAGTATTGTGCCTGTGAGCAGCTCTCTCTTTTTTCTTTTTTGGGTAAGCCTCAAAGGTTATTTTGATTTATAGACTGGCCTAGTTCATCTACTCCTGGTCCCTCATGCCCCTCTTCTCTGAAGAAGCAGACATGGACAGAAGAATGAGAGGGCAATTTGTTAATTAGAATCTCTTCCTTCTATTATTTTGCCTTATGCCATGCTTTTGAATTTTTCTTTTTAAAGTATATCTTTGTTGTTCCATAGGAAGTATCTTTTGATGAACCACAGAAAAAGCAGTTTCTACTCTAGCCTTAGTCATTATTATGAGTTTCGGACTTGAGGAGTGCAGTCACCCATTAGATCAAAGTGTGAGTCACAATTTATCCTTACACTTTAGATACAAATGAAGAGATGTCTTCTTTTCTATGCAATTCCTCTATAGGCTACAGTCTGTTGGTAAAGGAATCCTATATATAGATGAAAGGACATGTAAAGTAAAGGAACACTCTATAGTCTACAGTCTCTGTGATGGATTTGCCATTTGCTCTTCATTTTTATTATTTATGATTTTGGATCCCAACCCCACTTTGGACAAATCTTTAGTGGGTCTTTTGAATAAATGCAAACTGTGAGATTTTTGAAAGCCCACATTTGCTCTGTTTTAGCATCTGTGACTCACTCTTATTTTTGCAAGGAAGTAGGATTTGTAATTGTTAGTCCGATTGTTTTGTGGTGAGGACACACATATGGGGTTAATGGATAGGTAAATACCCTGTGGAAACGCTCTCACAAGGTGATTACTTCTTTGAATCCTAGTGGTTTGAGAACAATAGGACTGAAACTGAGAGTTGGCAATACCAAATGGGTCATACTTTGTATTGGTAATCATCATGTCATTGTTGTCCTACTGAAGTTTATATGAAAGCACTTGTCCTTGTAAGTTGGTCGATCACTATTAAAGCTCCCATGCTTACATGGCGTTTCTATTTACTTGGAATCTAGTGCATCAATTTTGGTTTTATTCCATGTTGGCTGGAAAAGCAGGCTTTGGGAGTTGCATTCGGGTCACCTCTCTCCCCTCCCTGGCCTTTTTTGTTATGGCCTCTCGTTGTTTTACGTGGCATTTTGATTTTTTAGCATATATTTTTATCAAGCTAAATTGCTCTTAAAATACCTGCATTAGACTTTAAAGGTTTTCAAAATAAAAATGGTACTGATGAAGTTAACCGAAGTGTTATATCCATCCACTGTTTTATAATTCATTTTTTGTTTGATAAATTACCCTCGACTTTTTTGTATTGCTTCACATACCATTTTGTAATTTTGTCATCTTTTCATTTATTGGCATCACAGAGCTTTCGTTGCTCCTACGAATATCCAAGTATTCACTAGTGAGACAAAGACCAGGTTGGCGGCTTGATGTAAAGGTAAAACAGTCAAGTACTTTGCCCAAGCTGTTAAGGAAATATGTGCCGCTTTTGATGAGTCACAAAGAGAGCAGTCAACTAGCATGAGAGGCGACCCGGATGCATCCGACCAGGGGTTTGAAGTTGCCGCTAATGATGGCTTAGAGCAGAAAGGGGCAGAGGCTGATGCAAGCATTACGCGCGATCCATATGGAAGCATTGAAGAAACAGGCAATGGGGACAGCTTCGGCACGAGCTTAGAATTGGCAACCCGTCGTCCTGAGCAACATGAAGGTGATCATCATGATGTTGAGCCTATTACATTGTCCCATGATGACGGTGACTTATCTCTTAGGGTTTTCCGTAGGAAGGAAGAAGTAAAGGATAGCCTGCAGTCAAAGGAGAAGTTAAAGTTGAATATCGATGAAAATTCATGCTGTTTATAATTACCAATCTATCCGAGCGATATTCACCATGAACTATAAAACTTAGTACCGAATTAGGAACCCCATCGAGAGTGATCTTATTAGAATATGGTGTTCCAATTGCAAGTTCCAAATAGCAGAGTCGATCGCCCTCCATTTTGCAGCTATTTTACTGAATGAAACGGAAGAGATATGGAGGACAGGGGTAAAGCATACGGACAATTACTTAAATTGTGCGATTCTTTCAGTCTGGTGCTCAAGAGATTATTTGAAGAATAGATTATTTCTTCAACATAGTGATGAATGAGGCACATCAAAGAGAAGTCTCCGAAGCCCTCATTCCTTTTAATATCCACCGTCCAAGAGTTGCAGCAAAATCCTATACCATCGGCATATCGGCGACTTTCCTCTTTTGTCATCATTCATTTATGTCTAAGCGTGAGTGAGATTTAGATGGAAATTAGGAATTCAGTTCCGTGTTTGCAGTCTTATTTAGATTTTCATATTTTAGGTCAAAAATAAAGTTTCATTACTAAACTCAGCCCGGAGGCAAATTACAAGCAAAACCAAATTAGAGACATAGTATCGACCGTATGAGGGGGATTTACTAGCCAATTGCAAGGAATTCAGTTCCGTACTTGTTGTCTTAGTTAGATTGATTGGCATTCTCTTCATTCTTACTGGATTCGAAAGTATCCAGAGGATGATGATAAGAATGTTGAGCTAAAATTCAAGGCTTTTGGTCTTCTTCATCTGCAGAACTCAGTTGTATATATTTTGGCAAATGCCTGCACAAGTAGAGACTACACAAACAATGTCGTTAGGGTGCATTTTTGTTGGTCAAGACTAGAGATGTGCAAAACAGACCACCCAAATCGACCCGGGTGAGTTTCCCTCGGCCAAAACAGGGGTGATACAGAGCATTCGGGAGGCAAAATCGTACCTGGTTCGGGAATGGCGCTGCGGTGGACATGATTGGCGATCTGGCAAACTCTCTCCTCTTTTTCGAAGGAGCTCTTTTTTTCTCTGGTTCTCTTCTTTTCTCCCTCGAGCGAAGCTCTCCCTGTCCCTCCCCTCCCCCCCCCCCCCCCCGCGGAGCATGTCTGTCTTTAATGGCCAAACGTCAACGCCAGACATGCCTCTGGCACTGTTTTCTTCTCGGTCCCGCACTCTGCTCATTTTTCTCCAGCGAAGCTCTCCAATGGCCGACGACGAAACCAGCCCACCGTCGAGCACACCCTCTCTCTTTTAGCTTCAGCGAAGCTCCTACTCAGCTTCTCTCCCTCTCTCCTCACCGCCGTGACGTCGCGGGGGCTGGGCCTTTTTCATTTAATTCTGATGGGCTTAGAAGAAAACAAAAGGGATGAAAACAATATGGGCTCAAAAGGCTCAAAGGGAAGTGAAGAGGTGGGCCAAGGGAGAGGTGAGCCGAAAATTCGTTGAAGGAGTGGCCAAAAATAGCACATATATTGGTCCACACTCAAGCACCATGTTTTCCAAAGTTTTACTATTATTAATTGATCAAATATTATTTATTGCTAGAACCCTTAAAAGCGTGTGATTATTTTTTCTTGAGTGGTCATGTGGTAAATTATTATATAGTAAGGAAAGAACTACCATGCGGAGGTGGGGGATGACATTTCAAGGAAGCCATCGTCCGACCAAGAGAGGAAAAAAAAATGAAGCCAGCAAAGGTGTTTTTGTCAGCCGCCCATGAACTATCTTACAACAATCCACCATCCTAAAGTTATCTGTCGGTTTGTGCAATAATTGAGTCCACTAGGACCCATACTGATCAAACACCATTCACTACGTTTGTCAGCCACAGAGAAGCTTTTGTCACCCTAACAACCTGAATAATGCGTTGGCACGTAGACTAAGTGAAAAGAAGTCTATGTGTTCACACCTTTACTTGTCTTGGAAGTCCCCCCCTAGGGGTTATGCACCATCATTTTCCGAAGGTATCAAGAAAGTTATTTGTCTCAAGGCGTGTGTGCATGCACACTCTCATATATATATATATATATATATATATATATAAACAAAATTAATCAATTCATGATTGCTACCATGAGTCTTAAGAGAGTTTTAACTAAAAATCCTGGACTTTATTTGGCCAAGGGAACATTTGAGTATGTGAAAAAGAAAGTAAAATAATATTTACGTGAGATCCTTAGTACAAAACATATCTTTTGATATATCATCAAGTAATTCAAACATTATTATAACGCGATTCAAATATTGTATCTTTAATTTCTCATGAATATTCACATATCCTATGGTAGGCTAATATTGTGTTTGTCTAGACACGGGAATTTCTAGTTCCACCATTTCTCACAAGTTCATCATCGCAATGGCATGTGGTCGACACATCGAATTTCAGGTTTGACTAACACAGTGAGAAACGGATCTTGAAATCTAGAAACGAGCATGGAAATTCCGAACTCGAGCTATATTTCACACGAACACCTTCGCATTCACACGTGCATGGCTTTGGGACTCAGCGAATAAATCACAAGAGTGGCAAACATGAAATTTGATTATGATCAATTGAAAACATGCACGGAAAAGGGAAGGAATCGGCCAGCTTGACCATGGTGAGCGGATGGCCGAGCGCGTGAATTCTGATTCCTCCTCAAGATCACCGAATCCTGCACCTTTTGACTCTCCAGCTTTTTCTTCCACTCATCGCTTTCGAAATCTTGTCTGTTCCTGATTTTCCGTTACTTTCCAACTCACACTCAACTCTCTCTTTTTTGGAATTCCCCACCCATCGAAAGCCATCCCGCGCTTGAAGCTCACGATCAGTTTTACTTTTTCAAAGGGTCCCCATCTCGCGTATTTATCTCTTTTTTCAAAAAGGAACCACGGAATCCTTTTCTCATTCGGTCCTCCAAAGCTCACGGCCGGCTCACTTGACCGAATCAATCTTTTCAAACTCCAGATCGTCTGGTTTGCTGTGTCTTTTGGTCATCAACCGAGGGTCCTCTTGAGTGTTTGATCGTGTTTGATTTTTTGTGTAATCCAAGTCTTTTGACCGTCTTTTGCTCCTTCAAGAATCCTCTTCAAAAATCGGTTGATTTTTCGTAATAATCCGCTCTCTTGATAGGCCTCAGCTCATCTCACCCTCATCTTGAAGTTCTTTGATCCAAACTCCCACAATTCTTGGATTCTGATCCGCCTTGTCCGAATCATGTCTAATTCCTTAGCAAGGAATTAGGAAAGTCTTGGATTTGTGTCTAATCACTCCATCGAGAAATTAAAGCTAACCCCCACGATTTTGGAGTTTTGAATTCTAGTGCATCTCAGATATTATTGAGCAGTCCATCAAGCCGATCAAAATGAAGAGGTTTGTGGTTGAGTCCTTGTTTTATTCGATGCCAACAAGCTTTGTTTAGCTCTCTCACTTCAAGTACATATTTTAGTCCATCTTTAAGCAATCATTTTTTTTTTCCAAAGTTCAACTATTATTAATTGATCAAATATTGTTTTTTGTAGGCACACTTAATTGTGCATGTAATTAATATATCTCTTAAGTGATCATGTCGTAAGTTATTATATGTAAGGAAAAAGGGACTTCTCGAAGGTTGGAGATGAAATTTTGAGGAAGCCACCACGTTGATTTTATGAGTGAGCCTATGGCTTACAGCTGTTTGTCGGTTCGTGCAATAATTAGGTCCATTATGTTTGGTACTGATCTACACTATTCACTATTTTTCTCAGCCAGAAAGAAGTTTGTGTCAATCAAATAGTCTGAATAAAGTAATGGTACGCGGTCTTTAGTTATAAGAGTCCCATGGTTCACACCTTTAGATGTCTTGGTCCCACCTTAAGCACCACTGTTTACCCAAATAATAAAAAAAAGGCATGCATCTCTGTCCTCTTGGTACAAGAACAAATCAACAAGAATATTAAGTGGTGACCGAATTATCTAAAAACATTGTATTGGATCTTAAGTTAATAGTTGTTGCTAACTAGGTAGCATAAATATAGACACGCAACCCGACACGACATGAGAGGTTGAAATATTATTTCTTAAAAAAAAAAATTCGACACATTGGGATACGTCGTATATTAAATTAATATTTTTATATATACATAATAAATTATCATTTTTATAATTATTTTAATCAAATAAATTGATTCAAATTTATAAATAAAAATAAATAAATAATAATAATAACCCGTAATGAATTTTCACTCATAATTCAATCTATAAATAAAAAAGAACCCAGAATTATCATTATTCAACTTTCAGTGCTAATTATAAATAATAATAAAAACTCAGAATTATCATTATTCAACTTTCGGTGCTTTTACTTTCCAAAATCACTTTTTTAGTCCCACTCATTTATTTTACCCTCTTGTTTCTTGCCCACCTATCAGTCACTTCTATTTTTGAAGTCACCCTCCACCTCCCTCCAAAAAAGAGAAAAAAAGCCAAGTGGGACTGGCGTCCCCATTTTTAATTTTTTTCTACTCTACTTCCCGAAACTAAAAGGAACCGCAGTAGAGCGTGCAAACCCAGAAACCCTAGCCGCTGCCTCCTCCTCCTCCTCCTCCTCCTCCTCCTCCTTGCACGATCCTTCTCCCCATTTCTACTCTCTCTCAATCGCCTCATCACAGTTGCTCGCTGCCTCCGCTACGGCCCTCCTCCTCATCTTTCCAAGATCATCGACCTCAACACCCTCGTTCTTCGCTCCTCTGTCTACAGGCACTTTTGCCTTGTTGTCCCCATATCGACGTTATCCCCCTCCCCCTCGAATACTTCGACCGCAACGCCTTCTCTTGAGGGAGCTCCGCCTGTGCCCTGAAGCAAATCTTCAAGAGCTTCTGCACTAGGCTGATCGGACCGAGGTCGTCTACTTCTCTTTGCTGCTCCACCAGCCGTGGCGCCCTGTACGACGAGCTCTCTCACCTCAAGTACTGGTTTCGCGAACTTGGAGACCTTTGCGTCCAGCTCCAGAACTCCACGAGGTCACACAGTAGTGGTGCAGTTTGCAGCTCCCTCGCCCTCACTTCCACCCTCCATTTCCTTCTTCAACAATTGTCTCTCCCTTCGCTGTGCGTGTTGGAGTCGAGTGTCGGATTTCTGAACTCGCGTTGGGGAGAGTTGACCACAGATCGTGTTCGAGCATCTCAGAGCGTGTCAGAGTATCCAACACAACACGGGCCTCCTGAGCTTGTTTGTGCTGCATTGGCTGCTGATTGTCGAACTCCATCATCCAATGGCTTCTTGGTCGAAACCGAAAAGGATTTACGATGTCTTTGTGAGTTTTAGAGGCACGGACGTGCGTATAATTTCCTCGGTCATCTCAGCAAAGCTCTTGACCAGAGTGGAATATACACTTTCATTGATACCGAAGAACTAGAGAAGGGAGACCAAATATCACCGGCGCTTATGAAGGCCATTGAAGAATCGTGCATCGCAATCATCATTTTCTCAGAGGACTATGCTTCCTCATCGTGGTGCTTGGAAGAGCTGGCAAAGATTATGGAGTGCAAGGAACAAAAGGACCTCACAATTGTACCAATTTTTTATAAAGTGGACCCAAGAGAAGTGAGAGAGGGTAGAGAGAGTTATCGGAGAGCACTAGCTAAGCAAGAGTCCAAGTTCGGGAAGGATTCTGCGAAAGTGAAGAGATGGAAGAAAGCTCTCTTTTATGCCGGTAATTTGTCCGGGTGGCATTTGAATGATGGGTAAGTAGAATTAAGTATATTTTGTGCGAGAAATTTATCTCTACAAGTAATAATTAAGACTTTCGTGAAAAAAAAATTATTTTCCCACATGATTGTACTTATTATACGTATGGATGCTTCATCCTATTTACCTAAAAATTCCTGAGTTCATGCCCAATTGATGAGCAATATAATTTCCATGGATTTCGCCTTAAGCATCAAATAAATGATGGGTAAAAAAATATCAGTCACTTGATTTTCAGTAACTTATTGGTATTCTATTAACATTTTTGTGAAAATGCTAAATTGCTAAATTGTCACTAACAAGTTATGTGAAAGAAAAAGTCCCTGATTATTTTTTATTGACAGCTTTTTTTGGACAATTACCAATATTTATTAAAATTCACCAGCATGAAAAGAAACCTATTTTTGGGCATCGAATAATAGAATTCTGCCTTTAGCTTCTGCTAAGCGCTGTTTATTCGAGTAAGGTCTGTAGCTCTCTCTTGGATCCTTGTTGCCCTCCTCGAAGTGTAATAAAAGTTCTAGACATTTTATCAGGGGGCTATTGAGGTCTTCTCGTTTCATTTCGGTAAAATTGAGTTTCATAGATTTTTGATTTTGGATGACCAAGTCCTAAACGCGTTAGTCGTTACAACTGGCATTTTGAGTTCGAAAAATTACATGTGGCTATACATAGAACAGACACTTGGCTTTTGCCATATTAGAAAATCAACATTGGGACTTTATTAGGTAAAATATTTACTGATTTATTTGAACAGAATAAAAGATTAAAACTTGATCGACTGATGAACTAAATGTTAAGTAGTATTATTGCAATTACCCCATTTCTCCAGGAGGATTAAAAAAATTCACAACACTTGATACATGATGATTATTGTTTACAGGCCACCTAAAGGCAATAACATCGTGCTTCAGGGTATTTAATTATTTGGGAATGGAAATCGTAATCACTGTTTGAAGTCCTAAGGAGTGCTTTTTGATTAAGCATACAAATAAATCACATATAATAGTTCAACGAGAAAAATAAGTAAATCGCCACGTATAAATCAAGAGAACATGAATCACTTGGATAACTAAAAGTTAAAACCTCAAACTTATTTTGATTGGTGTGGAGCTCTTTTAGTTCTAGTTTGACTCGGTGGGAATACATCTTGTTTTGGCTATCATTGTTAGTAGTATGCTCTCATTATTTGGTTACTCAAATCACTAAAATGATTCTACAACTTGTTTTTCTGATTTTTTCAGAAACGAGTCAGAGCTTATAAACAAAATTGTGAAGAAGATCTCCACTAAACTACACTATCCTTTACGGGTTGCTAAGCATCCGGTTGGCATATATTCTCGAGTTATTGAGTTGAAATCGATATTAAATCTTGAGTCTAAAGACAGTGTTCTTATGGTGGGATTATGGGGACAAGGAGGTATAGGGAAGACATGTTTAGCAAAAGCTCTTTACAATGATCTGTTCAGAAAATTTGACGGTGCATGTTTTCTAGCAGATGTTGGAGAAACTTCAAAAGGTAGTGGGGGTTTGGTTACTTTACAGGAAAAAATACTAGAAAAAATATTATTACTACCACAAAAATTAAAAGTGTCCAATGTCGATGAAGGTATTAATCTAATACAGCGCAGACTTTGTCGCAAAAAAGTTCTCCTCATCCTTGACAATGTGGATGCCTTGTGCCAGTTGGATAATTTAGCAGGAAAAGACGAGTGGTTTGGTAATGGAAGTAGGGTCATCGTTACTACAAGGAATAAACAATTGCTAACTTGTCACAAGATAGATCGAGATCGTGTGTACAAAGTTAAAGTACTAGATAATAGTCAAGCTCATGAATTGCTTAGTAAGCATGCTTTTCAAACACACCAAATCAGAACAGATCTAGTGGATCGTGCTCTAAAATATGCTAACGGCCTTCCTTTAGCACTTGAGGTGCTGGGTTTCTTATTATGTGATACAACAGAAGATGTATGGGAAAGTACAATAAAGAACCTTTCTAAGAATCCTGACAAAACCATTAATGATGTCCTGAAAGTGAGTTTTGATGGACTTGATAAAAATGGGAAAGAGATATTTCTCCACATTGCATGTTTCTTTAAGGGGTGGACAAGTGAGCATGTAAAGAAAGTTCTCGATAGTTGCGATCATGAGACAATTGTAGGATTTGATATTCTCGTTAAGAGGTCCTTGATAAGCATTGAGGGCGGAATCCTCAAAATGCATGACTTGATTCAAGCGATGGGTAAAGATATTGTGAACCAAGGATGTGAAGATGATCCCGGAAGCCGCAACAGATTATGGTTGTATGATGATGTCGTCGATGTTTTGTCATGTGACATGGTAAGACTTGTGAATGAGATCAAAATCCTGCTACATTTTTTACGCTTTTATTGAAAATGCATAGTCTAAATTAGTCATGTATTTTCAGGAAAATCGTAATGTAAAGGCCATAGTGTTGGCACTACCTGAGCCAAAAGAGATGTGTATTGATCCTGATGCTTTTACAAAATTGACAAGGCTTAAATTGCTCATCTTGCGCAACGTACATGATTCTTTTGAAGGTCTTAGATGTCTTCCTAATGACCTCAGATGGTTTGAATGGCCTGGATGTGCGCGACAGATTCCAAAATTTTCTTGTCCAAAGAAATTAGTGGGACTTAATTTGAGTAAAGGCACTATCACAGGAGTTCTAAAACAATTTAAGGTAAGCATTTCTAGCATAGACCTTTTATTATATGTACTAGTGCATGAAAGGAAGTGTTGTTCCTCTATTTCGGGCACCATTTTGCTATTTTCTTTCAAATGACCCTAATTACTTGTTTTAGAGAAATTTTTATGTGCAGCAAAATTGACATTTGAAAAATTAAGCAAAAAACTTAATTAGAAATACTCAATGGAAAATTTTTTGTTAATAAAATACAAAATACAAAGAAGTTTTATACATATATGTGGAAAGAGAAAGATATTAAAAGATTTGAAATTTTTTTATGAAGGCTATCGCATCATTAGAAAATTCGACTTTTCATATTGAAATATGTGAAAGATAAAAAGTAAAATAGTCAATTTTATGTATACTTTCATGGTATAATATATGTAGAATAAGTAATTAAGGATTCTTGATGGAAGGAATATAAAAAAGAAAAAAGACTGAAATCTTTTAAAGTAGGAGATCATCTTTACCTTATATATAGGATCGATAAAGTTTACATACGTCTTAAACCTAATATGTCTAACTATTGATATAGATATATTTTAAAATCATAATTCAAAATGCAATTTGTTGTCGATTGTTTACATATGAATTTATTTATTTTACAAAAAAAAAAATTATATAGTGATCGAACAAAAGGGAAATAAAAATATGACGAACCTACACATCACATGTATGTAGAAATAAAAACACCCAGGAGTGGCTAGTTTAGGGATAGGCCACGTACCCATGCACATCCTAAATGGCGAGAATTTGTCCAGCATCAATAAAATTAGCTAAGTCAAAGGTTTGAATGCAAGTAAGGCATTGTTAATCGCTTAAATCATATTTCAAGGAGCAGCACTTCTAAGTGGACATAATAGAGTATTTATTAGGAACTTTGCTAGTAATGTGTGCACAACTAAATCCACGTAAGTGATCCAGCAGGGGCATTCCACTAGTTTCTTGATAGAAAGTCATAACCAAATTTTGAATTGAGTATGTGAAATTTTTATTTTCTTCCGAATGTTTTTCAAAGTTGACTTCATTGTCCTTGCATGACTTCAAATAAAAAAAATTAAAAGTTAATTAATCTTTACGCAAGTACAATGCGAAAGTATTTAAATCCCCCATTCATCTATGGTACATAATTAAAGCCAAACCTAGTTGAGTCTTCATTCGTATGCTCGTCACATGGTACTTCGGTTTATTTTAACCTAGAAATATAAACGCCCAAAGAGTGGCTGGTTTAGTGGTAGACCATGTACCCAATGCACATTCCTAAACGGCGAGGATTTGTCCAGTATCAACAAAATTAGGTGAGTCGAAGGTTGGAATGCAAGTAAGGCATTGTTAGTTGCTTCAATCATTTCTTAAGGAGTGGCACTTCTGAGTGGGTATAATGGAGTACTTATTAGGAACTTTGCCAATAATGTGTGCACAACTAAATCGATCTGAGTGATCTAGTAGGGCGATTCCACTAGTTTCTTAAAAGTCAAAGTTAGATTATGAAATGAGTACATGAAATTTTTATTTCTTCCGAATGTTTTTCAAAGTTGCATTCATTGTCCTTGCATGACTTAAAAAAAATTAAATTTATTAATCTTCAATCAAGTACATTGTGAAAGTATTTATATCCCCTATTCACCTATGGTATATAATTATAGCCAGATCTATGTTTGCCACATGGTACTTCACTCAGTTTTTGTGATTGCTACACGACATCACACGTGGAATAGTTTGTCACATGGCCCACATCTACATTCGTGATGTGGCACTTCACTATGCTTCTATGGTTGTCATGTGGCATAGTTTTGTCATGTGGCCTACATTCGCATGCTCACCACATGACACTTCAATTGAATTTTGTGATCGCCACAGTCATGACATGCAACACAATTTTATCTCAAACTAATTTTCATTTACTAATGGACAGTAGATTTGGGTGAGGAGTACTAATTTGGGATTTTTTTTTTTTAGACAAAAATTAATTCAGGATAAATGTTTCATCATTATACTATTAAGGGTTTTTGTGAGGAGAAAATTAATTAGAAGTAAATTTGCATAATGATTTTGGATTCTTAATGGTATTCATTCTAATTTTTTAATATAATTGTTAACCCAATTTTATTTGTGTACTTTTTCTGTATTGTGTATCTATATATTTTCAATTTTTTCAAATAATAACTAAAATGTAAAATGATGAGATTTTACTCTAATTTGCTAATATATGTGTGTGTGTGTAAGTACTGGTAAATTTTTTAAGTTTACAGTAATTTCTCAAAACAGTATTTAATTCTCACAAAATCAGTTTATAGTAACTCTGAATGAAAAGTTAATTAATAGATTAAAAAATTTACTCAGAAACCAAAATAGTAGGTTCCGTGTTGCTTGATCTATCGAATCTCCTTGCTTCCTTCCATATGAGGAGTATTGTAGCCTGAGCGTATGTGATTATGACATATTCACCAGGTCAATATTAGATTATATAACAGTCAAGGATATGTAATGATCCCCTGAGAAGCCTAATCTCCCTCGCGTGTTGTGTAGCCAATTTTATAAACCTCGATCAAGCCAAGCCCCTACAAATAAATTCTGATATTATTAATGATCAATATATGAAATCATGGACAACGGGAATGACATCCGACGTTAAATTACCATCATTTCACGAGTTTAACTCCCCCGTCTATGTACAACTTACATAGGCCTATTTGTAGACTCTGTAGCAGATGACTTCCTTTTTGAATAAACATACTACTCCATATATCGACGACCCAAAATATATAATTTTAGAGTGTTGATCAAAGTTGGTTTCTCTATTTTTTGCAGGACTTCCAAAATTTGAAGTACATTAATTTCAGTCACTGTGAGTTGATTGTTCGCATGCCCGACCTCTCGTATGCTCCAAATCTCGAGGAATTGGATTTCCGTTATTGCAAAAACTTGGTAGAAGCCCATGAGTCCGTCGCATATCTTGACAAGTTGCAGGTGTTGAATTTAAGGGATTGCTTTGAACTTAGTGTTTTTCCCAATGTGCTCAAGTCGAAAAAGTTGCGAGTTCTTGATTTTTGTCATTGCATGAAATTTGAAAGGTTCCCTGATATTCCACATAAACTTGAAGGCCTTACACAGCTTATGTTAGAAGGGACCGCTATTACAGAACTTCCTGCATCCATAGAAAATCTTGTCGCATTGAAGACAATGGATATACATGATTGCAAGAACCTGGAACATCTGCCATCTAGCATTTATAAGTTACAAAATCTTAAAGCATTGCGAGCTGGGGGTTGCACGAATTTAATCAAGTTTCCAAAGTATGAGGATTCAACTAATTCGTGCATGAAGACTGGATTGCCAAATTTATTAGAGTTAAATCTTGCGAGATGTAATATGTCTGAAGTAGAGTTCCTTGAGAATCTTTCCTATTTTCCCTTGTTGAAGTATTTATTTCTAATGGAGAACAATATTACTATCCTTCCTCCATCCATCAATAAGCGGGATCATTTGTCTTGGTTGGGAGTTGAAAATTGCCAACAATTACAACAGATTCCCGAGTTTCCCCCATCTTTGAATTGTCTTTATGCAGATAATTGTGAATCTCTACTAAAAAGTGAAGATTTAACCTCAATTCATCATTTTGTACGTAGATTTTTGCCTCGAATGGTTGACTCAGGTGGCCAGGTTAGTCTCTCTCTCTCTCTCTAACATATATCACATATATCAATGCGGAGTACATGCTGGGTCTATCGTGTGCTTGTATATTGTGATAGCAGAAAACACAATATTGAAGGCTTCAGATAAACAAACAAATATAAAGTGGTTCTGCACATATACGCATGTGATGGAGGTGGCTCCCATACTTTTATGTGAATGATTTCTATCGCATGAGACTTGTTTATTAATGCAAGCAAGGATAAATAGACCTTCTCATTTGGATACTAATACTAACTTGGATACTTTCTACTGGTCTATCTTTGTAACAGTATCAGGTTGATTTCCGTATAATTATTCCTCAAGGAGAGATGCCACAGTGGGTCCTTCCTATTGAAGAGGATTCCATATCTTTCATAGTTTCAAAGAACTTATATGACAAGATTCTTGGATTGGCATTTTGTTTCGTTCTCGATAATATTGAATCCAATGATAATATCGATATGGCAAGTGTCACTGGTGCAATAGAGCATCGAATAAGCGAAGGGTTCCCCTATCCGTTGCATTCGGAACATACCTACCTTCAGTGTATCACACCATCTAAGTGGAGGGGAGGAGTCGATTTTGGTCAAATTGATGGGAATAATGTAAAGATTAGCCTTAAAGAATCGATAAAAGTGAAAAAGTGGGGATTCCGAATAATGTGCAAGCAACTAGGGAATGATTTGAAGGTTGATCTTCGAGATAATCAACTAATAGATCCAGCTTTACTCTACGAGGTTGATCATGAATCAACAAATTCAACATCTGGGGGTTCACCCATGCATGAAGATAATTCGAGCGAAGCAGATCTACAAAAAGACTTGCAAGATTGTCAAGCGAGTGGTGAGGAACAGAGTCAAACGATACCGAGGAGAGATCATGAGCTTTTCTCCCTCGAGGCATGCGAACCAAGACCACGTGGACTTCTAATTCGATTGGCAGAGATGAGTATGGCGGTGTTTGCTCGCTGCTTTTGTTGTTGGATGATGGGAACTCGCTAAGGAAGCAATTTGTAGGTAGGGAAGTGAATTCAGATGATGACAACTCGCCAAGGAAGCTCGACATACTTCCTGACTTAGTATCGAGAAAATGAGTTCGAGGGCTGTGGCTGTAGAATTAGATGAGGGGAGGTGGGCTTGGTACGTACATTTTGATGCTGGTGGAGTGGAGGAACAATTTTGGAAGAGAGAGATAGACTTCCATTGGAGTATATGGAGGACGAAGGCGCATCAGAGGAGAGAGACGCACGCACCCAGCAACACTCCCTGTGAGTTCTACCTGTCTTTGTTCCCATTTTTACTCTTTCGATCTTGCGCTTTAATTTCCATATATTTTCGTTTCAATTCATTCCCTTTCTATGTAGTTTCGATTTGGTGCATCTGCTTTTCTTCGCACTTAGCCCTCCTATATATTTGTCACTCAATCCAAGCCGCCATTCGCCATTTTTATACTCGGGTACAGAACTATGAAGCAATCCCGATCGCTCTCCCTCCGCTTTACTATTATTATAAATAGATTTGAATATATGTTTCATAGTAAATTATTAGCAATCTTGAGTGCATAGCTATCCGATCATATCAATTTTTTCTGAAAAATGATTTTTCGAAAATTATATGTATCAAAATCAATTTTTATCTATTTCAACAAATTGTTACTTCCATCATCATAATGGGAATTATAATAGGAAAATGCTGATCGCTTGCTCAAATGAATAATTACTCACTTTCCATATTATGCATAAAAACCGTCTGATTATGCCCTCGCTCGTCCCCTCTTTCAACCTTTTCTGTTTCTTTCCTTTTCTTTGGTTTTCCCATTGTTGTTTGTAAAGCACCTTCCTTCATTCCTTTTTCTCCGCCATAGCCAAAACTTCCAACTCCATCGATGCCCCTTTCAGCATCACGACTGCCCACCTCCTATACGACACGGCCGAGCTCCGGCGGAATGGACGGAAACAGAGTCCCTGGCGAGCCGATGGCGACGGAGACCGGCCAGCTGAGGCGATGGGCTACCACCGCCGACCGAAGCCACGGAAACTGGCGACGTTGCTTCGGGTGAACGATTCTCTCCTGAGTTTCTGGGCCTCATGCTGCTTGCTATATAGATCAGGTAACGCCTGGCACATCCTTATTTTATTGAGTTGATGTAATATTGGAGCTGGATTTTGAATTCGATTTAGTTGGTGCTACAGTTGCGCAGGAACTTGAAGGATGTGCAATTGAATTTGTTTGAGAGACGCTGAATCAGTGTTTCTTCGCAAGTTTTGTCTATGGATGCTTGATAGGTTATCGACATTACGCGCTGCAAAATCAGCAACATTCTCTGGAAGGTATGGCTTTCCTTTCTTTGTTTCCATAGGCGGCAATTTATTGAAAGAAGTAGGTCAAGTCCAGGTTCAAGGAAAAACAAGCGAGGGAGAGTGAAAAAATGGGAAGGAGGATGTACATGGTTTTTTTTTTTTTTTTTCGGTCCCCTTTTCAGGCAAAATACTGAGCTAATCCAGGTGCTGTAGGTTGGGAGAGAGGCAGGGAGGGATGGATTTGGATGATTTTGAGGTGTCTAGGAAATGTGGATGGTTAATGTGTAATTATCATACAGATGTGCAGCGGGTGATAGGTTTGCCGGGAGAATTGAATTCTGAGAAACTTCGATCACTGGGATAGAAGGCTCTGTCTCTATGTTTTATGAGGCGCTTGAAGAGGCAAAACCATAGAGGAATGAAGAAGATGCAGAGAGATGGCAAGCCACCACGAGAGGTCACTTGACAGTCAAGTCATTTAACTGCATCTTGACTTTGGCAACTAGGGAGAATTGAAAACCAAATTTACTTAGTGTGAGAGTTATATGAACATCAGCTGTGTGCATGGATAAATAGTTTGGTGGTTATTTTATTTCGCCCTGTGGACTGTGGATATGAAAAAGATATAATCACAAAAAACATAGAGTTTACAAAAGGTATTCAGTGGAATAGAGACCAAAGCACAAGAAGCTGATTGTCGATTCTGATTTCTGAGGCCCTTGGAGCAGTGTAGGATTCTCTTTTTATCCTTATGTGCCATAGCTTTTGTTAAGGAAAATGACCGAGAAGCTAAAACTCCTGGAAGCTTCTTGAATGATTGATTGAAACCTGATTAATGAAAGTAAAACTTCTGAGGTACAAATAATAAGACACACTGGAATGAGCAGCATGCAATTTCTCAAATTAGTTGCTATTTTTCCTTTAGTATCGTTAGAGCTATATCAGTTTGAGTATTAGGTGGGATTTGCATCTGACTTACAGGATGAGTAACCATTACCTGGAAGTTTGGTACCGGTATATTATATAGGACCCGCAAGATCTTGATCTTATAGCTACGAGATATGGATTTATTCTACTAGTAGCTGCATATTGATTTTGAAATATTTCTACTGTTGGCAACTTGACACTGATTTCCCCTTGAATTGCCAATATGCATGTATGAGGGAAATTTTGACTCTTATACTCTTTCTTTTTTCCTCCTAACAAGTAACGGGACTTATTTGCTTTTTTTACATAAGGCAAAGCTTGCTTTGGACAGCCTTTAAGTTTGAGCTGGGTGAGAAACTGATTTTCAGTAATTAGGTGCATTTCAAATGTACTTTATTTACTAATTAAGATAATTAGTATTTTCAGTCTTAACTAGTAAATGATTTCACATTGTACTTTATTTATATTATACCTTGATTGAACAGCTGTGTGATTGTTGAGGAAAGGCACCTTATTGCGCCGGAAGAAACAGGATGAATGAGACACAGAATGTATGTCTGTCATTGCTTTTCCACCCCTTTCTATAAATGGTTTTGTTCCCATTATTCTTTCATAAATATGACCGGGGCTAACAAAAGCAAGAATCTTGCTTTACTATGTACACTGTTGCATGATTCTCGTCTGTCATTGTGCTTTGTCTGAATTTTGGACCAATAACAGTCATAGAAAAAGCTTCATTGAGGATAGAGAGAGAATAGGGGAATGATATTTATTTATTTTTTTGGAATAGAAATAAATCCGTTGCGAGCTGCTAGACCAGAACGTAGAGTGCTCATAGATTGTGCTGTATTGCATGCTTGAATATGTTAAATAGTAATTGATCGCCTCAACAGATTACAAATTTGGAGATTATTCTGGGTATGTATTTATTGCTTTACATTAAATAAGAGCAAGTTGTTATGGTGGCTTCACTTCTCTTGATTAAAAGAGCATAGTGAGAGATGCAAAATTCTAAAGTTATGAGAAGTGAGTTGAGAGACTTTGCAACATCTCAAGTATAGGGAGGATAACTGCAATTTCACATAAAACTTCAGAGAATATAGTGGTTGAGTACTGGAAATTAGATTGAATACATAATAGTAAGGAGAATGTCCTTCAAAAAACGTCCATACCTTGACATTGAGCAGCAAAGAGAGTTGTCCATGCTTCACGCATAAGATCCTCTCTTAGACTTTGCGTTGTGGGAATTTGAAGAAAGAACTGAAAGTTCTGCATAAGGTGCATCGTTGATTCTGTCTTCGAGACAGTGCTTTGTCCAATAGGATTCATGATCTAATGCAGTTGGCTTTGATGAAAATCCCGTCCCTGGGATACAACAATCTTCCTCACTTAGTATACATACCGAGCAAAGGATGAACAAGATTCAAGCCTTGAAAGTATAGTCAACATGGAGCAGATATGAAAGAGGCGATTTGAAAAGGAAATAGATGAGTCATAGATTTGTTGCTATTATTTGCTTAATGAACTATCTTTTATGTGCATTACTAATGCTCTTGACACTAAGAGGAAGAAGACAACGGCACCTAGAGATGCACCGATTTAAAGATGAACTATTGGACTCAAACTTTAAGCAAGAGTTAAAAAAATAAAAATAAAAATAAAAAAAGGTAAGGAGAAAACATTTTTCATAAAATGCATTTCCTAAATTTATGTTGAAACTACACTAAGAGAAACTTTCTCTTTGAGAAGCTCCTTAGTTCAATATGCTTTCTTTATTTTTCTCCTTGCGCTTTCCTAGGCAACAAGACATGCAGAAATGGAAGCTCTTGTTGTTCTTCTTGAACAGTGGCGGAGGATGGGAAAGTCCACAGAATTTGCAGAGAAGAATTCAGCATGCTCCCTTTAAATGACATGTGAACTATGCATAATGTGTGCAGCAGCATTATCAATCATCGGTACATCTGTTGATCTTACTGAAATGAACTAAACTTTTGTAAAATTTGTTTATTCATAAATGATTAGATGACTCTTAGCCATTTTTTATGTATAAAGGAAATACATTATGGCTTTGCAATGATAAATTCGGAGGCTGTGGCTCAATATTGTCGTTGCATCAAGTAGCTCCGAGGAATGAATTAGGTCAGTTTCTGAACTTTTGCTTTCGTTGCTGATTTCGTATTTAATTAGCTCCTCTTTTCAATTGTGACATAAGACAGTTGACAACTAAATCTTACTGGAGGTTTATATCCTTAACTTGATTACTGATAGATGTGGCTTTGTAGTACTTCTGTTTGTTGTCACACTTTGAATATTGCGACACATAACCATGAAAATAAATGGAGGTTTATGGAACTAATTTTCCACCTTTTCTGTCCTTTTCCAAGTCTAAATGGAAGAAAGTCGAGTTTTTGGAAGTGTCATGAAGTAAAGTTTATTATTTCTTTCTTTCCCCGCTATCTTTCTTTTTTTAAAAATTCTATGTGACTTGTTAGACATTTCCTTTCTTTTTCTGCCATAAAAAATTTACTGTTCTGGGAAGTACTACAAGTTAACATAACATCGGTTTGTTCTTTCCTTTTCCCTTTCCCGCCTGTTTCTTCATCTCTTCTTCCTCGCTTTTTGTCTATTGCAGCAAGATTCTTTGACGTCTTTATTGTTATCAAGTTTAAAGTGGGAAATTGGCATCTTAGAAAAAAAATGATTTAACTAGGATATTACTCTATCTGATATGTCATGGGCAATGTACTCAATAGAGAAATCTCTCTTCTTGGTTACTGGTTGCAATTGTCTCTTCTTGCATCCATGAGGGCATGTGCTTCCTAAATTGTGATGTACGGCATGCGTCTTCAGTATGATTTTTCATCTGTCTGATGCTACCATGATCTGACATTTCATGTTTCCTAAGCTTGTTCAGAACTCATCAATTTTTTAGTCAAGACTTTGTTGACATAAAAGTTAAAAAGTTAATGAAATAGGATCTGTTTCATTGTGATTGAAGCAGTGCATAGAGTAACTAATCTAGATTACAGACAATGTCTTTCTGTTGAATTATTAGTTTTAATTGAAGAAGCTCAACCATGCTGCTCCTAATAATCTGATTATAAGTCGAAAGTATTGTGGGAAACATGAAGTAGCTCATTGCCTTTCTGAATACAACATCAAGCAAGATGATGTGCCTAGCAGGTAAAGGACCACCTTGCTCAATTTCCACCTTGTGAAGCTCAAAAACTAGCCCTAATCATATTTTTATGATAGAGAGAATGAGACTGTTGTTAATGGCAAGCATGGTTCATATGCGATGTTTGGAAGATGTAGCTGATGGAAACCCATCCTAGCCAATGTTAGTATACAAGTCATCCATAAATCTTCTCGTAATCAGATCACCAGTGCCAATAACTCTATGAGAGAACTTGTCCATTCGTATTAAAAGCCTCGAAGTCTGCCCTGTTTACAGCATATTGTTTGATCTCCAAAGACATTTTGTTTAAGCCATAGCTAACCCAAACACACCTATTTTAATCTGATGCAAGAAGTTTTTGCCAAGGTTTATAGCCTAGTCATTGTCAATTGATTTAAATGGTACACTTACAGATTTAATTTGCTTGCCTGAATATCTGTTTTCTGCAGCACAGACATGTCTTAAAGTTGATATGCTTAAGACCTAAATGTAAACTTCCTAAGTTAAGCATATTCCTTTATCCGAGAACTTGTTTTTTGCTTGGATGATACCTTCTTTTGCAAAGTGCTTTGTCAATTAGTTTGCTAAATTATCTCTTGCATGGTATTTGGACATGTTTTGCAAATAGAATCTGTTTTGGGTTTCAAGCTGCCGAGCTAGGTGAAAATGCAGAATCATCAGAAACAGTTGGTTGCTTCCACAGAAATTTAATCTTTTTTTCCCCTTTTCAAGTGTCTGTGTGATTTATGAATGTTTCTGACTTTTTTCTTGTTTCTCTTGCAGTAATGGAAATTCTAGATCAAGTGCACCCTAAGTGTAGTTGATTCAGTGGAGTGGTGTTCAGCCATATAATTGTCGCAAAATATGGTTGTAGAATTTGCTCACTAACAAAAGGTAGAGTAACAGATATCCAGTCTTTTCTTTTAACCAATTTTCAGATGCCTTGTTTGTCGAATGTGACTTTTTTCTCTAGACTGGGTATTATTAGCCAGATTGTCATTTGAGAAATGGGACATCATGTCCTTGGTTAAGGAAAAAGATGAAGTGCAGTATCTTAATAGCTAATCCATTTGTTAGACTTGTTGAGAGAAGTATCTTCTTGATCCTTATTGTGAATTACTAACATATGTGGTTCTTGGTCAAGCAATTCTCCAATTTGAGCTCTAAAGTTGCATATATTTCAAGAGACTGATCTGAACTTAACCTTTTCATGCTTCTAAGATGATTAATATTTTTTGGCAACTCATTACATACAGAACAGATGGCCTTGAAATAATTTGTCTAGGCAATTATAAAATGAAATTGATTTCCTTCTCTGTTTCATTGAAGCTCCTTCCTTCCTTTTTCTCTGCCATAGCCAAAACTTTCAACTCCATCGATGCCACTGTCAGCATCATGACTGCCCACCTCCCATACGACATGACCGAGCTCTGGTGAAATGGACGGAAATAGAGTCCCTGGCGAGCCGATGGCGACAGAGACTGGCCAGCGGAGGTGATGGGCTACTGCCGCTGACCGAAGCCATGGAAACTGGCGACGTAGCTTTGGGTGAACGATTCTCTCCTAAGGTTCTAGGCTTCGTGCAGCTTGCTATAGGTAACGCCGGGCAGCTGGATTTTGAATTCGATTCAACTTGCTATAGAATGTGTCATTGAATTTGTTTGAGAGGCGCCGAATCGGTGTTTCTTCGTGAGTTCTTTATGTGGATGCTTGATAGTATAGCTTTTCTTTCTCTTGTTTTCATAGGTGGCAATTTATTGAAGGAAGTGGGTGAAGTCTAGGTTCAAAGGAAAAACAAGCGAGGGAGAGTGAAATAATGGAGAGTAGGGTGTACATGGGTTGGTGCTGCAGGTTGGGAGGGAGGGAGGAATTTGGGTACTTTTGAGGTGCCTAGGAAATGTAAATGTGTAGTATGTACTTATCATAAAGATGTGCAGCGGGTGATCGATTTGCCAGGAATAAGGAAGTTGCAGTGAGATGGCAAGCCAAGAGGAAAAATCGCTTGACAGTCGAGTCCTTTAACCACTCCTTGACTCTAGCAACGAGGGAGAATTGAAAACCAAATTTACATGGAGTGTGAGAGTAATATGAACATTGGTTGTGCCCATTGATAACTGGTTAGGTGGTTATTTTCTTTTGCCCTGTGGACTGTGGATATGAAAAAGACATAAACATGAGAAACACGGAGTTTACGTAAGTTATTCAGTAGAATAGAGACAAAAGCACTAGAAGCTGATTTTCGATTATGAATTCAACAGCTTAGGATTCTGTTTTTCTTCTTATGTGCCATAGCTTTTATGAAGGAAAATGACTGAGAAGCTGACGCTCCTGGATGTTTTTTGAATGTTTGAGTGAATCCTGATTAATGATGGATAACCTTCTGAGGTACCAATGATAAGACACTGGAATGCAACATGTAGATAATCAAATTAGTTGCTTTAGGGCCATATCATTGTGCTGTAAAGGGTTTGTTCCCATTATTCTTTCATAAAATATGGCTACGGCTGACAATAGCAGTAATCTTGCTTTATTATTCCAATGTTTTAACGTTTTTCATTTGCCACTGTGCTCTATCTGGAACCATATTACTGTCTTTATCTATTTTGGTGAAGTTCCTAACATTGTTTTCTTAGGCTATGTGTTAACTAGACTTTTGATATACTTGTTTGGTATGAAAGTGCATTGTGAGCATTGTATTGCCTTTAATGATGTAAGAACCTGCTCCTTGGCCACAATTCTTCATAAATAGTTTGAGCCTGGTTTCTAGTAGACATCTGTTATCTAATAATCTATTGCTGTCATCATTTATAGTTATGTGGCGACAATACACTACTATAAATGACTTTGTGGACAGAAATGGATAGTTGATGCCAAAACATTTGGCCCTTTAGTATCTTGGTGGAGAATAATTCAAACGAAAGGCAAGGGCACCTTGCTACGGGTATATATATAACAAAATGCTCTTAGAAAAGGTGGAGGTGGCTAATCCAATAAGAAGCCTCCTTTTCCATGTGAGATACTCAGCAACTTCAAGTGAGAATCTTGTTGACTTCATGTAGTATATGCCTGATTAATCTTATATATAGTCTTAAACAGTTAACCAAAAGAAGAAAACATTTCTTGTGAAATTCATTGCCCAAAATGTATGTTGAAACTATAGTAAGAGCAACTGTCTCTCTGACATAGCTCCTAAATTTGATATGCTTGCTTAGTTTCCTCCTCATGCTTTCGTGGGCAACAAGACATGTGAAGATGGAAGCTCTTGATGTTCTTCTTGAACAGTGGCAGAGGACTGGATTTTCGGCTATGGAAGTTATAGAGAAGCTTTCAGCATGCTCCTTCATGTGACATGTGAACCATAATTCGTGTAAAACCGTTAGCGATTATAGGTACATCTGTTGATCATACCGAAACAAAACTAAATTTCCTAGAATTTGTTTATTCCTATGATTAGATGACTCTTACCATTTTTAGGCGTAAAGTATATCATGGCTGTGCAAATGATAAATTTGGAGGCGGTTGCTCAATACTGTCGTTGCACATCAAGTAGCTCCAAGGCATGATTAGGTCAGTTTATGCACTTGCTTATGTTGCTGATTTCGTATTTACTTAGCTCCACTTTGAAATTGTGACACACGGTAATTGACGATTAAAGCTTACTGGAGCTCTATGCTTCCTTATGTTGATTACTGCTGGATGTGGATTCTTAGTGATTCTGTTTGTCGTTGCACTTTAAAAGTGCAATACATGACCATGAAAATAAATGGAGGTTACAAAACTAATTTTCCATCTTTTTTTGTCCTTTTCTAAGTCTAAGATGAAGAAAGTGGAGTTGCTGGAAGCATCAAGAAGTCAACTTCTTATTAATTCTTTCTTTCCCTGCTTTATACCTTTTTCTTAAATTCTTTATGACTTGTTAGACATTTCCGTATTATTTTTATTTTCCCTAAAATAGTTGTAGGAAGTGCTACACGCTAAACTAACATTAGTGTTGTAACATCCTGAAAATCGACCCCATTTTAGGATTTTATAAAAGGGCAATATTAGTCGAAGGCCTGGTCAGTACAAATTTTCCGAACTGTGTGTTCGTGGGATAATGGATTACAGAGAGGCGTCGATAGGAAATGATTCGCGTACGACTCGCAATTTCGATCAGGAACGAACCCTTCGACCATGAGGACCTGGGCGGGAACGATATCCTCTAAGTACTAGATTATTAAGGAAACGGAAATAAATCGATTCGGCAGAAGTACGAAGTCGATCTGCGGGTGATTTCCGCACGACTTCGATACGAACTACGAACGACGGTAAACCGAATCCTTTTCATCTGGTACTCGAGATTATCAATTGAGCCCCCGGGATCACACGACAATCGAGGGACGTCCCTGACTCGAGAATTGGCGTAAACGTGGTTCAAAGAATGGTTGGCCATGGGTCAAATGTGAGGAAAGTCCAAAAAGGGCGCCCGATAATCCAAATTGTACTACGGTCGCAATTGACTCAATTTGGCCCCGATTTTTAATCCGATTTTGGGAACCGACTTCTCAGTGATATCAAGACTAAATATTTGGACGTCGCCTCATTTATTTTGGGATTTTCCGTTGGACACGGAAGCGTCGGAAAAAGGGAAAATTGGACCGGGTTTCGGGCCCGCGGGTGGGCCGGCCCAAGACCGGCGGCCCAATGGGCCTTGCACCCAATTAGCCCAGCCCAAGAGGAGCCCAAGTTGGCCCAAGTTCCCCTCCATTTCCAGCCCATGGGCTTCTCTCTTTTGGCATTTTGCTTTTGTGCCCAAGTGGGCTTTGTTTATGCTTTGTTATTGGTTGTTTTTGATTGGCTCTTCAACAAGTGGCAAGCCCACTTGCCTTGGCCTTATCCAAGCCTTCAGCAGCCTCTTCTCTCTCCTCTTTCTCCCCCAAAATTCGTGCACCAGCCTAGCCTTCCTCTCTCTCCCTTTTTCTCTTCATTTTCTCTTCCATTTCTGGTGTTCCTTGCTGTCTTCACTGTTTTCCAGCCGGAAAACATCCTTGCCGCCATCACCGGAGCCGCCACCACCGCCCAAAGTGTAGTCCTGGAAGTTAGGAAGCCAACCGCGCACCCCTGGTCACCGCTGGTCGCCGTTAGCCGCCCGTTTCGGCCTTTTCCGCTCAGCTGCACCGGTTCCGCGTGAACAGTAACCAGCACTGTTTTTGGCCCGTTTCGGCCATCGTTTGTCGTCCGTTGCCATCCCCGAGCTTACCCCTCGTAGCCCTCATTCCCCTCTACGCGCCGGTGTCGCCGGATTTCCGATCCAAGTAAGTTAACTTCCTAATCCTTGTTTAGGGGTTAATCTTGCTTAGGGGTTAATTAGTTTAATTTTTGTGCTTGGTTAATTATGGGTTAGTTTGTTAATGGTGGCTGAGTTAATTAAGGCTGAATAGGGTTAGTTAATTGACCATAGTTAGTATTAAAGTAACTAAGGTTAATTAATTAAAGTAACTAAGGTTAATTAATTAAAGTAACTATGGTTAGTTTTAAAAGTAACTAAGGTTAAAAATTAATCATGGTTAGGTTAGATTAACTAGGGTTGAGTTAATTTGTTAACCATGGTTAAGTTTATTTATTTTTATTTATTTATTTAATTTCGGACGAATTTTACTGTTCACGGATTACTATTCACGGATTATTGTTCACGGCACTGTTCATACAGAAGTAAATTTTGGTTTCAAATTGTTGTGTTCTTGGTTGTTATGCTTCTTTGAAGTGCTGATTGTTAATTATATGCGTGAATAATGATGAAATGCATGATTGAAGACCGAGTGGAAGTGAAAGTGTTTGATTTATTGAGTTATTCTCGAGAATTAGGGAATGTACGTGATTATTGATTGGTTGAATTTGGAATTTTGGAATTGTGGAGTGATACCGCATGATATATTGCGTGGGTTATCTGAAATGGCATGTCGCATGAGCATGAGCGATGTTGCATTCACGACCAAGCAAAAGCAAAGACAAGAATGAATTGCTTGATGATGTGTGGCATGATCACATAAAGAGAGGGAACCCTGGCGTTGCCGGAAGACTGCCAATCCTTATGGGGTTGTGCCGTGGCCGTTTGGTTGCCTGACTTCGGTCGGATGCCTGACGGGGGACATGTGACGGGACTGCGGTAGTGGGCGGGTCTTATGTTCCTGTCAGTTGCGGGACTGCGGTAGTGGGCGGGTCCTGTGCTCCTTCGGGAATGCCGTTAGAGGGAAGGGATGACCCCTGACGTCGCCGTGCCTCGAGGTAAAGAGGACGAAGCTGGTTTAGCCAGGAACCGCCAACTATAAGGTTGTGCCGTTGGCCCAGGAGGGGGCGTTAATAATCGAAGCATGTGTGAGTGTGAGACATGGGAAAGTTGTGTGAGATGCTCTGATTATTCGCATGCTCTTAATGTCGTGATAAGTTAAATGACAGTTTCTGCAGGTCACGCGTGCCAAGGCTAGGTAGGATCGCCTGTGGTTGTGTCTTCTTATTGAACTGTCCTATGCTTTTGTTTCTCTTTGCATTGTGCTGACTGCTGGATTAGGTTGTATGTTAAACTCCTGAGGCGAGCGAAGTTCCTAACCGGGGCTTAGGACTTTAACTTGCTGAGTTTATCTCAACCCGTCGTGGTTAACATTTTCAGGCCCTAGATGATGCAGTACCCGAGGATCGAAGAGAGCGATCCCTCTAAGGCCAGCGAATAGACACTTGTACAGTGTTAGGTTAGCCAGGCCGGTCTCTTTTTGAGTAGGCCTTAGCTTGTCGCCTATAGTAAGGCGTGTATGTATTTACTGGTGTGCCGGCTAACCTTCAGATATATAAAATGGTGTTTGTCTTTCCTCTGCTGCTGTTGTTGCTATCCCTGTTGTTTGGTTTGGGAGTTGTTTGTTTCCGCATGTGCATAATTACAAGATAAAATGAACTGGTCGACGACAGTACCTGGGACGTCGTACAGATAGACCTCAAGTGAAATGGGGTTGCCGCAAGCTCGAGAGTCGGGGCGTGACAACCCTGTCGATTTTGGTATCAGAGCCTTGTTGGCTGATGGAGTGATAAGGTGCGATGAGTCTTGCGCTGGTGCGTGGGGATAGTTAGTAAGAAAGACAATTTCTTTGCTTGCATGTGATTGACTATAGGATCCTTCGTGGTCCTTTGTTGTAGGGTTGTCTCATTTTCTAATTCCGTGTGAGGGGAATTAGAACTCAGGTTAGGAGAGTCCTGCAAAATGAGCAGTCCAGATCAGAGTACCCCTGGTTTGAGGATCCCAAGTCAGAGGGGTCAGAGGAGGAGGACAGTACAAGCAAGGTGTTTAATCTGACTGGAGCTAGTAGTTTTCAGTTTGTAGGGAGCCGAGGTGGGTCCTCGATTCCGTTGATTTCTTCTTTGGAAGTAACCAGGTTGTTGGGGGTCAGGATGTCGAGGTTATTTAGCGTCTATGAGTGATACGTTGAATGAAGGACTGAACTTGGAGGACATCGTGGTAGTACGAGATTATCCTGATGTCTGTCCAAAGGAATTACCGGGACTACCCCTGGCCAGAGAGACAGAGTTCGTAATCGAGTTGGCTCCTAGGATGGAATTAATCTCGAAAGCACTGTACAGGATGGCATTGTCAAGATTAAAGGAATTGAAGGTGCAGATGCATGAATTTTTGGATAAGGGTTTTATTTGCCTAAGTATATCGCCTTGGAAAGCGCCAGTCCTGTTTATTAAGAAAAAGGACATGGCAGAGTTTGCATCTTATATGGTTAATCATTGGCTTAGGAAAAAGCTGATGATAAGAGGAATGGTATTAGGGAAGATCAGTGTATAATTGGAATGCCAAGTATTGGACTCGAAGGTTGTGACTATTGGTACGACTTCCAGTGTGATCATGCTACTTATGCGTTAATTGGTTTTTGGAACTACGCATTTGTTTATAACTGAACACTTCGTTAAGTTGGTAAGGTTAAGACCAAAATCGTTGGAAGAAATTCTTAACAGGTGGACCCAGTTAAAGGATCGTACGATGTTATGGCAGAACATCCTACCGCATGTTCAGATTGTACGAAGGTCATTGGCCATCAAAAGGAATTGATCGATTTGATTGTATTGGAAATGTACGATTTCGATGTGATCGTTGGAATGGATTGGTTTACTAAGTATCGCGTTACAATGGATTGCTATTGGAAGGTAATCCAGTTTAACCCATTAGGTGGGGTTCGTTTCGAGTTTACTAGAATCAAGGAGGACTCTCGATCCCTTTGAATTCATCATTGGAAGTAACTCGTTTATTGGATGAAGGTTCCTAAGGTTATAGGATGATTGTGGTTAATTTGTTAGTTGAGGAATTAAGGATGGATCGTTACACTTTTGCATCGATTAGTGGCAGTTTAACCAAGGGACGGTCATGAGCAAGTATCCATTACCAAGGATGGATGATTTGTTTGACCCACTTCAAAGAGCTTCGATATGTTCCAAGATAGACCCAAGGACGGGCTATCAGTCGTTGAGGATTTAAAAAGGAGGATAAACTGAAGATGACATATTGTGTGCGATGTGATCACTACAAAATTACCGTACTATCGTTTGGATTAACTAACATGCCAGTTGTTTTTATGGATTTGATGGATTGACTGATTAAGACGTATTTGGATGGATTCGTGATTGTGTTCGTGAACGATATATTGGGATATTCGAGGAATTCAGAGGAACGCGAACAGCACTTAAGGATGGTGCTATAGACTATTGGAGAGCATAAACAGTATGCCAAGTTTAATATATGCGAGTTTGGGTTTACTCGCATTGTTTGTTGGCCGTATGATTTTGGACGAGAGAATTTCTGTGGATCCATCAAGATCAAGGCAATCATGAATTGGCCAAGACTTATGACAGTGATAGAGGTTCGAAGTTTTCTAAGTCGGACAAATTATTACAGATGATTCGTAGAAAGGTTCTCTACGATGGCTATGTCTTTAATTCGAAGGTTAATGAAGGACGTAAGAATTTGAATGGACAAATAAGTGTGAGCATAATGTTTAAGAGCTTAGGTATAAGCTGATTATCGCACCAGTTTTGAGGATTTAGTCTAGTATTGGAGAATACGATACTTACAGTGAGGTGTCGTATAAAGGATTTGACTAAGTGGTAAGACAACAAGGACGAGTAGTTGTTTATGCGTCACAACAATTGAGGCTTGTGAAGTTCAGAATGTGAACTCATAAAATTCGGTGGATCAAATTTCAAGTGTTGACGAGTGGTCCTGTGGAAACGAGCTCATGAGTTGACGAGCTGGAGAAAGTTTTGTACTTTGAGGTGCTCAGATGAGGTTAAAACCGTGAGGCTTGGTATGGGACAGGCCAAAGCGGATAATACCTCTATGAGATAAAGCATGTTTAAAAGGGACTTTTGTTAGAAGTGGTGCAGTTCGTAGATGCCCATGACGACTGATCCGATGAGGGCGGGGAGTGGACGCCGAGGCCGGAGTGCCTGAGCAAGGAGCGACTCCTGGCAGGCTTCTAGGATGTCGAAAGGGGCAGAAATGAACTGAACTACAGACTGACAAAAAGAGAATGCTTGTGGGATAAAATTTATTCGAGTGGTATAGCAGAAGTATGGTCAAGTTTGTGGAACTCCAGTCTATTGGAATAACATCAGAGAAAGGATGATCTTTGGTCCAGAGATTGTTGGCAATCAGTGGATGTGGTTAAGATGTCAAGGGCAGGCTAACGTCAGAAAAGCGATACAGACAAGACTAAGACTGTTTGATTATTAAGTTCAGTGTTGCGTTTCCCTTAAGGTATGTCATCTTTCAAGTTTAATGACTACCCTTAGGATTGAACCTAAAATTCAAGCCAAGATTAAAGCAATATAACCTTTGGACGCTGAGGTCCAAAAGATTCTACAAATGGACGCGACCAAGAGAAAGTCGGATTTTCAGGTATCCGAGGATGGGATCTTGAAATTCTGTGGACGGTTATGTGTACCAAGCAACATCGAAATTAATGAGAGGTTGTTATCCAAAGCGTATCGTAGCGACTATAGTGTGCATCCAGGCAGTACGAAGATGTATTAGAATTTGCGGCAGTATTATTAGTGGAATGGTATGAAAATCGACATCGCCAAGCATATGGTGAAGTGTTTAACTTGCCAACAAGTGAAAGCATAGCATTGCAAGCCAGAAGGGTTATTGCAACCTCTTGAAATCCTTGAATGGAAATGGGAGCACATCACGATGGACTTCGTGACGGGATTACCAAGAAGTCAGCGGGGTAATGATGCGATTTGGGTTATAGTGGACCGATTGACGAAGTCGGCGAGCGGAAAATTACAGGGCCAGAGTTAGTGCAGCAATCTTTAGACGCCGTCAAGATGATTCGAGAAAGGTTAAAGACGGCTCATAGTAGACAAAAGAGTTATAGGGATAGACGACGTAAGTCATTGGAATTTCAAGTGGGCGATCATGTGTTCCTTAAAGTATTGTCGATGTAAGGTACATCGCGATTTGGAAAGAAAGGAAAACTGAGGCCAAGGTACGTCGGACCGTTCGAGAGTCTATAAAGGATCGGGAATTTAGCCTATCGTCTTGCACTACCACCTCGACTTGCTCAAGTGCATGACGTATTCCACGTGTCGATGTTAAGGAAATACGAGCCGGACCTGACTCACGTGTTGAATTTTGAGGAGATAGATGTGGACGATAGGGTGTCGTATATGGAGAGACCGATTCGGATTGAGGACCGGAAAGAACAAGTGCTGAGAAACAAGACAATCTCCTTGGTCAAAGTCAGTTGGCAGCGCCATGGTACGGAGGGAGCTACGTGGGAAAGCGAAGAAGTGATGAGGCGTCAGCACCCCTATCTTTTTGAGGATTAGAGTATCAGTTCAAATTTCGAGGACGAAATTTCTATAATAGGGGAAGAGTTGTAACATCCTGAAAATCGACCCCATTTGAGGATTTTATAAAAGGGCATATTAGTCGAAGGCCTGGTCAGTACAAATTTTCCGAACTGTGTGTTCGTGGGATAATGGATTACAGAGAGGCGTCGATAGGAAATGATTCGCGTACGACTCGCAATTTCGATCAGGAACGAACCCTTCGACCATGAGGACCTGGGCGGGAACGATATCCTCTAAGTACTAGACTATTAAGGAAACGGAAATAAATCGATTCGGCAGAAGTACGAAGTCGATCTGCGGGTGATTTCCGCACGACTTCGATGCGAACTACGAACGACGGTAAACCGAACCTTTTCATGTGGTACTCGGGATTATCAATTGAGCCCCCGGGATCACACGACAATCGAGGGACGTCCCAGACTCGAGAATTGGCGTAAACGTGGTTCAAAGAATGGTTGGCCATGGGTCAAATGTGAGGAAAGTCCAAAAAGGGCGCCCGATAATCCAAATTGTACTACGGTCGCAATCGACTCAATTTGGCCCCGATTTTTAATCCGATTTTGGGAACCGACTTCTCAGTGATATCAAGACTAAATATTTGGACATCGCCTCATTTATTTTGGGATTTTCCGTTGGACACGGAAGCGTCGGAAAAAGGGAAAATTGGACCGGGTTTCGGGCCCGCGGGTGGGCCGGCCCAAGACCGGCGGCCCAATGGGCCTTGCACCCATTCAGCCCAGCCCAAGAGGGGCCCAATTTGGCCCAAGTTCCCCTCCATTTCCAGCCCATGGGCTTCTCTCTTTTGGCATTTTGCTTTTGTGCCCAAGTGGGCTTTGTTTATGCTTTGTTATTGGTTGTTTTTGATTGGCTCTTCAACAAGTGGCAAGCCCACTTGCCTTGGCCTTATCCAAGCCTTCAGCAGCCTCTTCTCTCTCCTCTTTCTCCCCCAAAATTCGTGCACCAGCCTAGCCTTCCTCTCTCTCCCTTTTTCTCTTCATTTTCTCTTCCATTTCTGGTGTTACTTGCTGTCTTCACTGTTTTCCAGCCGGAAAACAGCCTTGCCGCCGTCACCGGAGCCGCCACCACTGCCCAAAGTGTAGTCCTGGAAGTTAGGAAGCCAACCGCGCACCCCCGGTCACCGCTGGTCGCCGTTAGCCGCCCGTTTCGGCCTTTTCCGCTCAGCTGCACCGGTTCCGCGTGAACAGTAATCAGCACTGTTTTTGGCCCGTTTCGGCCATCGTTTGTCGTCCGTTGCCATCCCCGAGCTTATCCCTCGTAGCCCTCGTTCCCCTCTACGCGCCGGTGTCGCCGGATTTCCGATCCAAGTAAGTTAACTTCCTAATCCTTGTTTAGGGGTTAATCTTGCTTAGGGGTTAATTAGTTTAATTTTTGTGCTTGGTTAATTATGAGTTAGTTTGTTAATGGTGGCTGAGTTAATTAAGGCTGACTAGGGTTAGTTAATTGACCATAGTTAGTATTAAAGTAACTAAGGTTAATTAATTAAAGTAACTAGGGTTAATTAATTAAAGTAACTATGGTTAGTTTTAAAAGTAACTAAGGTTAAAAATTAATCATGGTTAGGTTAGATTAACTAGGGTTGAGTTAATTTGTTAACCATGGTTAAGTTTATTTATTTTTATTTATTTATTTAATTTCGGACGAATTTTACTGTTCACGGATTACTGTTCACGGCACTGTTCATACAGAAGTAAATTTTGGTTTCAAATTGTTGTGTTCTTGGTTGTTATGCTTCCTTGAAGTGCCGATTGTTAATTATATGCGTGAATAATGATGAAATGCATGATTGAAGACCGAGTGGAAGTGAAAGTGTTTGATTTATTGAGTTATTCCCGAGAATTAGGGAATGTACGTGATTATTGATTGGTTAAATTTGGAATTTTGGAATTGTGGAGTGATACCGCATGACATATTGCGTGGGTTATCTGAAATGGCATGTCGCATGAGCATGAGCGATGTTGCATTCACGACCAAGCAAAAGCAAAGACAAGAATGAATTGCTTGATGATGTGTGGCATGATCACATAAAGAGAGGGAACCCCGGCATTGCCGGAAGACCGCCAATCCTTATGGGGTTGTGCCGTGGCCGTTTGGTCGCCTAACTTCGGTCGGATGCCTGACGGGGGACATGTGACGGGACTGTGGTAGTGGGCGGGTCTTATGTTCCTGTCAGTTGCGGGACTGCGGTAGTGGGCGGGTCCTGTGCTCCTTCGGGAATGCCGTCAGAGGGAAGGGATGACCCCTGACGTCGCCGTGCCTCGAGGTAAAGAGGACGAAGCTGGTTTAGCCAGGAACCGCCAACCATAAGGTTGTGCCGTTGGCCCAGGAGGGGGTGTTAATAATCGGAGCATGTGTGAGTGTGAGACATGGGAAAGTTGTGTGAGATGCTCTGATTATTCGCATGCTCTTAATGTCGTGATGAGTTAAATGACAGTTTCTGCAGGTCACGTGTGCCAAGGCTAGGTAGGATCGCCTGTGGTTGTGTCTTCTTATTGAACTGTCCTATGCTTTTGTTTCTCTTTGCATTGTGCTGACTGCTGGATTAGGTTGTATGTTAAACTCCTGAGGCGAGCGAAGTTCCTAACCGGGGCTTAGGACTTTAACTTGCTGAGTTTATCTCAACCCGTCGTGGTTAACATTTTCAGGCCCTAGATGATGCAGTACCCGAGGATCGAAGAGAGCGATCCCTCTAAGGCCAGCGAATAGACACTTGTACAGTGTTAGGTTAGCCAGGCCGGTCTCTTTTTGAGTAGGCCTTAGCTTGTCGCCTATAGTAAGGAGTGTATGTATTTACTGGTGTGCCGGCTAACCTTCAGATATATAAAATGGTGTTTGTCTTTCCTCTGCTGCTGTTGTTGCTATCCCTGTTGTTTGGTTTGGGAGTTGTTCGTTTCCGCATGTGCATAATTACAAGATAAAATGAACTGGTCGACGACAGTACCTGGGACGTCGTACAGATAGACCTCAAGTGAAATGGGGTTGCCGCGAGCTCGAGAGTCGGGGCGTGACAGCAGCTGACGGGGCCGGAAAATTACTCATCTTGGTCTCGAGAGCTTTGGCGAGCCTTGACGACGAAAGGCAAGGAAGGTTTCATCGACGGGTCTATTCCCATCCCGACTAATGAGCGGCTTGCACGACATTGGAGGAGGTGCAATCAACTTGTTCGGACATGGATCGGGAACTACCTCGCACCCGAAGTCGCTACCGGACTTCCCCCAACCGAAGATGCCCAAAAATTTTGGGAAAATATATGGGAGATGTACGGCAAGCTTGATAGGGCGAGGATTTTTTCAATCGTTCAAACCCTATCGGAGCTAAAACAAGGAAACATGTCGATTTCAACAACTTTCAACCGATTGTCAACCTTGTGGAACGAATTAGAAGAAGCTGAAGAAAAATTGCAAGGACCAGACGAAACCCTAGCTCAATACCGAGCGATTAGGGAAAGGGAGAAGGCAACTCGTTTCTTGTTGATTCTAAATGAGAGTTTCTCACCTTTTCGCAGCCAGATTCTTGCTATGGAACCGGTTCCTTCCCTTGGCCGAATTTACCAGCTCGCGGTGCAAGAGGAGTCGCAGCGGCTGGCTTCATCGGAGTACATAAAGGTCGGCGACCGAGTTGTCCTCGTGGCTAGAGCGACGCTAGACCAGCAATTTCTTGCGGCAAAGAGCAGCCATGGGACCAGCAGCAACGTGGGGAGCAGCGGCATGGGGAGCAGCAACGTGGGGAGGAAGCAGCGGCGTGACCTTAAATCTCATGAGGAAGAAGATGAGATATCATCTTTTCAAATGGACGGACGAGATCTTCTCATCCCATCCGACGGTTCAGGACGCACATCCTTGAAGATGAACCGCCTAGATTTCATCACGCAATTGGACGATGGATATTTTTCTGCGCAATCTGACGGTGCAAATTTCATCCTTGCGGCTCCTCGATCGGACGGCTCACAGCGTGCCACATCAGCTCCGATGTGGAAGGGGTCCAAAAATTCCAACAAATCACATAATAAAGCAAGAGGTAAATTATGTGATTATTGCAAACGGCCTTATCATACTCGAGAAAATTGTTGGAAATTGCATGGAAAACTGACAGAAAAAGAAAAAAGGGAGCAAGATCTCTCTGTTGCAGCAAATGCCAGGATGAATCAACCTGTTAGCAAGGATCAATTTCAACAAATAGTGAGAGCCATAAGCCACTTGGGGATGCAAGACAAAATGGCTAGTTACGCAGGTACTGCCCACTGCCTAAGCTCCATTTCAAGTAAATCATGGATTATTGATTCAGGTGCTAGTGATCACATAGTCTGCGATGAACAATTATTTACCAGAGTCCATAAATCACATCCTCATACATCTGTACGTCTTCCAAATGGAAATGACACATTTGTTAGTAAAATTGGGACGTTCAGCTTAATCCTTCCATTAATCTCAAAAATGTCTTACTCATCCCCGAATTCCAATTTAATCTTATCTTATCTCTGTGTCCAAACTTTGTCAAGACAACTCCTGTTGGGTCTTCTTCAATTCTGACATCTGTTTCTTTCAGGCCCTTTCGACTGGGAAACTGATGGGCTGGGGTAACAATCACGATGGACTCTATTTTTGGGTCAATCTTCCCAATAATCTTAATGTTTTGCATTCTTCCTTAAATAAAGGCACTCTATGTAATGCAAATATTAGTGAAAATATTTTGTTATCCCATCAGCGTTTAGGCCATAGCGCCTCCTTTCCTCATCCAAAATGTCCTATTTGCCCTTTAGCTAAACAATCACGACTTCCTTTTCCGAAAAGCACCTCTCGTGCTGACATAGCTTTTTCTCTCCTTCATATGGACATTTAGGGACCATACCACACTCCACATCGTGATGGATCCTGGTTTTTTCTCACAATCGTAGACGATCATACCCGAGCAACTTGGGTTTTCTTGATGCAATCAAAAGGGCAAGTCCTTTCCTATCTTCAAGTTTTTTTTTTACTCTTGTTAAAAATCAGTTCCATAAATCAATAAAGCGAATTCGAACTGATAATGCCCGAGAATTTTTTAATCATGAGTGTTCTGCACTATTCGCTGCAAATGGCATCCTTCATGAAAGTTCATGCACCTACACTCCACAACAAAACGGTGTCATTGAAAGAAAACATCGTCATCTTCTAGAAGTTGCTCGTGCTCTTAAATACCAAGCTTCTATTCCTGATTTGTTCTGGGGAGACTGTGTGGTCACGGCAGTATACCTGATCAATCGGATGCCATCACGAATCCTTAAAGGTAAAACTCTATTCGAGTTGCTTTTTGGGAAACGTCCAGATATTCGATACCTCCGTGTATTCGGCTGCTTGTGTTATGCATCAACCATGGGCTATCGGGATAAATTAGGACCTCATGCCATCAAATGCGTTTTCATGGGATACCTTAATCTTCAGAAGGGATATACAGTATATGATTTGTCCACAGGACGATTCTTTGTTAGCAGGGATGTTGTTTTCCACGATGATGTTTTCCCTTTCCAGGAAGAGTTATCTTCTTCACAACTGAATAGTAGAACTACTGAACATCGTCCATTTCCGGCTGAAGAAGATATTCCGAATTCACAATCAATGGTGATTCCACAAATAATGTCTCCCATGACACCCTCAGTTCTTGAAAATGATGAAGCCTCACCATCAGAAGTGCACCATATGGGTTCGAGTACTTCAGAAGAAGTAACATCGTCGCCACTCACACCCAGCAACAACAACATCACTTCTGAATCACATGGTACCACTCCAATAGTCTTACCAAATGCTCCTCGTCGCTCCAATCATATCAGACGACCACCAACATGGACGGCATATTACATTTGCTCTACGGAAAAGACATCTGGTACACAGTATCCTATCTCATCATATGTTAGCTTTGCTAATCTTTCACTTGAACATATGTGCTGCATTAGTCGAATATCTGAAGAACAAGAACCATCTTCATATGAAGAAGCTGTCCAAGACCCTCGTTGGTAGCAAGCTATGGCTGATGAATTGCAAGCCTTGATAGAAAACAAAACTTGGGAAATTGTTCCTGTACCTACTCATCGCAAAACTATTGGGTGCAAGTGGGTATACAAGATCAAGTACAAGACAGATGGCTCCATTGAGCGTTATAAGGTAAGACTAGTGGCAAAAGGGTTTACTCAACGAGAAGGGTTTGATTATACTGAAACTTTTTCTCCGGTAGCAAAAGAAGTCACGGTTCGTTCTTTTCTCTCAATCGCCGCCCTTCGTGATTGGCCTCTTCATCAGATGGACGTTCACAATGCATTCCTCCATGGGGATCTTGAAGAGGAGATATATATGGACCTTCCACCGGGTTTACGCAGACAGGGGGAGAATAGGGCATGTCGTCTCCGTAAATCCTTATACGGACTCAAACAAGCTTCTCGTCAATGGTATGCCAAATTTACCAGTGCTCACACAAATGCAAAATTCCGGCAATCCAAGCATGATTATGCCTTATTTACATGGAGTCAAGGTACATCATCAATTTACTTGCTTATATATGTTGATGATATACTCATTATGGGAAATGACGAAACTGCCATAAAAAGGTTTAAGGAGTATTTACACTCTACCTTTCACATTAAAGATTTGGGACCTCCCAAATATTTCCTCGGGATAGAGATTGCACGATCAGATAAAGGAATCTATCTCAGCCAACGCAAGTTTGTCCTAGAGATCATATCAGAAACTGGACTTTCTGGATCAAAACCAGCCATTGTTCCAATTGAACAGAATGCCAAGTTAACGACAGTTGAACATGATAAGGGATTATCACCCTTGAATAAGGATCCTTTACTCAAAGATCCTTTTATCTATCAGAGACTTGTCGGAAAACTCATATACTTGACCATGACTAGGCCTGACATATGCTATGCAGTGCAGATTCTCAGTCAATTCATGCACAATCCAAAGCAATCTCATATGAATGCAGCATTGAAAGTTGTGAAATACTTGAAAGGATGTCCTGGTTTAAGGATATTATTGTCTCGTGATAACAACATGAAGATGACAGCGTACAGTGACACAGACTATGCCACTTGTCCTATGAGTAGACGATCTATCACAGGATTCTGCATTAAATTGGGGGATTCGTTACTTTCCTGGAAAACGAAGAAACAGGCGACAGTATTATTATCATCCGCTGAAGCAGAATATCGAGCAATGGCAAAGACAAGTTGTGAAATAGTCTGGATAAGAGGATTACTTCAAGATCTTGGCATTTTCGTAAAAGAGCCAACTATTTTGTTCTGTGATAATGATGCTGCTCTCAAACTTGCAGTAAATCTAGTCTTCCACGAGAGAACAAAGCACATAGAAGTTGATTGCCACTTTATCAGAGACAAAATTCAGGATGTAGTAATCAAAACAGAGGGAATCAGAACGATGGAGCAGCCAGCTGACATTTTCACTAAACCTTTGGGTCAGAGGCAACATGCATATCTATTAAGCAAGCTAGGTGTCCTTAATGTGTATAGACCACCAGCTTGAGGGGGAGTGTTGAAGATACTGTTGCCCGAAATATTTGATCTCACAGCTGCTAATTGATTGTGATTGATTCAGTAGAATATTTTGTATTGGAAATTATTCTCTGATTTATTTTGTATATTATTTTTCCTTAGTTAAATTAGTCCTATGTATTATAAATAGGACCATTGATTGTACATCAAGATCAGTGAATAGAAAATACAATACATTCCCCCCAAAACACTTTCAATCCATTTCTTTTCACTTTTCTCTTCTTGAATTAACCCAACGGTAGGCTACCAATCAGTAAGATGATTTTGCACTCGTCGAGTTGACGCTTATCCATAAAAGAGAAGAA
Organism: Corymbia citriodora subsp. variegata; assembly: GCA_014858505.1. NCBI lineage: Eukaryota > Viridiplantae > Streptophyta > Magnoliopsida > Myrtales > Myrtaceae > Corymbia > Corymbia citriodora. Next base: position 354,242 of record MU089526.1, read on the forward strand.
AATATTCTTGTGAACTCCTTGGAAATTGAATTTTTTGTTATGTCTCTAGTGTGTTTCAGCATGATGACATATTATATATTTTCTTCCATGCCGACATGATAGTTGCTCCAATGATGCCCTCAGTATCTGTTGATTCGGGTCATGCTATTACGAGAGGACTTGACTATAATTAGACCAAGTTTGTAGTTTAAACAATTAGTTTGCACAGTTTATTTTTCTTGTGAGTTGCTGGCTCATGGGTTGTGAATGCCAACACAACCCTTTAGTTAGGATTAGATCCCACATATATGGCTATGAGGATAACACTCCCTACTTCAAAGTTTGTTGTGTCATTTTGCAGATTTCTGTCATTCTAGATTTCCATTGAAGATACTAGTGGTGTGGTCTGAGTATACTACTCAGCATGAGAGCATCGTTGCCTTTTCTTTTCTCTCTTCTTTTGTGGACTAAAATTGATCAATTTGGTTAACCTAAAAAAAGAAGTTATCGATTTCTTCTTTTGAGACATTTCAATCAAATTATATTGAATCATTGACAAATGTGGATACGCAATAAGTGAGCAAACTAATAATAACAAATTCATTTCACATCAAGTGGGTCAATTTGATGCTTATAGGATGAGCTCTCTTCATAATTTATTATAAACCAGATGTATGTCTATACCAACATTGAGACATATTATAATAGCAAGAGAAATAATTGCCATCGAAAGAGGACCACAATTACTTAAATCTGATGACTTGCGTATGGTTATGCAAAACGCGCGCGCGCGCGGAGTGATAGAGAGAGAGAACCTACGCACTGCGACGAAAGTGACTTCCCATGACTTAGAGCATAAAGCGGAATCAATTGAGATTATACATTTTCTTTTCAAAGGGTAATCGATTAGAATAGTTGATGGAATAATTTTCATTACCTTAATTTATGTGTTCTTTTTTTATGATATCTAAGTGAGGGAATTGCAAAAGAACCAATATTTCATGTGGAGTGTTACTCTTCTTCTTTTAGTTAATCACACTTATCATGTGAAAACAAGTGAAATAAAAGTCCTAATGTTTTGACATTGATTAATTAAGCCCTAAACAAATTATCTTTAGTCAATTGAGTCCAAGTGTTTTGGCAAAAATGCAATCAAGTACTAATATTATTGTCAATTACCTTAGTAACTAGAAATTATACTCTTTGAGATTATTATGAAATGAAACATCATTTGAACCGCAATAAAAAATAAAACATATGAATTGCGTCAATCATTGAGTAGAGAACTTGATTATGGAAATTGATAGATGAATGAAGCCTATATTTTTATCTAAACAGATAGGAAAATTCTAAATATATTATTTTAATTTTTCTCAAGTCGCATATAGTTTTGCAAAAAAATTTAATTTAATTTTCAATAAAATCTCATAGTCAACTTGCTCCCTTAATATTCAATAAGAATTTTCAAAATAATTCTTAAGTTTGAGAAAAACTAAAAGGATATGATTGTTGGGGGCATAAGTACAGCGGGAGTGTCAAAACTTGGCACAAAGGGACACTTAAGTACCAAAAGTTACAAAATGTACACTTAAGTGCCACTTTTTCAAAAAAAATGGATCACTTCAGTGCTAACTCATCGGAACCCTATTGAAAATCTTACGTGATAATTTTTTATTAATTTTCTTGCCTATGTGGCTCGTCGGAAACTGAATCGGCGAAAAATTAGTTGTTTTGGCTGACGTGGATTTTAAAAATTATTAATTAAATAATATTATTATAAAATCGATTTTATTATAAAACAGAAAATAAAAGAAGAGGGGTATCGGCGAGGGTTATGTAGCCCTCACCATTGCTGCCCTACCCTCATCGGGAAGGGCCGGCGAGGGTGGGGCAACAGCAGCGGCGAGGGCTACACAACCCTCACCGATACCCCTCTTCTCTTTTTTCCTTTTTTTTTTTAATAAAATCGATTTTAATTTTTTTTAAAATTTGACGTGGACAATTTTTTTTTAAAAATTACCACATGGATTTTTTATTTTGAAAAAAAATGCTTCATCAGCAAATGAAGTCGTCAGAAAATAGATACGTGGCAATTTGGCCGGAATTTTTCACCGTTGTCACTTAACTGATCCATTTTGCTCTGATTTTGGCACTTAAGTATACCTTTTGTAGCTTTTGGCACTCAAGTGTCTCTCTGTGCCAAGTTCTGGCACTCCAGAAATCCATACCTCAATTGTTGGGGGAGTAAACATCACCAGTAGGAGATTAGGGCTCAATTCCACATTTACCAAAAAGGCTTGAGAGTCAATTGACTAAATAGTAATACGACTCAATCAACAAACAACCAAAACGCTTAGGTCTCCTATGCCATACGCACACACGCACATATATGGAGAACCTTGATTTTGTAGTTGACACTTTAGAATATGAAAAGTATTGTGTTCTCAATTACATAATAGATAAACATATCACTGCATCAAGGAATATATATGTATCATTTAGCAAAAGATTTTATACAAGTTAATAGCATGTAATTTTATTTTGAGGGAAATAGATTATCATCAAGAAAGATAAAACTTTGGAAAAGAAGAAAAAAAAAGGAATTTCTTTTAGCTACCTATTATGGGCATTATCATAAGAGTCCCATACCCATTACTAAATGTTTGACTTAACTCTTAGAAATTTTTACTTTGAATAAAAGTATTTCGTATTTTTCCTTTAAATTTTTATTTGAGATTTAACCAATATATAACATAATGTACTTAATTAAATAGAATGTAATACATGAATAAAATGCTTTCTTTAGATTAATTTAAAAAGATAATTACAGGCATCAGGCCTCCTTGGAATCATTTATATACATACACCACGGGTAACTTTCTGCGCTGCGCCACCAGCACATGAGCCCCTCCGACCGGCTTCTTATCGACATTCTGCAGGTTGCCAAACATTAGGCCAGTGCCACCGAGTCCGACCGTTACTCCTGTCCGGTCTTCAGCCACACCTGGCAGTCCTTGCCGTGCCCGAGGTTTCTCTCGCCGATCCTGTTCAGTCCATAGCAGTTCCTGCAGTCCCAAAGAACTTATCAGTTGCGGTTTCATCCTCCTTGCCGAGCGGCCGTAATCTGGTCCTTGCCGTCGCTGTTCCCAGCAATCATTAATAGCCCGTGGAAGTGTGGTCGTTGCTGGTAGACATCATTTACCAAGCGCAAGCCAGCGGAGTCTATTTGGAGTGTGACACTCGTTTCCTTCATACCCTCTGGAGACGTTCTTGTCTTTTTATTCTATCCAAGGCAAGTTTAAGTGCTGATCTTAGTGGTGATGGAATTAATGTTACTTTCCATGACTGGCGTGAGTTTGTGATGTGCCATGTTTTATTATATAGCTGTCTCAATTTGGTTAATTGATTTCTCCTAAGCTTAACTCATATTACACCTTGCATTAACCAAAGCAATATTGGGAGTCTGATTTTTGAGACTAAAGGTTAGATCTCCAGTTATCTTTGGATATCTTAAAATATCTATGGATCGCGTTCCTTTTACTCTTTATTTAACTTTGACGCTCCTAATTATATTGTTTTAACAATACTATACCATACGTAGCTCATTTGTTAGCATTATTCTCCTCTTTTTATTTGGTCAACTGGGCTGTCCCTCTTATTTTCTCTCCTTTCCTTTCCTCTAGTGTCCTACCAACAACAGCATCCCACTCTATTTCCTTTTATTCATGTTTTCACCTCACACACCTTTGGTGACTTGTAAGGATGAACCATCTCAGATTTTGTCTAAATTCTTCCTAGAACCTATTTATCATAATAGATTCCCTAACTTTTGGAACCTGGAACTTATCCTACATATTTAGGAATATGGAACCGACGCTGTCATAGATTCTACCTAGATTTCACTTGTACTCTATGAGCAGACATTGAGCTAGAGATGTTTATTAAACAAAGTCAGAGAGGACAACCTGACTTGTTGTGACTATTGTATCAATGATTTTTGGCCGTGAATGCAAGAGGACCTCATAACTTGCTGAAACCACATCACTATCACATCATTGTCCCAAAACAAGATTCAAGTTACCTTTGAAGCATGAAGAAAAGAGATTCACTCTTCTCTGCAACAATTCTCACGTATTTCATCATCCACCTTGGACTGTGTCTATATATATATGACCTGTCCGGCCTACGCGCGGCACCAACTTTTTACTCGTAGTCACATGTCCCAAGCTGTCGCTGAGTTACTGCACCGAATTACCAAGCCTTTGCTCCTAGAAAGCCACATACATGTTGGATGCTTTAAGCCAGCTAGTATTCCAACAATGCTAGCAGCCCAAGACCTCAATTCTAGCGATGGCGTCCAAGATCTCGTTGGACCTCCGCTCTCTGGATTGACCACCGTTTATAGCCAATGACCACACTTTCAAGTTACTCAATTCCATTCGCATTTTATCATGTCGAAGCATTTCATTTTGTTTCCTCTCTCATGCTTCTTGGTTGTGGCTGTACATACTACGTTGGATGTTTCTTTGGTGATTGCTCATGAGAAATGGGCGTGGAGTCGAGCCTATATTTGGGACATCCATACATCAAAGTGTGTCACTCATTTATTTTGCATTTCCATGATTTGTGGCTATGAATGGTAAATAATTAGCAGTAAAAATTAGGGCGTTGCTCCGTAACTCGAGCTAGTTGGTGGAAGCAAACCACAATGATGATCAGTGGAGGTCGATAATTGGCAGTTTTTATACGTTGGTGATTGATGGAGGAGGCATAATGACGGCATAGTGATAAACGAATATGGCAGTTGACAATGAAAACCTTGTGATAAACAGAGGCAATTGATGGTGAGATATGGATGCTTAATGTACCGATACTATGGTGAGAGGAGTAGGGAACTGGGGATCTTTAGGAGCGATGGATGGTATAGTTCAGTTTAGTCTTTTGGACCTGTGCTGGAAAGTCCTAGTTCGTGAACTTGACAAGAATTAAACCTCGGAATGGTGAACATAGTGAACTTAGTGAATTGTTCTCAGATCAGGAAGAAGGCGAACGGTTCCAAAGAGGGGGGAAAAAAAGAGAAAAAAAGAGAGGAAATAAGGAATCTGCAATGAAGGTTAGAATTTATATTAGAAGGTTATAGCGATTGAACAATCACAAGATCAGGTATATACAACCAATGAGTTTAAGTGATTTCTGTTGGATATTGTAATTTGTGATGGTCACAGTGTACTAAGATTGTCATAAACATATATCAAGTAAAATATTTTTGATATTGGTCAAGAAACTGAACCACTAATAGAACATTAATACATTCCAATACTACATTTTTGACTCCTTATTCTATTTCATTCGAAATCCATACACAAAAAAACAAAAACAAAAAAAACGGGGGGGGCTCTCAAGCGAGAGAAGAGCAATGATCAAGTGTGAACTCACTATTCAAATCGTACGCAAGGCATATCCGAAAAATTGTCTAATGCAATCTATGACGGCTTGGTACTTAAAACTATTCTTTCAAACCATCACATTGGCAATGGATTGGCGTACAGAGAAGTCACATGCTTTTTAAACTTGTCTCCAGAATGAGTGTAGATATCTTTTTCATCTTTATACACCATATGCATGGCTCGTGTAAAATTGAGAAATCGCACCAAGAGTGGCCTAGGGACAATGGTCGGATGGCATAGCTCTTCGTTAATGTCCTTCCACGCATCAACCACTTGTTTATGGAGTTCCTGCTTAGCCTCTTCCTCCGTAACTCCATATTGTTTCATGAAACACTCTACTGAAGATGCGCTATAACCTCTCTCTTGCTCAAACTATAAACAAATATCTCATGGAAATTTTTTTTTTCTTATTGGTAAAATCTATTGGAAAAAATTTAGATAAATTAAGATTGTTCACCAATATAGCTTTTATATACCTTGTGTCCAGCATTGTCATCCATGAGCCGACCTACTACTTGCACAGCCTTCAACATCTTGGGGTTGCTGTATAACAACCAATCAAAAGCATCTTTTGTTGCAATATCTCCCATTCCCAGCAACAACATCACCAATAGCAATTCAACAACAGAGGTTGCTAATGCAATGGGCATGTACTCCTCCATCGTCGGTGTGAGGTTTTGGTGGAACCATTTGGCTTCCATGAAATATGCTCTTGCTTGTTTTTTCATCTAAGGAATCATTCTCATGCATAAAGCTATGTCAATATTCAAACTTTAATGTGTTTAATGGACTAATATATGACAGTTTGTCTTCCTTATCTAAAAACCTGATATTTTGTTGCCAGTGGATGGAATAACAATGGCATTTAATTGACATAATGTTGAATGGCTTACCGCTTCTTTGGCATAGAAGAGCTGGTATGATCGTCCTTTTTTGGTCAACTCATGGCCAATTTCATCATAAAAATCAAGAATTATCTTGTAACACTCTTGCATGTACTCTGGCAATCCACCTTTGGCTTTGACATCCCACCTAAGTTCAAGTTCGGAAAATATCACACTTGACCATAATTAATAGTTGATCAAATTAGAATAAGTACAGAATTGGTAAGTAACAAGAGCATCCAAGTGTGAACTGTACCTTTCAATTGCTTCTGTGAAGAGTTCTAATTCTTCCAATGTCCCATAGACATCATAGATGTCGTCGATAATGGAAACCACGCTCGCCACTTTGATTAGTAATTCCCTAGAGGCTTCATACTCAGGCTCAAAATAAACTCCTGACATCCAAAGATACATCTCCACAAGCCTATCTCTAGCAAATGGGAACTTTCTTTCTACACCTAGATCCTTCCACCACCTATGGGATACCAACAAATCCTATTTTAGGCAAACACATCATTGATAGAACTATAGAATGTGTTTAGACTGATAAGCCAAAGAGATTAACATTCCTTGGAACTTTTACAAACAATTTTTAGTTCAAATATATTGAAATTGCATGAGTCAATCAATCATGATTTGGTGTTCGTGGAACATCTAGCTACTTTAGACATGCTATCATGAAGTTAACCTTGTAAGGTTGCTGAGTTCCTTCTGGTGTTGCTTTTGCAAAAAGTTGAAATCAAGTTTAGCCAAGGAGTTCAGGACTTCATTATGCGATGGCTCCTCTTGGTAGAGTGGAATGTAACGCCTTGCCTCTAGCCTTGGTATTCCCTTGTCGATTGGTTGGTTTAGGGCATGATTCACTTGTTTTCTGAGATTAAGGCTTGCATTCCCTTTATCAATTGTTTCGAGGTGAGTCATAGTAAAAGCAAGTGCATCGTTCAAAATATGATCACCATGAAACTTTAGATGGCAAGCTTCAAATAGACTTAGCAATCCTTGCACATCGGTGCTCAATGATTCATTGAAATTCCCTTCGCTGTCCCTGAACTTGTTAAAAATTTCTGAATTGCCAAACAAAAAGTGGGAAAAGATGCTATCACGAGATTCTATGAAAAAATCATGTTCACAACAAATGAAAAAATGACGTACTAAACAAAGGAATTAATATTGGACCAAAAAAAAAAAAAACAAGGGATCAGTAGAAAGGACTATTCACCTTAGAAAATTTGAAAAACTTACGATATTTAAAAATTATATATAAATAATAAAGAAATAAAAAATGGAGTGAACTAAACATGTTAGTGATATTATGTGGCCACTCTAATCAATCAAATGGACCATCAACTAGTGTTTGCAATATAGTTTCACCAACTATTCGATCAAGGAGAATTAGAACATTACATACCGCTTGAAATTGCGTAACCTTGTTGTCGCAACAATCGAAAGAGAAGAGCAATTGTGTGTAGGTTGTCTTCATCCCCATGGTGAAATTCGAAATAGCTTCTATGGATTTGTTCCAGCTGTTGATCTATCTCAATTTCAAAAAGGTAGGCAATTCCTAAGTGTTGGATCTGATCTATCAAGTTCAACTTCTGTGAAGGCTTATCCATAGCATCCGTCAACATCTTCGTCACTTCTCCTTTCAATCTCTCTATTTGATCCTCTGCTATTGCATGAGAACCCTACAATATATGTAAAATTGAAAGTTCAAAAAATAATTTGTGGAAATTGACACGAGTTTAGTATGAATGCAACAAATGGATTAGGTTGCCTATGACCCAATTGACCACGATAAATATGAATTGAAATTACCTAAAAAATATTCCATGAATGGTTTTATTAATTGTGGAGAAACTCTTTCTACATTCCTTAAGTCATATGTGCATATCACAAGGTTCACATAGAAAATTTGAATCATGTAAGGATGAACCCATGCAAGGAGTTTCAAATCAACTAGAACTTCTTTTCTTTTTCTTTATCAAATGCTGTGGGATGGTGCCCAATCATTCAAGATTATTATGTTCTACGCCCTTAGTTTTCAGAAAACATAATGATGGAAAAATTTTCAAAATATAATCCAAGAAAAAGAATAACTTAAATGAAATTTTCTGAATATAATCTAAGAAAAGGAACAACTTAAATGCTACCGTCGAGTTGGAGTCACAAGTATATTTGAGAAAATAATCCCCCCATATGCCTGGATGAAAATTTGCTGAGCGGCGTTCAACAACGTGACTTGCTTCTTGAGCAGGAGAAGAAGATGGGACTGCTGAAATCTCAAGAGACATTTCTTTTTCGTTGTTATCCAAGTGACTGAGCAAATATAGAGGAAGAATACTAGAGGGTAGAGACTTTTCTATGAGTGTCGAAACCTTATTGATGGGCATTTATAGGCTATAGCATCGTATGTTGGACGGCACATAGAACGAGGAATAGAAAAGGCAAAGGTTTGTTTTCTCAAAACACGTTCTTTGATTAAATTTCAAGGTGGCCATCCTCAGCATTCAATTTGATTATTGTGCGCATTTGTCAGAGCTCCGTCCTCGGTAGGTGGTCGTTCCTTTTCGGCGGCTATAGGACGGACGGCCGCCTATTGGTGGTAGGGTGGGGAGGATGGTACCGGTCAAATTGCAGCCATACACGTATTCATATTTTTTCACTATGGCGCACATTTCTTGTCATTGCTCGTTGCCCTACTTCTATTTGTCTAAATGTGATCAAAGCGGGTTCAAGTTGCTCGCCGAAACAAGTACAGTTACCTCGATAAGATATTCCTTTCATTCCCAGTCATCATTTTGGCCACCTCAACGATCCAATGTCCAAAGTTGTGGGCCTTGTGGCCTTGAGTGCCCGTTGGATAACTCATTTGTCACACGTTCTTTCTGATTCTTGTGGATAAGTTCCATGTGTGGTGGCTTATAGGTTCCATGATTTGCTCAAAGTTATAACTCTATCAACCCAAAAACTTAAGTTAATAAGTAGAGGGAGACCACATATATATATATAAAGAGTATAGAAATCCCATCATGAAGCAATATTGGATATTTTAACAACGACAAACTAGCATAGAGTTACTAGGATATTGTGTGCCTTTTGCTCTATGTTAATGTACATGTTCTAATAATCTATGTCTCTTCGCTTTAAGGGCCCCGATAAGGTACAAAAAGGAGTTTATCATGTGGTGTTGATTTAACTTTCAATGCGAGGATGATGATATTTCCTATTATTTATGGTTATATCAATTGAATTTCTAATTAAAGAAAAAAAAAAGAAGAAAAACTCAAACCTTACCCACAATCTTTGAGATCCCATCCTTTCGTGTGAGCGACCTTCCCCAGAGCCTCCTTCCATCGTTGCACTTTATCGCAACCGACCTTCTGCTCGTGCCTCCGTAGAGCGTTACGATACAGCTCAGTTTTGAGCTTAACGTCGCAGGGACTTACGTCGAAGAAAATCGGCATGATTACTGCTTTACAATCCACCATGTAGGCAAGCTCACGGAGACACCATGCACTGGAGGCATAGTCTCGAGAGAAGATGGGCATACAAATCGTGGAACTTTTGATCGCATGCTTCAGTTCGCTTTTGATTGCTTTGCCTTTTCTGATCTCTTCATTATCTCTGAAAACACGAATTCCAGCTCCATCCATGAAGTGATACAAGCAGTCAGCAAAATTCAAGCGAGTATTGGGCCCTCTGAAATTCAAGAACACATCAAATTCGGACCTGAGCAATGGCTCGACATCACCACTATCAGTCGATGCCGTTGGTCCATCCAAATATTTCCTCTTTGCCATCTTCAGGAGCTAGAGTATCGTGATAAGAGTTGATAATGAGCAGAGAAATGTAAGTGTACTGTCTAATCCTTGTGATTTTAGAGAATTTATGGACGAGAAAGAGAGTCGCGGGAAGTCAACTTCGTTGCCTTGGGCTTCTTCTTTTTTCTTTTTTCTTTTTTTGGGAAGGGCCGGAGAAATTTCCAACAACCATAAATTATTCTATCATCGTGAAAAATAGGTTACGGGACTACCAGGTGCCATTTTCCTCTTTCATTAAGAGAGAAGTTTGGAAATGGTAGGGTCATACCCCATTTGCAAGGTCAGGCACGGCACTTCCATTCACATCTCGTTTTACTCAGTGAGTGAGCACTCCATCTGTTCATGTTATTATTGAGTATGGAGTTTGCGTCAAACCCACACACATCGGTAAATAGGAGTGATAGATGTCCAAAGACGGTCATGCTTACCAGCCCAGCAAGTCTTGAGTTATATTGTAAAATGTTATTTCCTTCGGTTATTTTTGGAAAAAGGTTGAAGAGGCGTATGTGTCGGAGTAGGAAATAACTATTTGACCATTTTAGCATTGCAGTTTGGCTTATTTGTCGTTCAAAGTTTGCATGGCCCCAAATATAAGAAAAAAGAAAAAGAAAGAAATGATGAGTAAATTAAAGGGTAGAGGCATGATCAGATCAAGTTCGAGTAAAATATTTAGACTCCAATAGATATTCCATATTCATTGGTGATAGACTTTTTCACATTGTTTTGACTGGACGGCTATATTGATCCAAATCCTCTAAATTCTTTTGTATGCTTTTGAATCCTATGTCTACTTCGTTGTCCAACGTGAATGTTCCCAGGACATTTCGGTCTGAACATCTGAATGAGATATCGAGTTCGTATCACTCTCGATTGAGTTCATGAGAACTTTGGGAGACAAGAGCTGAGTAGTAATTAATCTGATGTCATGTGCTTGTCATTAATTTTCAACAGTATTTCATTATATAGTTTTCAAAAGGAGAAAAAACATAAGAGATGAATTAATTTAGTCAGGTAGAGCCCTTTTTTCCCCAGAGTCGGGCAAAGCTGAATGCACTGAACTATGTGCAAGTAGAATATGCGTGCCTAGACCATCAGTCATTAAATTGTGACATCATTCCATGCAAAGCACATCATATATCGAGTATGATTCACGAGTTTCATAACGAGGAAATGCATTTAAGAGTTGTTTCTAGTAAAGAACTACGGGAAGTCGTCTTTATTATGTTGCGTTTTTTCTTAGAAGGATGGTAGAAATATGCCACATTAAAGAATTATTTTATCAATAATTCTAATTAATCACCCTCCAAAACAGAAAATATGTAATTTCAATCTATTCCACTTCACATTCTAAGTCGTGGGAAGTCCCCTTTTTAGCGTTGCATTTGCTCTTGGAAGGGCCCGAGAAATTTCTTGTAATGACAAAATTATTCTATATAATTTCAATTTATTCCACTTCATGTTCTAATTTATTCATAACTATGAAAATCAACGACAGGGCATACAGGAAATTATAACCCTTCATTAAATGTTGTCTGGGCCAGTTGCGTGGAAAATAGGCTACTAGACTTTTTGACCAGAGGCTACTAGACTCCTAGGTGCCATTTTCCTCATTTCTTAAGGGAGAATTATGATAATGGTGGGGACCACCATCAATTTTTATTTACTGCGCCGGCCAACCGCCATTTTTATGTGATTGGATGCTTGTTGCAAGTTATTTTCAAGCAATCCACGTCATAGAGACTCCTTATTCTTAAGGAAGGAGGAAAATGGGACCTGGTGGACTAGTATACTAATTTCCAAGATCTGGCCCAGAAAACATTGAATAAGGTGTTATGATTTCTTTCATCTCTTGTCTTTGATGATCAGATTAATCAATCGAATCAACTCAAATTATATTTTTCTTTTTTTAAGTGATAGAATAGTTTTGAATATTTCTAGCCTTTCAAGAAAAAATGAAATATGATAAAAGAGACTTCCCACAACTTAAAAAATGAAGGTGAAATCAATTGAAATTATATATTTTGTCTTTTGGCGGGTAATCAAACCAAATTGGTGATAGAAAGATTTTTTTATTATGACAAATTTCTCCGGCCCTTTCAAGAAAGAACACTACGCAATGAAGGAGGGTCGTCCATAAATCTTCAGAATCACATTTATTAGACACTAATGTTACATCTCTCTCCTAGCTACTAAACTCGATCATCATACTTGATATAATGTTACTTGCATGGAATGATGTCATCACTTAATCACTGATGGTTCGAGTATGAATATTTCACGTATAAGAAGTCTAGTTGAGCATGGATAATGCGAGGCAAACTTTTGCGAGGGCATGAAGCGAGTACTTTGTTGACCAGGCCAATTCGAGATTTTATTGCCCATTATTTCTAGTTTGGGCGCAACTATTTTTCAATGACAGAGCCAACTGCAGCATCGGAGCCTTAATCAGGCTGCAAGTCGTCTCGGTTCTGTGTTGGATCATTGCCGATTGCTCATATCATGTCGCCGGTTTTCTACCCTCACCACCCCTTCAAAAACAAAGTAATGAACGCCGTCTCTGCATTGAGCTGCGTATCCGTGTACCGAGCGTCAATCAAGTTGCCAGCCTCGAAAACTCTTAAGCTAAACAAATCAAAGTGTAACTTCATGCGACCTTGTCCTCCTCAATCTTACCCTCTGTGCGAGGAGTACAGGAATAGGACGAAGTGTAACAATTGGCTTCCTCTAGTCCAGTGGCCAATGGCGAGCATTGCGCATCGCCCACCCAACAGAAGATAATCTTTCTTGACCTTTTGTAGCTTCCTTTATATCATTTTTATGTTAATCCAATTAAGAAAGACTTCTCCTTCCTTGTCAGGAGCTTCCAATCAAGACAATCCCCTTCCAATTAAGATAATCTTCGTTGATTTAAACCTCTTTGCATTAGGATGGTGACATATGGGACGTGGCTTTTTCTCTTATCTTTATAGCACTAACACTTGAAAAATGGAGAAGAGTACCTATAATTCTGTCCAATTTCATAGTGTTGTGTTCGATCTAATAACCAAAGCGCATATCGTGCAACAGAGAATTTTGGAAATGGGGGATGTCACCATAGACATCGGCAGATAAATCGCATTAAGAAAGAACAAAGAGTCGGATTGAGGTGGATTCCTTGAAAATAACTTACGACAAGCACCCAATCACTAGTGACAAATATTAAAAAAATAATAAATCATGACTTCAAAGTTCAGGGGACGGCACTTCCGTTCACACGTTGTCCAAATCAATGAGTCAGAACTCCGTCGGTCCATATAAAACTGCCCAAGGTGTAGGTGAATGTATGATTCCACGACAGATGTGTTTACTTATCTTTTCAAATTTAAGACGAAGAAGGCATTTCATTCATATATTACATTCGGTTTAATTTAAGAAACTTATGTTATATATGATGTTTGAATAAAACTTCAAGGGAAAAATATTGAATACTCTTTTTTCTAGATTTTCTCATAAGACAAAGGGTTCGAATAGAACATTCATCACGGGTGTAGAACTTTTATGGTAATGTTTAGAGATGGTAATCAAAAAGTTCCTTTTTTTCTCTTTTCAAAGTATTGTTTTTCTCGCCCATGGCAATCCATTTCTCTCTCAATAAAAATCGCATGCTATTATCCAAATGTAATGCCTATAGAATAATGTCTTTCAATTATGTAACTGAGAACTTAAATTTTTTTATTTGAAATTGTCAACTAAACAATAAAGGTTCTCAATTGTTTGTTGACTGAGTTTTAGACATTCTATATAGTCAAGTGATTCCTCAGCCTTTATGAAAAATGTCCAAAATTTCCCACATTTTTTTTGTCGAAAAATTTCCCACATTTACTCATCGCAAAACAGTATTCTTTTAGTTTTTGACAAAATTAATCCTTGTTATGACATTAGTCGGGAAATAAAGCACATAAATTTCTTGAAAATTTAGTGAGAAACTGATTGAGTTTTAGACATTCTATATAGTCAAGTGATTCCTCAGCCTTTATGAAAAATGTCCAAAATTTCCCACATTTTTTTATTGAAAAAATTTCCCACATTTACTCATCGCAAAATAGTGTTCTTTTAGTTTTTGACAAAATTAATCCTTGTTATGACATTAGTCGAGAAATAAAGCACATAAGTTTCTTGAAAATTTAGTGAGAAACTTGATTGTGTTAATTTATTGAAAAGTATAATTCAAAATTTTCTTTTGATAATACTTTGAAAGAATATCATTGTCCAGTTTTAGAGGTCACCGGCAATGATATCGTTAGTTGATTGCATCTTTGTCGAAATATTGAGAACTTAATTGATTAAAAGTAAGACATTTATGACTTAATTAGTCAATCATCAAAACATTGTGACTTCTATTACACTTATTCTCATACAACTAGCATGATTAACTAAAAGAAGAAGATTAACTCTCCACATGTACCATATGCATACCTTTTTATTCCAATTCCCTCGTTTGTCTTGTTATTATGCTATTAGATATCTTAAGTACACCATGAATGTCATAACTTTCGTACAATGCTCATGTAAACGTCATAATTTTTTTATTACTTAAGTTCCATATTTATTAAAAATTATTCACTTGAGTGCCATCAGCAATTTATCTTGCTAGAAGAACCAACATGGCATTAATTTATTATATCATGTTTTACACGACTCTTCAACAAAATGAAGTCAGCAAGTTAGCCACTAAATGACATCGTTTAAGCCATCTTTTTGCCCCAAATTGACAAATTAAGGTAAAATTCATCATGTTCTTCACAAAATCAAATTGGGCAAAATCAAAGCATGCAAACCCTAATCCCGATTTGAGGAGGCACGAACAACAACTTCGCGGCCTTCCTTTAATTATTCAACACAATGAGTGTTAAGTTATGAAATCTTTTCTAATATTATTTTTTGAATATGAAATCTTTTTGAATCTTTTTGAATTTCAGATTAGCATACCAACTGTAGATGAGTTGGCATTCTAATATTATTTCTTTGCCAAAGATTGTATTTTTCCTTATCTTTATAAGCATGTACAATCTATAAATTAAGTGATATTTCTGCACCTGCTAGCCATGGAAGTCACTTCAGAATCAGCTTGCACCACCTCAAATTCTAGTTCCGTTTCCATCGAAACAGTTGCACCTAATGGTCTGATCTCGATCTCAGCCGTCATCCAATTGCCATTCAAGCTCTCTACTGCCAATTATCCCTCTTGGCGTGCTCAATTTCAGGCACTACTCATTAGTTATGATTTAATGGGATTTGTTGACGGAACTCCTCTCTGTCCGCCTCTCACCATTTCAACTGGAAATCAAATGGTGCCAAATCCAGCCGCAACAACTTGGATTCACCAGGATCAACTCTTGCTTCATGCAATTTTTGCATCTGTATCCGAAGCCGTGATTCCTATCATTGCCTCTTGCAATTTGTCACACGCTACCTGGACAAAACTCATGAATTTATATGCAAATAAATCCCGCTCAAAAGTTATGCATCTCAAGGATAAACTCTCTATCACTCACTGAATCTCGCGTTCTATTTTAGAATTTTTGCATTTTTGCAGGAACTTAAAGCCCTTGCCGATGAATTAGCAATCATATTCTTAAGAAAAAAAGATATTCTGTGATTGTGAAGGACATATCTTAACTTATACAAATTACAAATTTGCGTTTGATATAATTGGTAAAATACATATCCTTGTGAGAAGGAGGATAATATAAATAAATCAAATTCAATACAAATAGATTAAATAAAAATGGAATAAATAAGAAATTGAAAATATAATATGAATAAAAAATTCAAATAAAAAAGAAAATATTCGAAATTTAATATAATTAATATTATTAGTATATTAATATAAATTGTTTATAATATGTTTATAAATTATAAATTGAATTGGAATCGCCTTGAACAGAGTATCTGGCCTACTAGGGATAAATATTATCCAAACACCTTGTATCAAGGTATCAAGAACGAAAAAATATACGGATATAGTTGAATGGTAAAATTTCTCTTTGCCAAGAAGACGACGCGAGAATGCCCTTGCCGATGAATTAGCAATCATTGATACTCCTATCTCTGATGATGATTTAGTCATTCATGCATTTCGAGGACTTGGAACTGAATACAAAGAAACATTAATGATCGCACATCTACTTCGGATTTTGTGATTTATATAGGGGCCAAAACTATCTCTTGGAGTTCTCGAAAGCAACGATCAGTTGCACAATCATCTACTAAAGCAAAATATCGAGCCATTGCCACGGCTTCGGCAGAACTCATTTGGGTAAAATCTTTGCTTCAAGAACTTGGCATTCACATGGACAAGGCACCACGCTTGTATTGCGACAACATAGGTGCTACTTATGTTTGTGCAAATCTCATCTTCCATTCCCGAATGAAACACATTGAGATAGGTTACCATTTCATTCGGGAACTTGTTAAATCCGGCAAGATGTGAGTCTCATATTTCCACCCATGATCAACTTGTCGACATTCTCACGAAATCGATATCATGGCTACAGACAATACAATTACAAGACAATATGGGCATTTTTGATAGAATGTCCATATTGTGGGAGTGTGTTAAGATATGAAATCTTTTCTGATATTATTTTTTGAATATGAAATATTTTTGATATCTTTTTGAATTTCAAATTAGCATACTAATTGTAGATGAGTTGGCATTTCAAGATTTTTGCTTTGTCAAAGATTGTATTTTTCCTTGTCTTTATAAGCGTATACAATCTATAAATTAAATGATATAAAAAATCATTCACGATTGTGAGCTTTTTCAATGAGCCCTCTCTCTCCAACGTCAACTCTGAATCGCCATCTTCCACGGCTTTAGAGATGCCTAAGGCGGCAGATCAAAGTTCGACAGCTGTCTCTGTAGCGTCAGATGCATTCTCCAGAGAGTGTGTTCGGCGTTTTGGCAATGGTGGTGGCAGAGTTAGTCGCGGGCAATGAGCAAGTGACCATCGTTGTCGAGAGTAAGAGACAAGGTCGTAGAGAGTGAGGGACAAAAAATGAAGCGAGAGCGAGATGTGATTCCCATAAATAATGCATAAACATTACCAACAATATGGATTTCATATTAGTGTCATTCCCATAAATATTATTGATATGATAATGAGCATGTTCATGTGTATGCGATGAAACTATTATTAAGATAATATCTTTCTTGAGTTGAACTGAAAATGCTTTAATTATAGTTAAAGGTGGGGCCATTGAAAAAGAAAAAAAATGCATGAACACAGTTTTTTTTAACGATTCTTTGAAGACAATTCTCCCTTAACTTGATTCAAGGAGAGGTTTTCTTTTTTTAACAATTATTCGAAGACAAAGAAACTCAAAAGCATTATACATAGACTATTTTGTGTTTTTTTTTAACAGGTTAAAAACCGGGTCCAAAATCGATCTAGTGCTTGCACCCGGTTCCTAGATCGGTTTAACTGGGAACTGGTTCCTAACCCTATTTTTCGGATGGTCCAATCTAGGTTCTTGGTCAACTCGGTCCAGTAGCACACCCCTAGAACGATATAAGCAGGTACGATATGGATAAAACATTCAGATGATGCTAACTTGTTGTTGAAATCTGATCGCATCCCGAGATACTACACCATGATCTTCTCTAACCAATCTTGATGATGTTGGGAGTTCTATGATTTTCTCAATTAGATAGCTTCATTTGAATGTCGGAGTTGCAAGTTTTTCCTATCACAAGAATCTCTCACGGTAGCTCTTGCCTATTTTAATGTCTCTGTCTTTGTCTTTTTCATATCACAAGATTTAAGTATGGTCCACTTACCATGGTGATTATTTCTCTAGCCTCTTTCAATGTGAGAATTTACGAATACTATCCTTATATGACAAAACAACCTTCAATGTAGAATACGATCCTTATTGTGATATATGTGGATCTAGCCCTAACTAAAGGGTTGTATTGCCATCTTTGATTGACAACCCATAAGCAAGAGATTCTCAAGCAACGCACCGTGCATAAATCCATACCAAAATGTTCAGAGAACAAGCTCAACCTAATATTAATCAAGCACTCTCATAAAAGCATGACCAAAATTAAGAGATATTAGGTGCTTGTGAGCAACTATCGTAGTGGCATGGATCAATCGTCATTCAAATGACACGAATTCAGTGTTGCCACTCTAACAAAATGTATAACATGTCATCATGCCGAAACATACTAGAGACAATACAAAAAATTGAACTTCCAAAAATAGTTCATAAGAATATTTTCTAGTCTAATATGGTTAAGCATCAACTCAACAAGTTTGAAATCATTTCAATGATTGGTAACCTACTGTTGGTTTGATTCGAGAAGAGACGACCACCAGCAAGAGAGAACTGAAGATCACCAAAGACTGGTAGAAATATCAATTTTTCAGAAATATCATTAGCTTGAAATCCTCAGGCGCAAGTGGGTCAATTGCAACACGGTTGTGCTCTTCGTCGTACGCAAGGCACATCGTCGTGATCTTCCTCATGAGTCACCAATTCCATGAGCAAAATAGCAAACTGGCATTTTCGGCAATATCGAGAGGACTGATCACCAGGTAGTATGCAATATTTAGATGAATTTTGCATTTACCAAATATTTGACGCACTGAATTCTAAGAACAAGGAACCATCTCGAGTTTAGTCCCTTCCACTTCCAGCATCTGTTAGTCGTGGCAAGGAAATAAAACAGAAACTTATTACGATTAATCTTAATCTAGGTGGCCTTATGAATGTCGGATTCACCTACTTGATGAAAACCAGATCACATTTCCCCAGTTTTCTCTCACCGAATTATATGAGCTGCAATTCAAGCTGTTGAGGGCCTCAATCAGAGTGTTCGTGTCAATTGCTTGTTGGTGATTATGGATCATTGGAATGGTGGATTGATGTATCAAGCACGTATACACCAAATGAGAGCGTGATGTTAATTTTGGATTGCAAGGGGCTCATTAAGTGAGCTTTGTCCATGTAAAATTGCGTGCATCTCATTCAATTGTGGCGGAGATGTGATTCTTCTTGGACCAAACCAAGTGCACTTTCTCGTTCTGGCTTCTGTTTCTTCATTAGAAAGTGCAATTTGCCCTTTCTTCTCTATCTGTTCACTACTTCCACTTATCTAATTTATTTTCTATAGAGTATTTTCCTCTGGCTACACCTATTATTTTGCGTTCTTATACCATTTATTGATTATGGTATTTACTTTTATGTTTATTGGGTGTTTCACTCTAATACTATTCGTCATCCACGGCAGTGGCGATTTAAAAATAATTGAATTAGGAAGATCAAGCTTGACCATACTGTGGTGCAAGTAAAATGAAATAGTCCGTCTCAAATGTTGTGTGACATCACAATTTTGGAGCAAGACAGCCATTACCATACCATTACTATCTATTCACTCTTACCACACACAAATTACTTCACATTTCATGAGTATGTGTACTACATGATTTATACCATGTCTAGGTGATATTGAATGAGCCCTACAAATGCAATTGTAAAGAAATTATCAAAATAGGGATAAGTGCTTTGAAAGTTTTAAACTTATCACGAAAGTGCAATTAAATCTTAAAACTTTCAAAAAATATAATCAAGTTCTAAAACTTATCACAAAAAAATAATTAAGTCCCAAAACTTTCCAAAAATATAATCAAGTCCTAAAACTTATCATGAAAGTGCAATTAAGTTCTAAAACTTTCAAAAAGTGTGTTGAACAAAAGGACTTGATTACATCAATTTTATAAGTTTTAGAACTCTTTTGTACTTTTTGAAATTTTTATGACTCAATTACATTTTATTGATAAGTTTTATGACTTAATTGCACTTTCTGAAAACTTTAAGACCCAATTACTTTTCCGTAATAAGTTTTAAAATTTCTAATACACTTATTCTGTCGAAATATTATGAGAAACTTCATTTCTCAATGCATTTTTTCAGAGATTTCTACGGACAAGTCCTTCATTTTTTTCACTTTTCATATGGTTGATATTTCTTAGAACATGTCGAAAGATGGACTTATTGATTCAAAGCAAGGTTAGCTAATCAATCTGCAAACAAATTGCTTTCCCGCTTGCCCTACTTCTGACCTGCTTCTTGTTTGAAGGAAGGTCTAGTAACCCTGTTGAATCAACTTTGTGGAAAAAAAAAAGGCGGTCCATTGTTCCCACCCCATGAAATAATTCAAAAAGGAAACCCTCAATTTTGCTCATACAAAAGAAGTAACTACTACTTCACCGGTTTAGATTCTCATGAAAATTCTTTCACCGAATAGTGCATTTTAGTTTTATCGTAGGGGATTTAGGATTTATGCTGAGTGTGACGTCCTGAAATTCGAACCCTTAAAGGAATGAATGAACATGAATTTCACCAATATATTATTGGATGATCTCACTCAAACCCAATCATTTCCAAGATACTGACCTTAAGGGGAAAGACTACTGAGGATAGAACTCGTGTGACTAAAGAACTTGACCTGAGAAAATAACTCGACTATGAGACTTGCGTAAGGACGATCCTGCAGTCATATAGGTTGATTTTAAGGACGACTAAAAGTTGATTCGCAGACAAAAATAATGGGACGATGGGTGATTTCGTCTATTGTTATCGAACCCACGAACAGGCAAGAACAGTGAGGGCCTCACGCCCAAGCTGAGACAACCATCGTGGAAGACTGAGACAAAGGAGTGAGCCCGTTGGACCCAACCGACCCCTCACTAGCTCGTTATCCAAACTTAAGCCAATTCAAGCCCAACAAATTCCCGAGCCCATTCCTACCCATTTCCTAGCCCGTTTCCTAGGCTCGCCTTTCATTTTCAGCCCAAGGGCAGTTTGGAAATTGTGCAAGGTGGAAATGACCAAAATGCCCTTGGATATTTTGAAGAAAAGTCAAAGAAGAGAGAGAAGATGATGTCACTTGCTTTGGGGAGTGTAAAAGGCATTGAATGGCATTGATGAGGTCTTCTAGCAGCCCTCACTTCACTCTCTCTCTCCCCTCTTCAGCTCACAAATTGCAGCCCCTCTCTCCCCTTGCTTCCCTTGCCTTCCTACAATTTCAACTTCTAACCTTCCTCTGAAAATTGAGTTGTTTGTTGCCTTCTCATGTGAATCACGGCCCATGCCACCTATCACCGTACTCAGGAGAGGGAGACTGTATGAATGGAACAAGCCTTTTGTCGAACGGACCGCTGAACGATCCGTACGGCTACTGGAATCTAGTTGCTCGCTGACCGCCTACTATTCACGCGGTACTGCACAGTTTCGCCTTTGCTGTTTTTTCCTCCATTTCTGATCAAGCCACCACCCATACCAGCCACCAACAGTTGTCCCTCGACCCCTAAGTGCCGCTGGTTGCCAACACGTTGCTCACCGAAGCTCCGGTTAGCTCCATTCAGCTCATTACCTCCTGTGCAGTGCTGTTTTTAGAGGTTCAGTGGGGATTTCGAGTATGTTGCTACTGTGTTGAGCCCAGGCCACCTTGGATTGTCGTAGATGAGGTCCTTGGCTGTCAGGTTCGTTGTCGCCGCCACATCCGCATCTCCAGCCCGCTTAACAGGTGAGTTTAGCCTCTAATTCATTAGTTAGTGCCTAAACTTACTTAAAGTTGGGTTAATTATTGTTAATGGTTGTTTAGGGTGTTTAATTAAATATATTAGCCCTAAGATAGGTGATTAGATAAATGATTAAGATTAGCTTAGCTTAATATTGCTTAATTATGTTTAATTGTGCTTAATTAGGCTTAATTGAGTGTTATGTGCTAATTAAGCATGTCTTGCCTTAATTACTTGATTAATGTGATTTATTGTTTAATTTAATGATTTAATTAATGTATGTATTTAATTATTTAATTATTTAATTTTCGAAATTTCACTGTTCATGCACTGTTCATCCGAAAATTAAAAATACGCATAACTTCATGTGTCTTGATTATATGAATTAAATTAGATGTGACATTGCATGAATATCTGCTTTAATCTTGTGATTTTCACAAGATGGGGAAAAATAGTTTGTCCAAGGGACACTAGAAATACACTTTTGTGAGAAATGACTTGAAATTTTATATGCAAGCATGTGTGCATTGGCTAATGCTCTAAAATAATAAGTGAATTGTGACAGCATGCTTGTGTGATCACTAAACTGAACCCGCCATCTCGGGAGAGTATCCCTTGACATTCTTTGGAAAATGCCATCTCAAGAGAGTATCCCTTAACATTTTTTGAGCATGCAATCTTGAAAGAGTATCATTTGACGTTCGTTGGGCATGCAATCTCGAGAGAATATTCCTTGATGTTTTTAGGGCATGCTATCTTGGGAGAGTAACCCTTGACATCGCCGCGCCTCACGGGAGAGAGCGATGCTTGGCTTTGCCAGTAGACACCAGCGGAGGTTCGGTGTAGCCCTATAGGGTAATAATAATCGAAACACGTGTGAATGCAAGAGTGCATGAGAAAACATGGCATCACTGGTTCCGATTATGCATGAGATGATCACATCATTTATGGCACACATGCATGAATTGATAACGTGCAGGGTGTGGCAATAGGCAAGTGAGATTGCTTGTGATAAGACTTGCATGTGATTGATGAATTGCATCATCTAACGACCATGTACATTGCGTGTATTGTGCTGACATATAACATGTAGGGTATGGCATATCGGGTAAGGTTGCATGCGAACTGAATTTTGATTGTTGGTTGATCCTGTCTATTGTTTAATTGATGGTTGCTAGTTGTTTGTTGTTGGATTGAGTGAGGGGTGGTTCTAGAGAGATACCCCAAGTTGAGTTGGTGTACTAATCGAGGCTTAGGGGAAGAACTCGTTGAGATTTTATCTCAACCCACCATGGTTAACCATTTCAGGCCCTTAGAATGGCGCACCCGCAATGGAGAATCATGCCCCCGCTCCACCAGTGATCGACTTGATGGAGCCAAGTTCGATGGGTCCATGTGACCGTGGTGCTGAACCCGTGGGTTCATTTTGTATAGCTAGATTAACCTAGTTTCTTTTTGGCTTGGCTTAGGGGATGGATCGGCCCCTTTTTGTCGGGCTTATAATTCGAAAGACGATCCTCCGTTGGTTAATCTAGTAAATTGTATAAATGAGTAGTCGAAGTCTCTACTGTTCATTCCTTTATCCATGTTTGATTGTTTGATTGTCTACTTGAACTGGGGATGGTTCGTCTTTCACTTGCACTTAATGAAAGATTGAAATGAATGGTCGTCAACGAGTCCCGGGACATCGCTTTTAATTGACCATGGTAAAGGGTTGTCACGTGCTCGGGGTTCATGGCGTGACACTGAGTATGAACAGAGAATGTCAAATGCAAATGCAACTTTTATTTTCAACCTGTACGTGCAACCCTAGGTTCTGGTTCAAATTATATCAAAATTTAATCAATAACACAGCTTGTTTAGGCATATAGCTATAATTTAATCAACAACAATATCCTTGGATAGAAAACTCAATGTTGGAATTTAATCAATGACACTAAGCTAATGGAATAACACCGGAATCTAATTAACGATGTTGAATCAAATAGAGATACACACTAGAATCTAATCAACGACGGGAATTTGAAAGACCATAGCTAAAATGTGATAAAATAAAAATAATTGTTGTGATGTTATGGGGCTCTCAACTATATGGCTTATGGTATTTATAGTGTGACTTAGTCGGCTACTTTCATTGAACAACACTCTTGATTTTTCCACATTTTCTTTTTCTTTTGACCACCTTATCTATAGCTGACTGTTTCTTGACTTGTCAACGATACTTGCACGACTTGCCTATCAAGTAAATAATTGCTTTCCTATTTTTCAGGGACTGCCAACTTTACTTAAATTCCAATTCCAACTTGTTACTCTCACAGCTTGACACGTGGCAATGGAGTATCTTGCCATAGACTCAACTATATCCATTTAGATTCCCATCAACACCTAGCTGTAAATCTCTTCAAGAATGCTGGTGATTCTAGGTTTCTTCAAACAAAAAGGGCGCATTGTCTCTTCTTATGCCCTATGATCAACACATGATAGCAAATGTGTTTTTGGTATCTACATATCGTTCTTCGTGTGATTCTTCGAGGTGATACTGCCTTTTTATCTTCTGACATCTTTTCCTTGATACGGTTCCCTTTTCCACGTCTCTTCATATTCTCGTGGACAATCATCCCCTTTTCTTAAACTATCATCTTTAACCAATATTTCCTTAAGGATTCTAACAGTTCTTCATCTCCTCTCCAAATGACAAATTCTTTTCTCATTTCTCTTCATCTCCACTTCATTATCCGGCACGGAACAAAAAAGGACTTCCTATTATGATTCATCCAATTATATCAACAATTTTATCGGTCCTCAATCGGGAGGATGCACCTGCAACTATTGCTTTGACCTATTGACCAACGTCGAAGAAGTAGAGGGTGGCTTTCTTCTAGGCCCTAGCTTCATGGACCCCAACAAGATTCCCTCTTCGTTCATAGTTTGCTTTCCCACTAAGTAGGGTGAGATCTTGGCTTTCCAACCCTACTCTTTTTTGGACATTTGGTCTTCGACCTCCTCTTGCTTTTGTGGATTTTCCTCATTTGAGGAAAATTTCCATAAATGGTATTTCATTTAAGAGATGACGAAGCAACTCGACCTACTTGGTGGCATGTGAGAGTTGACAAGTCACTTGAAGCTACCATGTACTCTCGTGATATACCCCGAGGACTAGTGGAATCTGCTGTTAAAAAAATGCATATAATTATTTGATGCAGAAATTCAAAAAACCAGTGATCTTTAATCATCATGATTTTCACAAATAGATGAAGACATACCTTTATCCATAGCATTACCCTTGAAGATAATCGTTTTGGAAAACTGAAGAACTCGAACCAAATGAAGAAATCCGATTTCTCTCCCTTAACCCACTATTCTTTTAATGTATTCTATCAATGGAAGAGAGAATACTAAATTTTTTTAGTTATTGTTGTTCATGTGGGTGGAGAGAGGACCGGACTCTATTTATACGTTTTATCAACAGGTACTTTCCATCAAAGCGCCTTTTAACTTCCATAAGAGTCGCACCTCTTCAAAAAAATAGTAACTTCCCTTGAGGATTATATCATTTGGTTTTATTAGAGTCGCATCTTCTCGTAACCAATATTTATTTTATAGCATTTCAATAATTATTAAACCATATAATAAATCATATCACATGGGCCACAATAATCCTTACATCTGCCATAAGCTTTTGGTCCCCTTCGACCAATTGTTTCTTGTTCCCTTGGGGACCCATGACTATTACTCTCTTAGATGCATGTCCTCACAAGTTTTCAATTTGTTGGCTATTTTATTGAATCCTTGTCAGATATTGAAACCCTTTCATCTTAAACGAAGTCCTCGCATATAGAAAATTTCTTGAGTGTTTTAACAAGAAAACTAGGCATGTTGATGATAAAAAAAACGTATCACCTTTCTATTATACTAGCTATTCAAGTATGTGTTCTTCAGCTCTACGCTTAAGTCAATAAGGATATCTTCGAATAGTTGCTAACCTTAGACATGGCAAGTGTATTGCTCTTGCCCAAACTATCCTAGCTTCATTGTATAGAGGTTTTACTTATGCTTCTGTGACGGCCCGGGCAACAGTGCGCGGAGAGGAGGGATGGCAATGCGTCCGCACCTTAGTCCTCAGAAGTGCACAAGGGAGAGGGACATGTCTCTTGTCCCACATCACTTAGGGAGAGTCCTGAGTTAGTTTATAAGGCTAGAATCCCTCTCCCTTGAGTAACGCATTTTAAAGCCGTGCAAGTTTCAGCCCAAAGCGAACAATATTACTCAGCGAGCCCTAGGTCCTTACAAATGGTATCAAAGCCAACTCTCGACCGCGTGTAGAGCCCTCAGGTCCCTTACAAATAGTATTAGAGCCAACTCCCGATCGTGTGTGGGGCCACAGCGAGGACACTATGCCCAAAGAGGGGGCAAATGTGACAGCCCATGCAATGGTGCCCCACATGCGAGGAGTCGTGTCCGAAGAGGGGGAGAATGTGACAGCCCATGCAATGGTACGTGAGGAGGAAGGATGGTAATTCATCCGCGCCTCAGTCCTCAAACGTGCACAAGGAAGGGGGGACATGTCTCTTGTCCCACATCACTTAGGAGGGGAGTCCTGAGCTATTTTTATAAGGTATGCAGGGAAGAGGGATGGCGGTTCGTTGGGATATGTCTCTTGTCCCACATCGCTTAGGAGGGGAGTCTTGAGCTAGTTTATAAGGTGCGCGGGGAGAAGGGATGGCAGTTTGTCCGTGCCTCAGTCCTCAAATGTTTGCAAGGGAGGGGGGACATGTCTCTTGTCCCACATAACTTGGGGGGGAGTCATGAGCTAGTTTATAAGGCTGGGATCTCTTTCCCTTGAGCACAAAGAGGCCCTTGAGCGCGAGGAGAAGGGATGGCGGTTCATTCGTGCCTTAGTCCTCAAACATGCGCAAGGGAGGGGGGACATGTCTCTCCTCCCACATTGCTTAGGAGGGAGTCCTGAGCTAGTTTATAAGATGCGCAGGAAGGAGAGATGGCGGTTCGTCCACACCTCAGTCCTCAGACCTTTGCAAGAGAGGGGGGACATGCCTTTTGTCCCGCATCGCTTAGGGGAGAAGTCATGAGCTAGTTTATAAGGCTAGGATCCCTCTCCCTTGAGTAACGCCTTTTAAAGCCATGTGCGTTTCGGCCCAAAGCAGATAATATTACTCAACGAGCCCTAGGTCTTTATATTTTGTTTATCTTAAATTTCAAAACATCACTACATGCATCGGATCTTCGTGGAATTATACATTCGTGCACACCACGCACAATTTTACATGGGCAAATGGAGTCCTCACTCATTGAACAGAACAAATGTTAATGGAAATGCCGTCCTTCAATTTATTTGGTCACTCATGTTTGATTTTTTTTCCCGTAGATTGATACTTTTTTAGCCCGACGTGATCGGGTGCTTGTTGCTAGTTATATTCTGGGAATCCGCATCATGTAGACTCCTTATTCTTTCTAATTGCGCATTATAATATCTATGCTGAATGAAGAAGCTACGGAGGTGGCTTGCTGTGGTGGTGGGAGAAGGAGCCCCTGTAGCAGCAAATGGGGTTGAGGCAGCAGAGACGAAAGGCAGGGCCGGAGAATGAGGATTGAAGGCAGCTGCTGTTGGTGGTGGAGGCAGCGGCGGCGGCGCGACTAAGGAGGAGGGAGCCGATGCCGTTGCCTTGTGGACAGGTTTAGGCCATTTTCGGTGAGTTGGACGCGATCTAAGCAAGCTACATTTTACAGAATAGACAGAGAGAGGACTAGAGGGGACAAAGGCAAAAACCCTGGAGGATCAAAACGTAAAAGAAAACACTGAAAATTTGAACCAAACTGAACCCAACCCAACCCCATTTTTGATTCAGTTCAGCTCAAGGTTCAGTTTGGATTTATTGAAAATCCAAACCAAATCAAACCGTTGACACCTTAGGATTTTTAAATATGACAAAGCATGGTCATAACAAACTCAAAGTATCTAACAAACAAAATGGGACTTTATAAGTAAATATTGTATTACGAATCTAGGATAGAAAGTCTACAGTATAAAAAGAGGGATGGAAAGTCCGAACTTTTGTAAAATGTTTAATTGAGTCTCTGCACTTTTTTTTTGTGGGGCCGGAGGGGGGAAGGGTGTCAATTGAGTTCTTGAATTTCAATTATTAGGTTCGGCAATGACTATTGTGAAAGAAAGAAAGGGCTAATCACGATTTAGTGAAATTAAATGGGTACGTTAAAAAATCCGAACGCTGAATTTCTCGGACTTCCTTCTTTTGTGCGAACAGTACATAATTTCTCGTACATTAATTTTCAGAAGAGCATAAAGTTTCGCCATCCTATGCTAGTGAGGATGATTTAATTTTCTTTGCCCGGAGAAGAAAACAAACAAGAGAAAGATTGCTGTTCTTTCTTTAAATGAAAAATGCGAAGCACGATATAAGCTCGTTGCGGTAGGTAATCATATCTGGATTAACTCCGTTAAATGCCACGATGACATCCCATTTGGCCTTTCAAATTGGAAGAATAAAATAATTATTATCTTAAAATTCTAAAAAGAAAGTTTGAAACCAAAAGTTACCAAAAAAAACACACACACACAAAAGACAAATCTAACAAAAGCAGCTGCGAATGATATCCCAACCTTCTTCATCGTCCCAAGTGCACCCCATCAGAGTTGAAGAATCGTGGAGAATACACTAAAGGGCTTTGTAACATAACAATTTTTTTACTATTATAAGAATAACAATTGATTGTAAGCCCTAAAGAATGAGATTCACAACAATTTATAATTATATGTTATTTGATTTTTTGTGGTCCAATTTGGTATTCTCATAGTAGATTAAAAGTAATCGCCCTATTAGTTCTCTGTGCTGGAGAAATGGGATGTCATCATGGCATTTAACGGAGTTAAATTGTTATGTTAACAAAGCCCTAATAACTTTAGGCCTCTTTAGCTGCTTTTAACTGAGACAAAAGAACCTTGCTCTTTTAAGTGGAAGTGCCAAAACAAAGAAGAAACCGAAACAAACAAGACCAAAAGCGAAAGAGCAAATTCGATCTAATCAATTAACAAGCAGTCCTAGACTCACCTTCTTCTTCTTCTTTTTCAATCGATCAGTGGCAAGCCACGACTTGCGGGGCGGAGCAAGTAGCGGCGAGGGAGAATCGCAACCTTACTTCAGCAAGGCAGCAAGTTGCCGTGCTAAGAAAGATGCATCAACAAAGAATGATAAGAGTAGCTTGCAGCCAGGGTGGGCTTGGCCAGGTCCCAAACGGACTGGACAGGACCTAATGACTTTAGGCCCATACTCAAGCCCACAAAGATGCTTACAGCTGGCCGTTATGGCTCAAGCCGTATCTAGGTAGGCCCGTGTTGCGCTGGGCGCATTTTTTAGTCTACAAGCAATATCTCTAATTAATTGAGTGAAATATTTTAAATTAAGCTTGCTTGATAAGAAAATTTTCCTATTAATAGATAAGATCTAAAATTGAGTTCACGGGCTTTATCACTTGTGAATAAATATAGCAAAATTCTCTATTAATAGCTATTGTGGTAAGTATGATTCGTCGGTAATTTCTAGTCATTCTTCGTAAATATTGAAGCTTATGGTAAATAAAAATTGTTTCTTTTTAGTATATACAAGTTCTTAGTCGACATACGAGTTGTTTTCTTATAAAACTAACTCATTCTTGCTAAATATAAGTTTTCCTTTCCCTCATTTGTTTTTATAATGGATAACTGTAATTTATCGAGTAAAAGTTTATTTGAAGTTATATTCACTAGGAATGAAAAAGTTTACAATGAACATTTGATCATGAGTTCACGAGTTTTTCCGTTGCTGTGAAATAGTGCGAAAGCTGATGGATCTAATTAATTAAACTAATTTAAAAGCAGGAGTAAAGGTAAGAGAGCAAATCTGATCTAATTAATTGATTAGCATAACGCTTGGATTTAAGAAGTCGTAGGCCCATTTTTTCTAAATGTGAAGACACCTGGAAGCTTTGCTCTGATCTCCACGTGGCCACGTTTGATTGGTGACAAGCCATGACAATGCGCATGAGATCTGAGGCGTCGTCACTTTCACTTGAGTCCAACGAGAGATGCCGGACGTTCGTCAGTGCCACGGCCCATCCTTCCTCCTCCTAGTCTCCCTCCCTCTCTAGTGTTTATCATATTAGATTTTTTAATTTTCTTCGTTATTTTTATTCCACGTCAGTAAGTAAATCCAATTATTTAGCTGATGGAAACCAACATGAACAAAAAGAAAATTATATAGTTCAATGACTCAGGTGGTCAAAAAATGTTTTAAGGATCTGATTAATCAATTTTACGAAATTTCAGGGATTAATTGTGCTTTTATCCCATAAAAATAAAAATAAAAACTGATAGAGCTCACCAAATCTTATCTGTATTGAGTAATACTCTTTTTCTGGTTTTTTTTTATCAAAAAAAGGCCCCAGCCAGATTTCACCCGTAGGACTAATTTCCCCAATATACTCTAAAGATAAATTTGGCCACCATCAGACTTGTTGCTAGACTTTGCTTATGTGGCATCTGATTTGTAAGAAGGAGGATGACGTGGCTAACAATGACTGCCACGTCACTAGTTGAGCTGAAGATGTGTATATACAGATGCAGAAACTTGAATGTGTTCTAATGCATGTGAGTCCCATGTAGCTACACCACCACACTCAAGCAGACCATTCAACAAAGAGTGTCGCCTTGATCAAACTCGAACGACAAAGTACATCGACAAAGGCTTTTTTTTTTTTTGGATTAAAACTTTTTATTTTAAAGCAGGAAATTGGTGATTATCCTATCGTCACAAGCCCGGGATAGAATTTGGAATACGATGCGCAACATGTGTGAGAATCCGAAGGTCTTTTAAGGCACGATGAGACTTTTGGAGTTCCTGGTTCATCATCCTCGCCATGGCTTGCAAGATTGCATTTCTATATATTCGGCAGCTCTTTTGTTGGTTAAAAATGTTGCGTTTGTATTTTCGTTTTTTGATACCGATTTTGATGAATGAGGGAGTAAGTTCATTATATATTCCCCCAAAATCGAGCGGAATTCATTCCACGGATCAAATTCGGGGCTCATTTCTTTTTTTTTTGGATTAAAACTTCTGAATCTTGCACAACTCTCTTAACGTGGCTCTACGTTCACGCGGGTCTCGTTTAGTTTGCACAAAGAAGGAATCGTCAAATTTCCATTCCAAGTAACATCATTATTCATTGGAATAAGATTCTTTTCTATTGTTTGGATGATAAAATATTCTGGTATTTTAATAGGATACTTCTCACTACAGAGACCCTTGATTGGCAATAGTCATGGCTACCAAGTGACCCATTGTCGATCAATAGCAATCATCAGCGATCATCGACGATAATTAATGAAAACTATTTATTTGAAGGAAAACTATTTTCGAAAAATTATTCTCTGATTTTCAATATTTAGATAACAGAATATCAATTGATTTATCAGAAATGTTTTTCATGTATTGGAAACGATAAGCTTTGATTCAGTGACAATGATTTCCACTTTTGGTAAGAAAGAGACCACTTTCTCTAAACCACCAAACAAATGAAAATTAACTATTCTCCTTGAAAATGTCCTTCATGGAAAATATTTTTCTTTATCACGAAATTTCAAGTAAACAAGCTCATCCTTCATTAGAATAATCATTTCCGAATTATTTGAATAGTTTTTACTGGGTATACAGATTAGCTTTCATTTAGAGAATTCATAAATTGCATTCTCCTACTTTCCTATTATATAGCTGAAAGGATCCATCGAGCTATTCTTGAAGTCAATTCTTGGTCTCTTTTAGTCAATTTTACTTTTGATTACGCTTGCACTTTCTTTTGTATTTGAGATTTGGCTTTATCTATTACGGAATATCTTAAATCTTCAAAGCTATCACATTAACATTCCACGTCATTTTAAGTCACATGATATATTTTTTTAATGAATTTTTCAAAGTCATACGTACTTTTAACAAGTTAAAGCAAACGCCCCTAAAATAGCTAGAAGCAAATTATGTACAAATTTCAGGAATTATTGAGGGCGATCAATTCCAAATTCTAGACCTCCAGCTTGGAATCTACTTTATTATAACTGATTTTCAGTTTTTGGAGCTTAGAACCTACACTATTTATCTTGAGTACATGTCACCAGCAGTTGATTGCATACTTTCAAAATGTCATTGGAATCAATTGACTTAATAGAATGTTTATGACTCAATCAACAAATAATCGAAATGCTAAGGGGTTCTATAGCACATGTATCGTATTTTGAGAACCATTATTATTTGATTGACACTTTAGAATAAAAAGAATATTTAGTTATCAATCACATAACATATTACCATATAATTCAGTAAGATATATTTCGATAATTTAGCAAATGATCATATGTAAGTTAATACTGTGTAATTTTTATTTACAGGGAAATGGATTGTTATCGATGAAGAAAGATGATACTTTGAGAAGAGGAAAAAATAGAAGAACTTTCTTAGCTAAACTTCTGAACATAATCATAAGAATCTCATACTCGTCAAGGAATACTTGGTTTTTTTTGGTTGATATGAAATACTCGGTTTGAACCCTTTGTCCAATAAGAAATCTTTATATTCAAAAATGGTATTTGGTATCTTCTATCATATTTTTATTCAAAATGTAACCTATATATAACATAATTTACTTAATTAATTAGAATGCAAGACAATTTTTTTTTATATTAAATTTGAAAAGATCATTACCTGCATCGGACTTTCACGGCACCATACATTCACGGAGTCCTCGCTCACTGAATTTAATAAATTAAGAATGGAAGTGCCGTCCAATAATTCAAGATAAGAGCACCATCGTCAGTTTATATTATAATATGGACAAATTTGGTCGTTACATCACTCCTTTTTCTCGATTGATTCAAGGCTGTCGTGTAGGTTGCGCTTTCCTACAAGTATGTAATATATATTCACCGATGCCAAATTTTCCCGTCCATTGATGATTTTAAAAATTTAAAGTACATCATCTGCTTGTTTATTATAAGACTATTGTTTTATGAAACGGGGGACCAAAGGGCAAGCATGCATGTGCCTTTACTTTCTGCGCATAAATATATCAGATTCCTCGGACACTTGGCCGATATAAAATTTTTAAGTAACCCACTCAAACGTGCATCTTTCTCTATCCAATCCAACGCATTTGGATTTATCTAGTGCGTGGAAAAAATTTTAGACTCTCTGTTGTCCCGATCAAAATACCTCCTATAAGAAGGTCCACGATGCTGGTTAGATCTAGAATAATTTTGATGACGGCTATGATTGTTGGGCCATCAGGAGTTGCTTCCTGTGCCACGGCTTCTGTTGCAATAATTGGTTGTGACTAGTGCTGCTTCAAGTATAATTTATCCATTTTCAGTTGGGTCTCATAGGCCACCAATTTGTCATGCATTTCTCCAAAGCTAATTGTGTTTTCACAAGCCCTAATTGCTGCTGCGATTTCTTTGTATTCAGTTCCAAGTCCTCAAAGTGCATGAATGACTAAATCATCATCAGAGATAGGAGTGTCGATGATTGCTAATTCATCGGCAAGGGCTTTAAGTTCTTGCAAATATTATGAAATAGAACGTGAGTTTCGACGAGCGGTAGAGAGTTGATCCTTAAGATGCATAACTCTTGAGCGGGATTTATTTGCATATAAATTCATGAGTTTTGTCCAGGCAGCGTGTGACGAATTGCAAGAGGCAATGAGAGGAATCACGACTTCAGATACATATGCAAAAATTGCATGAAACAAGAGCTGATCCTGGCGAATCCAAGTTGTTGCGGCTGGATTTGGCACCATTTGATTTCCAGTTGAAATGGTGAGAGGCGGGCAGACAGAAGTTCCGTCAACAAATCCCATTAAATCATAACCAATGAGTAGCGCCTGAAATTGAGCACGCCAAGAGGGATAATTGGCAGCAGAAAGCTTGAATGGCAATTAGACGATGGCTGAGATCGAGATCAGACCATTAGGTGCAGCTGTTCCGATGGAAACAAAACTAGAATTTGAGGTGGTGCGAGCTAATTCTAAAGTGACTTCCATGGCTAGAGGGTGCATAAGGTTGCCAAAAAAAATGCTAAATAGCCAGATTAAAATGCTCTTAGGAGCATAATTGCTCTGATACCATGAAAAAGTTCATAATCGTGAAAGATTTTTCATATTACTTAATTTACAAATTGTACACACTTATAAAGAGAAGGAAAAATACAATTTTTGACACCAACTCATCTACAATTGGTATGCTAATCTGAAATTCAAAAAGATATAAAAAAGTTTCCATATTCAAAAAATATCAAAAAAGATTTTGTATCTTAACGAGACAAGAGTGATAACCTCGGCAATAGCAGAATATTATCGAGGGAGCATATATCGCAGTACTTGTACACGTCAATAATTCGTGTAGCAAAGGAACTCAGCATCAAGATGGCCTTCTTGAAGAAATGGTGTTGAGAGTTAGGCATTCATATCCGCCGGTGGCCCCTCCGGAATTTGATGAGCCTCCAAACTCTCATTAAGATGTCCAGGAAATGGGAGGAGACTTAGAGAACGGGGAGCCACTTAGAAAGGTGGTGAATTTGTTTGAACTAGAGAAGAAGCTAATGGAGGAACTCCCTGTATATATATAGAGGATAAGGGAAAAAGGCTAAGACAAGCTTGTTTAAAAGCAAACTACAAGAAGAGGAAGAGAAGTTGGCTCAAGGAAGGGTGTTAGCAAACCAAATTGAAGATATCGATGTGAAGACTACCTACTAGGTTGTCGATTAAAGAGTTGTCCATTGCCGATCAACTATTAAGGGTTGCCAATTTAAATGCATCTTTACGTGTTTCTTTGTGCAGGTTAATATTTGTAAATTCGTAGAAAACTATCTCTTGGAATGCTAGCTATTTACAAGTCATTTAAGAGTAAGAGTCATGTACCGAGCCTATATAAAGGTAAGTCTTGTAATCATTTATGATAAGGTGAAATAAGGTGATATAAATAAATAAATAAAGCCTATATGCCTCCTTCTCTTCCTTGATTTGTGTGAGACGTGAGTGTTTCACCTTCAAATTATCCCATCATATTCCCCTTTGTTTCTTAACAAATAGTCCACTTTTTGGCCATCCATTCCGTGCATAATCTACATATATAAGAGACTTGTTTACATTTCAAAAATGGCGAGGAAAAGTAAATTAAGACACTTGTTTGCAGTTTGCACATATGCCGTATATTATTTTCTTGATCTCTTTCAAGTCTATGACGTTATGTTTTGGACACATGCTCCTTATTTTTTTTTCTTTTATCTTCTATTTTTGTGCGAAATTACTCCTTGGTTAGCATGCTCCCTTTGTTGTGGTTGTCTGGTTAATCCCCTCTCGACTGCCTTAATGCAATCACCCTGATGTTTTTCTTTATTTTTATTCGTAAATTAATAGGTCGTCTGGAGATAAAGCACGCATCCTGTTTGGAAAGAGGAGTTTGACTCTTCTCCACTTCTTCGTAAGGAAATTACAGATGGATATGGCCCAATCCGTCCTTGAATGTCTATCGCTCATTGGAATGTATGGATCGTCACTCTACGGTAATGATCTTTTTCACCTGCAGGATCTTTAACAAATGCTTCGATGCCCTTCTTTAGTGAAAACACAAGTAATTCATTGATGAGTAGTCCCCACAGTAATTCGTCTTTTCGTTGCTTTTTATCATTCAGGATATTTGGCCAGAAGTTGCCCACAGTTGGTCGTTATTGCCAAGCGCAGCTGAGTACAGGGAATTCGTCAGTCTTGGGATTGGGATTGTCTATAAAAAAAATAAGTATTATTAAGAGCTTCCACTTCAAGCTTCTTTGCGCTATTAATTTAGTTGTCCTGGTTGTTCCAGTTAAGCTGTCCGCATTTGCTGAACGAGAAAAGCAATCTGTTTCTAGT
This sequence comes from Corymbia citriodora subsp. variegata, assembly GCA_014858505.1. NCBI lineage: Eukaryota > Viridiplantae > Streptophyta > Magnoliopsida > Myrtales > Myrtaceae > Corymbia > Corymbia citriodora. Next base: position 389,905 of record MU089526.1, read on the forward strand.
AGATGAATCCTTTCACAATGGTCCATCAGACGGCGCCTCATATTTGCCTGGCCACCAGTCCCCTTGCCACTGCCGAAAAATGCCAATTGGCAAGTCATGAAGAGGATCATAATGATATGTCATGTGTACGATAAAGATCACAACAATGTTGCATTTGAGCAACACGCACCTGAGGTCCAAGCCTATTACATTCCTGAAATAATGCGATACTTGATAATAGTTACGATGTCATTTCTATCGGGCTCTGGTGATCTCATGTCCTCTCTCATGTGGTTGCTGCAGATTGACATTAACCACAAGTATAAAATATATATTCCCTGATGCCTCGGTGCACTGTCAGCTTTCTTAATTAAATGGCCCGTCCGGTAGTGACCTGGGGGAAACTTTTCAGTTTCTTTTTCTAAGAATGATCGTCATTGTAGGAAATTTCTCCACGCCTTCCCAGTTTTCAACGCATCGAAAGACTGCTCTGGCCCGTCCATAAATCCGCGAGAATCATGTAGATTGGGCAGTACTTCAACATCTCTCCTCATTATTAAGCTCCATCAGTATACTTTAGCTCCTGAAGATGGAGAGCAGGGACTCATTCGACGGAACAACTGCGTCGACAACCAAAAGAGGTGATGTCGAGCCATCACAGGGGGCTGAATTTGAGGTGTTTTTAAATTTTAGAGGGTCTGACACTCGCCTGAATTTTGCCGATTGCCTCTATCACTCCATGGACGGAGCTGGGATTCGCGTTTTCAGAGACAACGAAGACATTAGAAAAGGCGAAGCCATTGGAGGCAAACTGGAGCGTGCAATTAAGAGCTCCACAATCTACATGCCCATCTTTTCTAGAAACTACGTGTCAAGCGCATGGTGCCTTCGCAAGCTTGCATATATGATGGATTGCTTGAGAAACAGAGACAACAAAGTGGTGATCTTGCCAATCTTCTTCAACGTAGATTCCGACGATGTCAAGCTCAAAACTGAGCTATACCACCATGCTTTGCAGAAGCACGAGCAAAAGTTCGGCTGCCATGTCGTGCAGCGATGGAAGGAGGCTTTGAGGGAGGTTGCTAGTATCAAAGGATGGGATCTCAAAGGTAGAGGGTAAGGCTTGAGCTTTCCTTTTCCTAAAGAACTAATAGTTCTAAATCATATTTATGAAAAATCACTTAATATACTGTTCTAGTGTAATTATAAAAGGATATTAGTTAAATTTAAATACAGTGATGCTATGAATAATACAAATAAGTATCATGGAAATTAAAATTATTCAGAACATATCGGAATACTCTCATTGAATACCATCCCTACTATTATTTTTTTCTAGCAACCAACTGTAAGAATTCGAATTATTCCCATGATTCACCAACCAAAAAGTATTGTGGTCATATTCTGTTCCGTTCTATGATTCCATTTCATTCCAAGGTACCAAAGGCAACATATTATAAATTTCTTTAGTTGATGACTCATGATTTTAATTATAAGAAATTTTTAAAGTTTTTTTTAACAAGAACTAATTTCTTACAAAATAAATAATACAAGGAAATAAAGAATATTAAACAATTGTTAATACATAGAAGGCAAGATCTAGAATAATATCTGTTAGATGATTTCTCTACTAAGACATGATAAATCCAATTTGAATTCAATATTTGATTTGCATCTTTTAGAGACAATATAAGTACTTTTTCTCAAATTTGTAAATCAATTTGTAGGATTGATATAGAAAATAATTAACTTAATTATTATTAGTTTTAGGGAAAATTCTAAATAAGGGTATCCAATGAACATTATTTCAAACAAGGACTTGAAGTAGCATCATTTTTTTCAAATAAAGACTTTAATTCGATATTATTAATGTCTTAAAATGGATATGTCTATTTCAAAAAAAAAAACATGATTTTCTGATTGATTAAGGACATGTTCGTCGTTTATCTTTTTCAAGTTTTTTCTTTTTTTCTTTTTTCCTTTTTTTCTTTTCTTTTTCTCTTTTTCTATTTCTTCTTTCTTCTTCGTTGGGACTGGCTAGCCACCGGTGATACCTGAAGAGGGCTAGGTGAGGTCGCCCTTACACCCACAGGTAAGGGACGGCCTCACCCTTGCAATCAAAGGCGAGGCTAGCTAGTCAACTTGCCAGCGGCTAACAAAGGATGACCTCGCTTGGCCTCGCCAGCGATGGGTGAGGATCACCAAGCCCTCGCTAGCCTTTACTAGCAACCACTAAGGGTCGGCCAACCCTTGCCGGCCCTTACTAGTGACCAGCAATGGTCGCTAAGAATGGAAAAAAAGAAAGAATAAAAAATAAAAGTGATTTAAAACTAAAATTGTATTTGGACGGCAATGCCCTTTGATCAATTGCAATATTTACCTAGCCCACGACCGATAAGGTCACACCCTTAATTGAAACAATTATGATTACTTTGGGTTCTTATTTGAATCAACCATAGCCACTTCAAGCCTTTATTTGATACAATATCCATTTATGATCCTTATTTGAAAAAATAAAGGCACTTCAGACTCTTATTTAGAATTTTCCCTCAATTTTATCCATCCGAAACTAGGAAACAAAGCACACCCTCTATGTGAGCAATAAAAAGGAATAAACAATTCCTTTGCACAAAATCCAAGGTTTTGACTTTACAATTTGTGGATGAGGAATTATCTTTTATAAGTTTAAGACTTCATTCTTATCTTTAACAATTTACATTTTTGATTATTGAATACAATACATAATTGTAATCCATTCAAGAATAATTCACATAGATTTTTATTGACTCTCTTTTAGAAAAAAAAAAAAAGGACTTAGAGCTTGAAACTATATATGAGATTACTTTTTATTTAACTGAATTAATACTGGGTTGGCAGCGTTTTACTTAAAATTGATCTCTTTTCCTTATATATTTGTGTAGTAATATATTCAATCTTTTTGGGAGGGGAATGGTCCCCCCCCCCCCTCCCCCAATCTCCCTCCATGGCTGATTTGTGTTTTTGACGATATTCCTGAACTTAATAAGCTAATATTGTATCTGCGATCTTTCTGAGGAGACCCTTTTTATGTCCAATATGACAGCCAAGGTGAACTCATTAAATTAATCACAGCTGAAGTTTTGATCGTGCTGAATAAAAGAGAGAAAAATCTGCCTGATCAGTTGGTCGGTATCCAGGATTGTGTTGAAGACGTTGTGCACCTGTTAGATGAAGGTTCTCTTGATATACGTTATATAATAATCCACGGTATGGGGGGTATCGGTAAGACGACTCTTGCCAAGGTTGTTTTTAACCAAGTTTATAGTCACTTCCATGGGTGCAGCTTTCTTTCCAATGTTAGAGAAGCTTCACAAGCTGGAAAAATCATTCAATTACAAAAACAGTTATTGTCAGATATTCTCAACTTCAAACCAGTGGAGATCTCTGACCCCGATGTAGGGATTAACCAAATTAAAAGAGGATTCCGCGACAAGAAAGTCCTCATCGTGCTTGACGACCTAGATAAGTGGGATCAACTCTCCAAACTTGCAGAGAAGCGTGAGTGGTTTGGTTCAGGGAGCAAAATTATTATTACAACAAGAGACACCAACTTTTTGCCAATCAAAGAGGAGATTCAAGAAAAGAATGTCCAAATGTGTTTTGAAGAGTTTAGAATCTATCAAATGAGAGAATTGCGCCATCACCATGCTCTTCAGCTTTTCAGTAAGCATGCTTTTAAAATGGATTCCCCTCCATATGACTACAACATCATTTCTCGCGATATTATTAGCAAAATTGGTGGACTTCCTTTGGCTCTTGAGGTTATTGGGTCTTCTCTTTATTGTAAAAGTAAACGACTTTGGAAAGACACGTTGAAGAATTTAAATTTAGTTCCAAATCAAGACGTCTTGAACAAATTAAAGATTAGTTTTAAAATGCTAAAGGATGCAGAGAGAGAGATTTTTCTTGATATTGCATGCTTCTTTATTGGTGAAGAAAGAATCCATCCATATTATATGTGGAAAGCGTTAGATTTTCTCCCAAGAAGTAATGTCATTGTCCTTAACCATATGTCTTTGATAAAGGTTGATGAGAATGATAGATTGTTGATGCATGACCTACTTAGAGATCTTGGAAGAGAAATTGTTCGACAAGAAGACCTCAAATTTCCTGAGATGCGTAGTAGACTGTGGTGTCCCAAGATTGCATTGGATGTGGTGCAGACTAGAAAGGTAAATATTAACATTAGCTTGAATTCCAGCTTATAAACTGAATATGCTCTTTTATCTGTTTTGCGCATAGAAGAAAAAAACGATTATTTAATTTGAGTGAAATGAAGTGAATATAATTATATCTAGCGAAAGATATTATTAGCTTACATTTCCAATATGAAAGTAGAAGCAAACATAATGATATACTTGTAGATCAAGTCTGAAATATTTGCTCACGGAAATATCTAGTTTTTTGCCACTGTAGAAAGTTCACTTATGCCTTTTCATATCGTCAGGGAACAAGGAATCTCACAGCGCTCAAACTAACAGGACTTTCAAAAAAGCACAACTTTACAAGTGAAGAGTTTTCAAGGCTGCCTTGCATAAGATTGTTGGAATTAGAAGGGGGAAATTTGATAGGAGACTTTAAGAATCTTCTCTCAAATTTAAGATGGCTCTCTTGGCGTCGTTGCCCTTCAAACTTGCAAGCGATCAATCTATGTTTATGGAACTTAGTCGTGCTCAAGCTTTCAGACAGCAATATTCCACAAAACTGGAGTGGATGGGGCCCATGCTTGGTATGATTTTGGATTGCATGTATATGTTTGGAGCCATTTTCCTTGCCATACTTCAATAAATTCTAACTGTTTTGCAGGCAAATCATGATTTGAAAGTTATACATCTCATGAGATGCCATCTCTCAACAACTCCTGACTTCTCAACATGCTTGAATTTGAAGATACTAGTTTTTGATGAACATTGTTCAAAGTCACCGCACATCGATAGCTCTATCCGTAAGCTAGAGCATTTAAAGCGCTTAGAAATAATTCCAGCTCGAGATCAGTTACCAAAGTTGTCCACAAGCCTCCAGTTTGAACTGTTCACAGAGGCTTCTGCAATATGCAGTCTAAAGTACCTGTCAATTCTAAGGCTAGAGGAGCAATGTATACGAGAGCTTCATCCAGCAATTGGAGAGATGGCTAGCTTGACGTGCTTGTCTTTAAGGGGTTGTGATTGGCTTAGAAAGCTTCCAGACTCCATTGGGAAATTGACATCATTGCTCGAATTGAATTTGCGGGCTACAAGAATGAGACAATTGCCCAATTCTATTGGAGGCCTTAAAAAGTTGGAGAAAATGAACCTCACATTCACTCGGATAAGGGAGATACCATCTTCCATTGGAGGACTGGAATCATTGCTCGACTTAAATTTGCAAAAGACAAAGATTACAGAACTACCTGCTTCTATAGGAGATCTCAAAAGGCTGAAGCGCATAATTTTGTTAGGGAGTAAGATAAGAGAGTTACCTAATTCTATTGGAGATCTCAAAATGTTGAGGGAAATGCACCTGGGATTCAGTCAGATAAGTGAGCTACCAAACTCCATTGGAAGACTAGAATCATTGGCTGCTTTACATTTGTGGGGTACAAAGATTACAGAAGTACCTGCCTCTATTGGATGTCTTGAAAAGCTAGAGTGCTTAGTTCTGCCTACGATCAAGATAAGAGAGCAACCAAAGGCCACAAAGATACTAGAAAATCTCGAAGTGTTTGAATCCGGTGGCTGTAGAAATATCACATGGATGGGGGAATCACCAGATACCGACAAGTGTAATCTAGGTTTAAATATCACGTGGCCTCCTCAGCTTTGGTCCCTTAACATGTCTTGGGATGATCCTCGATCTCTCACGTGGCTTCCTTCCAGCCTTTGCCGTTTGGTATTAAGAGATGTCAAGTCGCCGATAGAGCAACCATTCTTTTTCAACTTGAGATATTTGTCTGAGTTGACAATCTTGGAATGTTGTTTGAGAGAAATCGAGTTTGAACAGCTGGAGAGTCTCCAGCATTTGACCGTGACAGAATGTGAATCGCTGGTGACGCTATCGGGTTTATCGAGCTTGGGGAAGCTCATAGAATTGACAGTGAGGAGCTGCTCGCAACTAACAGAGATTCGAGGATTGGGAAAATTAAATTCGCTGAAGAAATTATCAATCATGAATTGCAATTGTATGGAAAGGTTACCCAATCTATCAAAACTATATAAGTTGGAGACATTGAGCCTCTCTCATTGTGAATCACTGCAAGGTTTGCCTGAAATAGCAAACACATGTGATCCCCACATTCATCAATGCCCAATGTTGGGCGAGTCTGGTGACGAATACAAAACTTGCGTGGATTGTAGGAAATTCAACAGGGGTGTGAATTTCATGAGAGGATTATTCCGTCCATCAGACGTAGAAGACCGGAAGGAACTGGAACAATTGGCAGGATCATCAATTTCGGCACTACGGTCCCATAAAAAAAAAAAAAAAAAAAAAGACGACTGATCTACCAATTCCCTCGGCGTAAGTCAAAGGTTGCGTGAAAATATGCAACTTCCCTCTCATAATGTCGATTTCATTATTACATCTCTTTATCTGGTGATAATCTAGCAATTAATTCGGATTAATGTCTAGCTTTTTTTTAAGTTTCATTTCAAGTCTGATATGGGATCTTCATAGATTGTAGCAAGCACGAAAGCTCCTTTTCAACAATTCACTTGCCTATTGACGAAGACATCTAATATAATATAATCATTCTAACCTAATCCGATTTAAAATGATAGCGTCATCTATCTCATCTAATAATCTAATAAGCATTTTGATGCTCTAAGGGGGAAACCTATGTATGGTTGACCCTTGGTACTCTGCCCATGTCAAACGTTCGTTACTTTCCCTCTTATTTTTTCATATTTCTTTTCCCATCTCATTTGTTTATTTCATTGTATCCTTTGAACCAATCAGCCAATTTTTTTAGCTTTCTTCCTGTTCACTTCTCATGATGCGTATCTACATTTTCACATTAAAAAATAACTTAGTCTAATCTACTAGCTTAATAAATGAATGCGCCACTGTGCATAGCGCTTTATGAGAAGTTGGCGTTGACACTTTCTTCACCTAACACTTGGCAATTTTTCTTCTATTTTCTTTTATTTTCTTAAGATAATTATGATTAGCAAATAAAGAAACGCGATGATATAAAAACTCAAATGGGCTTCTGTTTTTTCTTCTTTTTTTTGGGTGGGGGGTGGGGGGGAATTGAGTCCGTACCATTAGACTATTTTGTTTGTGTTGGTCCTTGCGTTAAAAAACCGCGGACATGACTGCTAAATCACTGTTAAATTCCATAGTGTCATCCTAGGAAATTAGCAAAATAAAAAAAGTATATAATGAAAATTTCCAAGAGTAAAGTTTGAAATGAAAAACAGAAGAAGAAGAATAAGAATTAAACAAGAGCAACTGCAAATGAGATCCAACCTTCACTGTCATATCGACGCGCGCGATCAGCAAGACCTCGATTGAAACAAAACTTGAGGTGCTGAAAGAGGCCGAAGCATGTGGAGAATATGCTCGCAAGGGAATATTCAATGAAGTTGGCATTGACGCTTTCTTCACCTCAATAGGACGATGTTTATAACAAATTCATGCAATAATGTGCAATTTTCTATCACAATAAATAAATGAAAGTGTAAGGGATAGAAAAGTGCACACAATATAAACTTACGTCCACTCTTTCATGCTGATAGCCAATCGGCTGAATTCCACTAGATGAATCAACAAGAGGTTACAACAATAACTAAGTTCTTGCAACTCGAGTAAGTGTGATCAAATCTCTTATCTCACAATTCAAGAACAACCTCTAAGAGATTATAAAGTTACGGTCAAGAAGACGAATAAGTAAGGATGAAGCCCTCTTGAAACTTTGGATTTGTAGACTTCAAAAACTCTGTACTTCCTTCAGCATCATGATCTCCTTAAATACTCCTAATTATCCAAGTTGACTGTTGGACAGAAATTCTGAAGATCATTCATCCAATCAACTATTTGGACTTGAATGTCACTAAAAGATTTGATTTGCTTTAGGAATGCCGAGAATGAAGTTCCCCCTTGATTTTGTCACCGATACGATAGATTGAGTTTCCATAAGTTTTAGTTCTTCGTTTGGTAACTGCATTTCATCCTCAATTGATTGATCAAGTTAGTGCTCCAACTCGGCAAGATTAAAGATGAAATTCTTTCCTTCTAGACAATCAATAAATATAACAAGAAATCCATACCAATTTACTAGCCGCCACAGGAGGAATTTCGATCTTCCTATAACAAGTTATCCTTATCCCTTTGATAGATCTTCAACGCAATTTGAATCCGATAAATGTCATTTGATCAATTATTTCATAAATATTTCCCAGAAAAACTTATTATTAGAAACAAAAGTCTATTAAGAAAAGTTTTGTCAATCTTCAAAATCATGTAGGAGAGTTTCCACAACATACACATCCTATATTACTAAAACACTTACACATTTAATTCAATTAAGGAAAATTCACACCCAAACTGATGAAGGAGCGCAAAGTGAATGAGCGAGCACTAGATTAAGTGAGAGCAAGAGAAAGTCAAAGAGATGGGTTTAATTTAAGTAAACTACAAATCCATTCAACACCAATATTATTCCAAGTTTTACCATTGTAAACCCATTCAGAAAATATAACTAATTCAGAGGGAAGTATATTATAAGTACCAATACTTTCCTATAACACTCATTTTAATGCCAAAACCTTTATTCCATTCACTTAAATGCCACAACTTTGAAAAATTGATCACTTAAGTCTCACTTACAATTTGCTCATTAGAAAAGCTAACATGACTGTTGGAAAGCTGACATGGCCATCAGTAAACAATATTTTAATATTTTTTAATATTTCTATTAAATTTTTAAATTTTGTTTTCTTTTTTTCTTTTTTTTCCTTTAAGGTCGGCAAGGGTCATCGATAACCCTTGTCAGCCGTGAAACCCTCATCCAAATTAGGTGAAGGTCACCTTGCCTTAGCTACAAAGGCTTAGGCAAGACTGTCGGGGCCTCGTCAATTATTGGCGAGGCCTCAACGACCCTCACTAGCTCTAGGCGGTCGCAGGCAATGCTGCCAAAAGCTAGCAAGGTCACGAGGACCCTTGCCCGCAGTCGCTCAGAGCTGGCGAGGGGCATCATTGCCTTGCCAGTAGTCAACAAGGCCCTAATAGCCTCACCCGAGGCACCTTTAGTGAGGGTGAGGCGACCCTCGCCTAGGTCTAACCACAAAGGCCCTAAGCAAGGGAGTCATGACCTCACTAACCACAAGCAAGGCTACGATGGCTCTCACCAACGGCTAGCAAATCTCCCACGACCTTCATGAGCGAGGACGAGAGTTCTACAGCCGACGAGGGTTGCCAGTGACCCTCATTAGCTCTAGAGAAAAAAAAAGCTAAAAAACAAATATATATATATTATTAAAACTATTTTAAAATAGTAAGATATTATCCATCAGTGCCCACTTCAACTTTCCGGTAGCCAGGTCAATTTTTTTGTTGTGCAAATTGGAAGTGGCACTTAAGTAAATGATTTTTCAAAATTATGGCACCCAAGTAAATGAAAAAAAAATTAGCAATAAAGTGAGCACCATGCAAAAGTATTAGCACTTGTAGTATATTTTGCTGATATTGTCTTGAATTCCACAAATTCGATCGATTGGAAATTCGCATTAAAAAGTCGATTGGGAAATCTAGGAAGGCTTGAAGATTGCGGACTATTTGTTTCCTAATATATTTCCTAGATTTGGACCTATCTATAAGAGATATTCATGGGAAATAGTCCCAATTCAAGTAACTGGAATATATCATGATATCTCTAATATATAGGGGATAATTACTAAAGATATTATTAGTAAGTTTCAAATTAGGTAATATATTTAGGGTGGAATTCTTTTCTATTTGGATTAGGAAAGTGGGGAACTAATTCTTTCCTATTTAGATTAGGAAGGTGAGGATCTTAAGATCTATATATATCAGCATTGTACCTTGTACTTAGCGTGCGCAACTCTCAATAAGAAATCGTCTCTCTCTCTCTCCCATAGACGTAGGCGGATTTTCGCCAAACCACGTAAATTTTCATGTTGTTGATTATTCTTGTTTCCTTTCTCATCTAGTTAGAGTGTTCTTCCGCACAATAATTGATATCAGAGCAATCCAAGTTCTCTATTCCTGTACTGCGACTTCTAACTAGATGGCTGAAAAAGGTTCAACTGTTCGATTTGATATTGAACGATTCACCGAGAAGAATAATTTTACACTATGGCGGAGAAGGATGAAGGATATGTTGATTCAACAAGGTTTATCTGTCACGCCCCGACTCTCGAGCTCGCGGCAACGCCATTTCACTTGAGGTCTAGTTGTACAACGTCCCAGGTTCTGTCGTCGACCAATTCGTTTTATCTTGTAATTATGCACATGCGGAAACGAATACTCCCAACAAATTAAACAACAGGGATAGCAACAATAGCAGTAGAGGAAAGACAAACACCATTTTATATATATATGAAGGTTAGCTGAAGTACAACACATATACACACGCCTTACTACAGGCGAAAAGCTGAGGCCTACTCAAAAAGGGATCGGCCTGGCTAACCTAACACTGTACAGGTGGGGGAGGGCTCGTCAAAAGGAGAATAGGCCACAGCAGCCTACTCGCTAGCCTCAGAGGGATCACTCTTCTCAGAGGGATCACCCTCCTCAGAGGGATCACTCATCTCGATCCTCGAGTCACAGATCTCGCCGTCAGGGGGATCCAGGTCCATGGGATCCCAGACCTCCTCGGTCGGCCCCACAGGAGGAGCTGGCCCATCGAAACCTCGAAGGGGACCGTGCAGAATGCCATACTGTCGAATAAACCACGCCTTGAAGACGTGGGGCATGCGATGGTGCCTCCACCCTTCATCCACCCACACGGTCGTCACATGGTGCTCGAACAGAAAATTGCGGCCCGGGGCGGGCCGCACAGTGACGGTGGTGCTCATGCCCACCGGGGCGCCGAAGCGTACTGGGTACTGCGTCATCTAGGTCCTGAAAAGGTTAACCACGACGGGTTGAGATAAACTCAGCAAGTTAAAGTCCTAAGCCCCGATTAGGAACTTCGCTCACCTCGGGAGTTTAACATACAACCTAATACAGCAATCAATGCAATACCACCTCAGAGAGATAACCACGGAAGACAGTTTAATAAACATGTGCAATCACAGGCGACCCTATCTGGCCTTGGCACATGCGACCTACAAAAACTGTCAATCGTCTCACAACAACAGTAAGAGGCATGCAAATAATCAGAGCATTACACAAAACTTTCTCATATCACACTGCCCACACATGCTCCGATTATTACGACCCTTTAAGCCACAGCACAACCTTATGGTTGGCGGTCAACTGGTCGTAAACCAGACATCGTCCTCCCCCGTGAGGCACGGCAACGTCATGGGCTCTCCCCCACCGACGGCATTCCATAAGGAGCATGGGCCCGGCCTCAACCGCGACTTCGTATCTGACCACTGTCAGGCGACCCAATGGTCACGGCACAACCCCGATGGATTGGCGGTCATCCGACTCAACCGGGCTATCAACTTTAATCTGACCAGGCAACACATCAGCAAACAGTTCATTCTTGTCTTTGCTTTTGCTTGGTCGTGAATGCAACATCGCTCATGCACTCATGCTCATGCGACATGCCATTTCAAATAACCCACGCAACATGTCATGCGGTATCACTCGACAATTCCAAAATCCAATTTCCAATCAGCATTCGATCACGCACTTCATCAATATTCACGAGTATCATTAACAATCGGCACTTCAATAAATCATAACAACCAAGAACACATCAAAATAAACCAAAAATTAGCTTCTGCATGAACAGTGCCGTGAACAGTAATCCGTGAACAGTGATTAGTGAACAGTAATCCGTGAAAGACTTCTCCTTCCTTGCGCATCGCCCACCCAACAGAAGATAATCTTTCTTGACCTTTTGTAGCTTCCTTTATATCATTTTTATGTTAATCCAATTAATAAAGACTTCTCCTTCCTTGTCAGTAGCTTCCAATCAAGACAATCCCCTTCCAATTAAGATAATCTTCGTTGATTTAAACCTCTTTGCATTAGGATGGTGACATATGGGACGTGGCTTTTTCTCTTATCTTTATAGCACTAACACTTGAAAAATGGAGAAGAGTACCTATAATTCTGTCCAATTTCATAGTGTTGTGTTCGATCTAATAACCAAAGCGCATATCGTGCAACAGAGAATTTTGGAAATGGGGGATGTCACCATAGACATCGGCAGATAAATCGCATTAAGAAAGAACAAAGAGTCGGATTGAGGTGGATTCCTTGAAAATAACTTACGACAAGCACCCAATCACTAGTGACAAATATTAAAAAAATAATAAATCATGACTTCAAAGTTCAGGGGACGGCACTTCCGTTCACACGTTGTCCAAATCAATGAGTCAGAACTCCGTCGGTCCATATAAAACTGCCCAAGGTGTAGGTGAATGTATGATTCCACGACAGATGTGTTTACTTATCTTTTCAAATTTAAGACGAAGAAGGCATTTCATTCATATATTACATTCGGTTTAATTTAAGAAACTTATGTTATATATGATGTTTGAATAAAACTTCAAGGGAAAAATATTGAATACTCTTTTTTCTAGATTTTCTCATAAGACAAAGGGTTCGAATAGAACATTCATCACGGGTGTAGAACTTTTATGGTAATGTTTAGAGATGGTAATCAAAAAGTTCCTTTTTTTCTCTTTTCAATGTATTGTTTTTCTCGCCCATGGCAATCCATTTCTCTCTCAATAAAAATCGCATGCTATTATCCAAATGTAATGCCTATAGAATAATGTCTTTCAATTATGTAACTGAGAACTTAAATTTTTTTTATTTGAAATTGTCAACTAAACAATAAAGGTTCTCAATTGTTTGTTGACTGAGTTTTAGACATTCTATATAGTCAAGTGATTCCTCAGCCTTTATGAAAAATGTCCAAAATTTCCCACATTTTTTTTGTCGAAAAATTTCCCACATTTACTCATCGCAAAACAGTATTCTTTTAGTTTTTGACAAAATTAATCCTTGTTATGACATTAGTCGGGAAATAAAGCACATAAATTTCTTGAAAATTTAGTGAGAAACTGATTGAGTTTTAGACATTCTATATAGTCAAGTGATTCCTCAGCCTTTATGAAAAATGTCCAAAATTTCCCACATTTTTTTATTGAAAAAATTTCCCACATTTACTCATCGCAAAATAGTGTTCTTTTAGTTTTTGACAAAATTAATCCTTGTTATGACATTAGTCGAGAAATAAAGCACATAAGTTTCTTGAAAATTTAGTGAGAAACTTGATTGTGTTAATTTATTGAAAAGTATAATTCAAAATTTTCTTTTGATAATACTTTGAAAGAATATCATTGTCCAGTTTTAGAGGTCACCGGCAATGATATCGTTAGTTGATTGCATCTTTGTCGAAATATTGAGAACTTAATTGATTAAAAGTAAGACATTTATGACTTAATTAGTCAATCATCAAAACATTGTGACTTCTATTACACTTATTCTCATACAACTAGCATGATTAACTAAAAGAAGAAGATTAACTCTCCACATGTACCATATGCATACCTTTTTATTCCAATTCCCTCGTTTGTCTTGTTATTATGCTATTAGATATCTTAAGTACACCATGAATGTCATAACTTTCGTACAATGCTCATGTAAACGTCATAATTTTTTTATTACTTAAGTTCCATATTTATTAAAAATTATTCACTTGAGTGCCATCAGCAATTTATCTTGCTAGAAGAACCAACATGGCATTAATTTATTATATCATGTTTTACACGACTCTTCAACAAAATGAAGTCAGCAAGTTAGCCACTAAATGACATCGTTTAAGCCATCTTTTTGCCCCAAATTGACAAATTAAGGTAAAATTCATCATGTTCTTCACAAAATCAAATTGGGCAAAATCAAAGCATGCAAACCCTAATCCCGATTTGAGGAGGCACGAACAACAACTTCGCGGCCTTCCTTTAATTATTCAACACAATGAGTGTTAAGTTATGAAATCTTTTCTAATATTATTTTTTGAATATGAAATCTTTTTGAATCTTTTTGAATTTCAGATTAGCATACCAACTGTAGATGAGTTGGCATTCTAATATTATTTCTTTGCCAAAGAT